>JBBBDQ010000255.1:0-432500 GCA_037127315.1 Ascarosepion bandense | reverse complement strand
TAGTATCTCATGTAAATTCGTGCTTAGGCGGCACCAATGATCTAAGTTCTCGGAGCAGAAGCATTTTCTTATAGTCTGAAAATACTGGCTTTAAATAACTCATGAATTGTTGATAAATCATAGAAAATGAATCCTTCAATCAAAAGTGACAAGTCAATGACACCCCACCCCAAACCAAACATTTCTAGGTTGATGAAAAAGTTAGAAAATCAACTTGGAGAGTTCTAATTCCAGTTGGGTTCGTTATATTTACTTATGCACAAATACACTTGGGAAATGTATAAATCCAACTCTTCTTCCGTCATCTCTCAGTTAATTAGTAAAACTTGTATCACCAAACCATAATCACAAAAAAGAAAAAAAAGAAAATAAAATACTCAGTAATGTAAAAAAATATTTTCTGGCTTTAAATAAACTGTAAAGTGTTGATAAGACATAGAAAACAAATCAATCAAACTTAAAACAAATGTTTTAATCTCAAAGTGAGGTAATTAGGAAAAAAAATAATTTCCATTTTCAAAACCATATTAAAATATGATCAGTGGCACAAAATTACTTGCTTTTTTTTTTTTGTTGTTCCTGTCTAAATTCAAATAGAAATTTATTGATTGAAAGCTTTCCTTTGAACAATAACCACTTTTCTGTTGGTAAGTTTTGCATTAATTAATGACTATAATTATTAATAGTAAGAATAATAATTAAAATAATCATAATTACTAATAAACAATAACCCTTTTTCTATTGATAGGTTTTGCATTAATCAGTGACCATAATTAATTATTAATAAGAATAATTATAATAATTAATTATAATTAATTATTAATAAATGATAATTCTTTTTCTTTTGGTAAGTTTGGCATTAATCACTGACCATAATTAATTATTAATAATAAGAATAATAATTATAATTATTAATAAACAATAACTCTTTTTCTGTCGGTAAGTTTTTCATTAATCACTAATAATTTCTTCATGATTTTTTAATGTTTTTCTTTAAAAAAAAAGAGCAAAGCAATGAATATTTTTATTTATTAATCAAACAGATTTTATCACTTTAAATAATTTTTAGTGGATATTCATTTGAGTAGATAATCCATTTATTTATTTATTAATGTATTTTATCTTATGATGTTCCCCTCTGCCAGGGAGATGCATGTTCAAATCTTGCTGGAGAATTCATTTTTTTTTTTTTAAGATTTCTCAAATATTCAGTTTAGTATACAAAAATAAATATACTATTTAGTAAAGTATCTACTCAACTATGAGTATAAATTTCATATATATATATATATATAGTTGTCAGTCTGTAAGCGGTGAGGATAATTCAACAAAATTTCCTTAATATAAATTATTAATAGGTAAATCCATGTAGAGAGCTCAATGGGTGTTAACCAGAGCAGTATGAAGTTTATAAAGGAAAACTCAACATGTCATGTTAGTTATAAATTATATATATATGTTTTGAAATATGGGACATTGTGTATTGCAAAAATGTTAAATTAATTGTATTACAATAAAAATTATATATATATATATATAACTCATACTCGTAGTTGAGTAGGATGAAATGTTCACCATTTACTTGCTATCCAGGTTTGACCATTTCAGTCTCATCAGGCAATAAGAGTTGCTCTGATTGTCTGCTGTGACCGACATAGTTGAAATTTGGATAGCAACTTATTGGTGAACATTTTATCTTTAATATATTGTTGGCTCTGTGTATTTATTTCTTTTGATTGTGCATTGAGGATGTTTTGAAATAACTATTTGCTGGTCAAACCAGCACCTCTTTTACTGTTATATATATATATATACACCCTTCATTTTAATATCTCCTGACTTTGCACTACAAATGAAGAAATTCTAAAAACTAAAATATTCTGTTAATCTTTTGAAATGATTTGTGAGCTTTTTTGTGGTTGCCAACATTGTTTGTTTATAGATACGTAATTTAGAATAAAGCTCATTTTGTCTTTTTGCCTTGATAAAGTCAATCACAGTACGAAATGCATAGATGATTTAAAATAGTTTAACCTCTTGTCTTTACTTTATTTAACTACATATATTTTTCAGCAGCATACATTGTTTAAAGTATCTCATTGAATACAACTGACAATTACGATTCAGCAACAAAAAAACAAAAATTTTTTTCTTAGGTTTTAATATAAAGTACTCAATAGTTGGTACATCAATATACATGTTGCCATCATTTTAGGTGGTATATCAACATAAATATTTTGCCATAATTTTAGATGGCATGAGCTTTCTTGTTAAAAAAAACCATGGACAGTTTCTGTTTCCAAAGCAAAACAGAAATCGAGAATAGAAAATTAGCACAATTAAAGTAATCTAGAAAATGAACTATTCAATGTTTAATCCTTTGTTTTTCTGTCACCAGAAATATTGTTTGGTCAGTTCAGAAAGAGTCAATCTATGCCAGCCTCTTAGAGTATACATTCTTTCTGAATTCTTGCTTCTCTCAAAGTTAAAATTACTATTAAATAGGATGACTTAATACTGTCTGTGAAATTCTAGCATGTGTAGTTTTTGGGTAAAACAAAGCATCACCTACCAATACCAGCCTCTTAGTCTATATTTGACTCTTTAAATGGAGATTTAATACCATGAGTGGGAAATTAAGTAGAATTCAATGAGGAAGTTCATGTCTGTCCCAAAAAGAGGACTTTGAAAACATTTTTGTAAGGTGGATGGAATATTAGCATAAGTTTTTAAGTGCTTTTTTACTATTTTTTTCTAAACAATAATTTGGTTGCTAATTTTTGCTTTGCTCTGTTAGAGATATATAGAAATGAGAACAGTGTATTTTGATGCTTCAAATAAAATTTTCATTATTATTACTCAAATGTCATTACAAGTGACACACTTAAGGAATCAGACAGTTCATTATAAGAAAAACAGCAAAGGTTAGAAAAATGGTCTAAAAATATATCCACACAAGTGTGTGCTCCAAAATTCTCAGCCTAACAAGTCAAGACTCTGATATTTAATTATTTTATAAAATTTTGAGAAGTGGTTTTAGTTTTTTTAATCCTTTCAAAAATAATTTTTTCTACAAGCAGTAGTTTATGTATAATATCTTTAATGACCAAAGAGAAACAGGCGTTGCTACCAACATTACAATAATAAAAAAAAAATCTTTACAAAAATTACTGTTTTCTACAAGCAGTAGTTTATGTATAATATCTTTTTTTAACCGCGAGGTTGTAAAAAATATCAGGTTTGTAAAACTGGCATGGGATGAGGGTGAATGGGCCTCTCTTAAGCCATGGTAGGCAACCCATCTAGTGATGGTGTCATGATAAATACACCCTTGGTAGCTCTAGCAAAACATCAAGTATTCAGCTACTAACAAGATTTTGAATCTCGGCCAAGGCCGTAGAATGATGATCATGATTTAGTCTCAGATTTTTCAGTACTTGCTCATATAATAGAAGAAATGACTTGTCTCAGGTTCGAAAATTAATATTTTCAATCAAGTTAGAAATTGAAAATAGGAAATTATAGATTCTTTTCAGAAATATACAATAATAATATTTCATTTTACTTGCAGTGAAGTTTATTTCATAAAGTCATCAAGTGTTTTTAGTGCAGTGTGAACATTTTATGATGGTCAGCCTAATGTGCTTGTGTGTTTGTAGACAAAGCCTTAGTAGCTGCTGGCTGTCATCTCTTCATTGTAGGTTCATGTGTACATACAGGTAGATTAAACTTGCCTTGGAAAGTATTTAGAACCTGGAGGAGCAGTATGCTTCTATTTTTATATCAGTAAAAGAGATGCAAAATCTAACAGAAGTGAAGTCAAGATACTAATAAATAATTCTAATACTTATTTTGTAGGATTTTGAGAAGTGGGTTTCGTCTCAAACTTTTTGGTACATGCTCATCTAATAAAAGAAACAATTTAAAAGAAGTATATTTTTAAAAAAGTTAAAAATCGAAATTTTGAAAATCAAATATAAAAATTAAAATATGATATTTAATAATTTGTAAAATTTTTAGGAAGTGGATTAAAGTGCAAGCTTTTTGGTGGCTACATGTTTAATGGTTGCTACAACAAACCTCAGTTTCAGAAATGAAATTTCTAGTGGAAAAAAATTTTTAAGATAGTTAAGCAGATTGAAAATCTATCTTTTAAAACAAATTTTTTTTTTCATTTTTATCAAAGGAATCTTTAACATATTCAATAGTTTTCTTCTCCCCAGCTTATCCAAAGTTCGCTTTGTGTCACCTTGTGTCCTACAAATGACTTACAGATTTATGTACATTATTTATATGCCAAGCAGATGTATATTGTGGTGCCGTGGATATCAAATTCTAGTTGAATTCGTTGCATTCACTTGCGCACAAATAACCTTGGGAAAGGTATTAATCTGTATCTTCCCTCCAGTTATGGGTTAAATAACAGGACAAATTGGGTTCTATAGCCTTAGCTGGCAACCAGTTTACTGTAGAAAGCAATGGCAACCTACTGCGGGATAATCTTCTGCCCAGTCAGTCATGTCTCTTTCGAGACATGATCGCCCAAGTGTGTATCACGTATGGCACTCAACTGACTGACCGTCCTTATCTTTATTATTGTTACTGCAATGTTTCAGCCATTGTGCTCTCTTTGTATTAATGAAAAAAAGATCTAGAGGAGTGAGAATTCAAGACAACTCTCATTATACAGTTTGATAAGAAATACTGAATCAAATAAAAAAAATGGAGAGAAATACTATAAATCTTTAACTTGCAAAGAAGACCAGCATACTGATAAATGTAAATAATATCGCAATGTATTCACTAATATAATGGAAAAGTTTATAAAAGAAAACTCAACAAAAACAACTACAATGCTTGAGAAATTTGTAAACTAAAAAACCCCATTTTTTTCCTACAAAATACTACTATTTTGCACTCTTTTCAACCAGGAAAAAAAGCATTTGAACAGTTATTTCACGCTTTGAGATTTTGCTCATTTCAATCACATTGCTAAGCATAAGAACCCATGTAACCAAAAACAAAAATCCCAAACAATTAGCAATTTTCATTTTACCAAACTTCTCACCTCTTGATCCATTATCTGTTCACACATGTTTGTCAGGTGGGTGATCACCTTCATTCACCTGTGTCCTTTTGCCTGCAATAAGTCCTGTGAGTGCCAAATTCTCAAAACCTTCCTTTCTTGTTCCATAGTAATGAGGAAAAATGGCTTTCATGGATATCATGTGATACCTAGGATATGTGTTGCTTTTTATTACATTTTATTCTCTGCTACTATGATGAGAATTAGAAATGTCCCCTAGGAAGGGCACCGAGTAGCCAATTATTTTCTTGCAAAATCTATAAAACTTTGGAGGGTGCTCTTGTCTGATGATGAGCAGCTAGTATACCAAACAGTGATACAGTATGCCAACACATCTTCAACAGAGAAGCAGTAGAAGCAGCTCCAATTTGTAACTTTTTTTTCTAGGAATTCTAGGAAAACAGACAATACTACATATTAACTATCATAATGGTATTGCTGGTCCAGAAGAAATTCTCTGCAATGCAGTTGTCCAGAAACTTAATTTTATTTACTCACTCCACACAAACTCAGCTGATAACCAAAGATACAGTTACTGTGGCAGTTCTTGAAAAGTCCGGAACTAGCTTCTTTGCCTTAAAGCAGTGTTATTCTCTGAGCTCTATGCTGCCAAACCCATTTATAACTGATGTTAGATGGATCATTATCTAACACAAAATATACTAATATTATTCTTCTTCTATGTGCCCTGTCCCTTCAGGACGTAGGCGATCATGGCTCTCCACGTCTCCCTATCCCTTGTGGCTCTTAGTATGTTTGCTCCTGTTGCTCCTGGCAACCCCCGTTCCGTCATCCACCTGATCAGGCCCTGCAAATATGTTATCCGCTGCCTTCCTCTGTCTCTCCTTCCTTCTATCTGACCAGTCAGTATCAGGTTCTTCAGGTTCTCCTTCCTCATTGCATGTCCCAGGAACTTCAGTTGTCTCTTCCTGATGCTCAGCATCAATTTCCTTTTTGTTGCCATTCTTTCCAACACCTCGTCGTTGCTTGTATGCTCAGTCCACGATATCCGTAGCATCCTTCTGTAGAACTACATTTCGGCTGCTTCCAGTTTTGTCCTCATTTTCGATGATATTGTCCAGCATTCATTGCCGTACAGCTTTTTAAATGTTTATACTTTAAAAATATGTTAGGTATATTTTGTGAATAGTCTGCAAATTCAGAGATTTTCTTTGAAGAATTACAGCTCCCAAAGAAACTATTAAGAATTCACTACTTTGGTTCTCAAGTTATCCCAACTTACAAACTTAGTCAATCACTTGGAGAAATAAGCAAAGGTCTTCATAAATTCCTTTGACATTTCTCTTTTTCCTTTCTTCAGTTTGTTCTAAATTAGTGCATTCATACATAGAACCACAGAAAACAAGGCCAGATTCTACGATTCAAGTTGGCTTAGTGAATGTTCTGTTTTCTCTTTCATTTCCTGAACCCACTTCTTTCTTGACTCTCTTTACTTTTCACAACAAACAAACCCAAATCTTTTGTGCTGTGAATACTTTTATCTTTGTCCAATACTTTTCCATTATCTTTCCAATACTTTGTTTACCCCATATGTGTGTCTGTGTATGGACATTTGTCTTTCTCTCTCTCTCTCTCTCTGAAATTAGTTCTCTTATAACATTCCTTAGAATTTGGGTAAATCTGAAGTAGTTTTAATGATAAATTGAAAACTTCAATCATCTTGTTAGATTGTGGAGAAAATTGCAAAATAATCTATATTGTAATATTTTTCAAACAAAATAATGGAAAAATGGTCTGGAGAAAAACTTTGAGCACTGGTGTGTTGGATTTTGTAAATGAGAACTTTGTTTCCCCCAACATGGAATCAGAATTGTGGTTTTAGGATGCAAAACAATTCGTTTTCTCTTCTATTCTCACACACTTCTTGCTTTCCTTCATCCATCAAGTTGTTCGATACTTGATCAAGCCTCTTCACCAAGTGATTTCTCATTGACTCATACAGTTTCTTTTCTAACCACAATTTTCTGCGTTTTTACTTTTCTGTTTTAATTACAGATAAACCAGGTAGCATCCATTACAGTGATTTTTGACAAGAATTACTGTAGATCATATATCCACGGTATTGTGAAAGAATGAAATGTCCAAGATAACTTTTCCTTAATTCCTGCAATTGGTAACAAGCTTAGACTATTTCTTGCTTGCTAAGTGCCATCCTAATTTTCTGTAGGAAAATAAGGCAAGGGTGTGCTTAGGTTAACAACAGATTCTCTCTCTCTCTCTTTCTTTTTTTATCATTTCATCCCAAGCAAGGCGGTACCACCACTGATGTGCAGGGGGCTACGTAAGAGTAAAAGTTTAGTCAGAAGGAGAGTGAGGAGAAAGTGAAACCACTTACAGGGGATGTCAGAGGAAAGGCAAGAGAAGGATGGGAACACAGGTGTGAAGACAGTTGCGAAGGTAGAGAGAAGGGAAAAGAACAAGACACATGGTATGACATATAAAGAATTGAAGTCAAGTGAATCGGAATTGACATTGCATTTAATTTCCTGAAGTTTGTAGCCATCAAGAAAGCAAGTATATGGAAGGGAGTTCCACAGGTGGGAAGTGTGAGAAAAGAAGCTGATTGAGTAGAATTGCATTTGGTTGATCTAAACTGTAAATGGGTGGGACCTTATTACCAGTCTAGTTGCATGAGTAAATTCTTGTGGTGGGAGCACAAGTAACTTAAGTTCATTGGAGCAGAAGCCATGAAAATGTTTGTAGAATAAACAGAGGAAAGCCACATCCTGGTAGTGAGAAAGTGGCTGGAGTCAAGCCGCCAAGTCGGGACCTATCACATTACAGATTCTCCTTTGAAGACTGTTGAGAACACTGAGATAAAAAAGAAAGAGACAGAAGGAAATAAAGAAAAAAAATCTGAGTAATGACAAGTGAGGCCACCACCTCAGAAACCACAGCACAGTGGGTGATACACAACTTTCAAAGCAAAATATACCAAGGAAACATTTTTAGAAGATACCAAGTCTCTGGCAATCACAAAGCAAGTGTCACCAAAATCCAACTGCTGAATGCTGGTTTTTGCATAGATTTTATTGACATGACAGCTGACAAAGATCTGAAACGTGACAAGTTACACAGAGGCCCATGTCTGGACATGCCACACTGTTCTGTTGATAATGGCTAAAACTCTGATGTAACTCGCTTTGACAGACCTGTTTGCAAACGACTTGGGACCCATTTTGCATTTGCAAGTTGTTTTATGTATAGAATTATAATATTTTCTGTGTATAGTCTTTTAGTTAACATAAGATTGGTATTAAAATATCAAGAATTCAAAGCCAATATTTTCTTATTTAAATTCTCAAATTCTAAATGTCTCAAGTATACAGTGGTTTAAGATATTCTGATTCCCTCCCATTAGCATGGAACAGGCTTGCCTCCCAGAGAGTAAATCACTATGCCTGCTTGGCCTGACACTCTCAGTGGACCTCAAGTGGAATGACTACGTCGAATCCATTGCTAAATTATATAATAATTATATAAATCCACCATCCGCCCGTGTATTGAGTACTGCTGCCACATCTCGTCGGGTACCCCTTCTATTCTCCTCGGGGTTCTTGACAAAATACAGCGAAGAATCTCTAATGTGATTGATACCGACTTGGCTGATCGTCTGCAGTATCTCTCTCACCAGCGTGACGTGGCTTCCCTGTGCCTCTTCTATAAATACTTTCATGGCTTCTGCTCTGACGAACTTAAATCACTGGTGCCCCCTAGATGTGAATTTGCACAAGATACTAGATTGGCAACTAGGTCCCACCCTTTTACAGTGAAACCGATGAAATGTAACCGCAATTTCTACTCCAACAGCTTCTTTCCTCGCACTTCCCATATGTGGAATTCCCTACTGCATACTTGCTTCCCCGACGGCTACAACCTCCAGGAGTTTAAATGTAAGGTCAATAGACACCTCCTAACACACTAACTCACACCCACTCTCTCCAACTCTCTCCCTATGTACATCCTAAGTCATCTATCACCCTCCTTCTAGCATTTCCCATACCCAATCCCTCTATGTAACTGTACTGGCAGTGGAATGCCTTGCTTGGGGTGACATGATTAAAAAAAAATAAATAAATAAATAAAAATAAAACAACAGAATTTTTAAAATGCTACATTTTTAAGAAACTATTTAGTAGAAGTGCTTAATTTCAAAATAACTCATCATTTCAAGTTTGTTTCTGAGAATATTTTTCTGGTGAATTTAGTATCAAATACTACCTTCTGTCACTCGGCATGAAAATAATACCAGACAATTTTCACAAGATACTAAAAAAGAAAGAAACAATCATTTTAACTTAGCTTAAATGACAACAGCTTTATATAAAATCTAAATTTAAGTGAGATTTTTATTGAAAGATCAAAAATAATAAAAAATTTTTAATTTTTCAACAATCCCCATCCCTAAAATGTAATTTATAAACTAGAAGAAAAAAAGATCTTGAATTTGTTATCTGGAATCACTGCTCAATTTTAATGGAAGCAAAGGAAGATAATACTCATAAATCATCACTTGTCAGAAAAAATTAATCACACCAAGTATACATATTATATAATTATTAACTAAAAATTTGTATCTTTTGATGGAAAGATTTGAAAAATGATGGAGTCTGTCATAAGGTTAGGAAGAAAGTATCTGTCAATACTGGAAAAAGTGATAACAACTTCTTCTTCTTCTATGTGCCCTGTCCCTTCAGGACGTAGCCAATCATGGTTCTCCATGTCTCCCTATCCCTTGTGACTCTTAGTATGTTTGAGCCTGTTGCTCCTGGCAACCCCTGTTCTGTCATCCACCTGATCAGACCCTGCAAATATGTTATCTGCTGCCTTCCTCTGTCTCTCTTTCCTTCTATCTAGCCAGCCAGTATCAGGTTCTCCAAGCTCTTCTTCCTCATTGCGTATCCCAGGAACTTCAGTTGTCTCTCCCTGATGCTCAGTATTAATTTCCTTTTTGTTGCCATTCTTTCCAACACCTCATCATTGCTCACATGCTCGATCCATGATATTCGCAGCATCCTTCTGTAGAACCACATTTCAGCCGCCTCCAGTTTTCTCCTCATTTTCGATGATATTGTCCAGCATTCACTGCCGTATTGAAGAACTGACATCACGTAGCAGTCTAGCACTCTTTGCTTCGTTTCTATTGAGATTCTCCTGTGTGTTAGTATTTTCTTGAAACTAATTTTCCTGAAATATTGTTGTAAAAGAAAGATTTTCAATTTCAACCAAAAGCTTGGTCATTTAAGGCAAAAGTTTTCTTTGTAATGAAATTGCTAATAGTACCATTATGATTTGTTTTGGTAAATAGCATTTCCGTAGCAGAAGTTGCTATAAATTTTTTTTTATAATCATATCGCCCCAACCAATGCATTTTACTGCTACTGTTGTGCAGGGGGTTACATAGGAGGAAAGTTATGAGAAAGAGTGACAGGTTACAGGGGGTGCCAGGAAGAGGGTAAGAGAAGGATGAGAATACTGATGAAAATGGTGTGGATGAAGAAAGGAGCATGAGAGAGAGGATGCAAGTTAGGAAGATAGATTATTGACTTTACATTTGAATTCCTGGAGATTATAGCTGTCTGGAAAGCAAGTAAGTGGAAGGGAATTCCACAGGCAGGAAGTGCAAGAAAAGAAGCTGCTGAAGTAGAATTTGCATTTACATTTTATTGGTTTTACAGTAAAAGGGTGGGACCTAATTGCTAATCTTGTGACTCAAGTATATTTTTATACAGGGGCACCAGTGAACTAAGTTCATCGGAGCAGAAGCTGTGAAAGTGCTTGTAGAAGATGTAAATGAAAAGAACTTTATTATTCTATCTATACATTTAGAAATGGTTCAGTTTAACCAAATAGAATATTTCAGAAGAAACTGTATATTTATTTTCAAAGTTTAGAATTAAGTTTTATATATTGGACCTATAAGTACATAAAATAATATGAATAAAAATTATATATAAAAAAATTACAAGACAAAATATTATTAGTGCCGGTAGTTTTCTTAGAGGAAGATAGATAAAATATGAGATGGAGAAATAATACCCGAAAAATTTCAAATATTTCTTGAAACACTTTAAATAAAAGGGATGAAAAATATTTTATATCATTTGGGAATTTGAAAAAGGAAAACCTACTGATATCCACAAACTATTTCAGAGCCACCATCTTGTCAGAAATATTCAATACAAATATATTTTTATTCAAACCTGCTTTTGGCTTTTTAAATTTACATTTCTGAGTTGATTAATGTTGCTTGAAAGATACAAGAATTTAGTTTTATCTTAGCTTCTGACTTAAGCAATTTATATTGATTTATATCATACCATAAACTGAAAGTCTTTTTTCCAGGCTACATTTGCTCTGCCTTTTAAAGTGTTTCCCAAAATTAAGCATATAAATGGTGATATGATCATTTTCCCCATTAGACAATATCATCTTTTAAGTTATCAAACATTTTTTGAGAATTGTAATTTTTTTACATATATATTAAGTTACATGAATTAACTTAAAATTTTATTTCTAATGTTATGTCCATTTAAAACATGATATCATCAGATTTGCAGATTTATTTTCATCAATATCAGCAAATTACCATGACATTTTTGGAAAGATAATTGGAGTGATTTCCTCTTTCGCTTTTTTATGGGATCTTATGGCCACATCATATTGAAACAATCAACAAAGTTAAGCAATGTCAGTACATAGATGAGGGACTGCTTGGTAATAACAGATGCCGGAAGCTTAGATGTGTGAGCGGGATCTGTTGCATTCATTTATGCGCAAATATTCTTGGAAAAGGTGGATCTGCCTCTTCTCCCTCCCAGTTATGGGTTAATTAGCAAGACTTGTATCATTAAAACCATTATTATCTCACCCCAACCCCCAAAATAAAACAATATTGCATACAAAATATTTAGATTTCAGCATTAAGTAACACATGTTGTTATATTGTTATACTAAAACCAACCAACTATTTTTTTCTATAGTCTTGAATTTCAAATAGATCTTCTAGAGTAGATAGCCAGTGCCAGAGAGCCCTGTCTATATTAATAGCTGGAGATGTTAGATGATGTGAATATGTACCATTTCCAAGGGTATTAGTGTTAAATTGAATGCAGAAGACTGATCTAAAATTTGCCCTTCATTTTTGTATTCTAAGCAGTAAGACTACACATCACCATAATAATTAAACTATTTCGCTCTTATACACAAGGTGTTGTATTAAAAGTGTTACAGTTATTTCTATTAACCTAAGATTTTAGGTTAAATATTTTGGTTATTTATTCTAAGTACAATATATATCAAGAAATTTAACATGGTATAACGGTTAACAAGCTTGTCTTGCCAGATCAGATTAAAACTAAATTCAATCCCACTGAGCGCAATCCCACTCGCAGCCTTATGCCACATTTAAGCTATGCTTAGTAAAGCACTATAAATACTATGTATATTGCATGAAGAGAAGTAAAGAATTTTATTTTTTGTAATTCTTTCAATCCAAGCAAGGTTGAAATGTCACTAGTATGCATTGGATTGCAGAGAGTGAAGGTGAGAGAAAAGACTGAGTATAGGAAAGGGCAAAAGATAAATGGGATTCAAGACGACAGATGATAATGATTGACGTTGTATTTAAAATTTTGAAGATTGTAATTTTCAAGGAAGCAAGTGAACAGAAGAAATTTTCACAGGTGGAAAGTGCAAAAAAATATGTTTAAGTAGAAGTGATGGTTGCATTTAAGTATTTAAACAGTAAACTGGTGGAATGTAGATGCCACTCAAGTCAGTCAGTTAAGTGCCATATGTGATACACAGTTGGACGATCATGTCTCGGAAGAGATATGACTGACTGGGCAGAAGATTATCCCGCATTACATTCTGTGGTAGACTGGTTGGCAACCAAGGCTTTAGAACCCAATCTATCCTGTTAACCCATCGCTGGAGGAAAGAGATGAATTAATACCTTTCTCGAGGATATTTGAGTGTAAGTGAATGCAACAAAATCAACTGGTATTTGAACACAGCTCTCTAATTTCTCATTCTGAGTTGATATCCACTGCACCACTATGAACATCCTACTCTAGTAGCATGCTTAAATTCACGTATTCAAGGAAGTGGTTGCGGGTATTATTATGGTGCCCTCCTACGAGGAATGGACTCTTCCTCTTGTTATATACACTTACCTCTGTGACTTCTGGGAGAGCAGTTAAAGAGTAGCTAGTATGCAGTTAAAGCCAGGTATGATTAAAACAATAAGCAGCGTAACTTTACCATTCAGAGTTAGTTATTTTTATTTAAATATAAACACTTATTTTGTACATATGTTCTTGTTATACACTGATTTGAATCTACCTTCTGTGTTCTGTGTTTTACTCCTGGCCAAACTGGTCACTACAACTTTGCGGTGAAGTTCCACCACAACGAACAGGCAACAAAGATTTGCGTTAAGATTTGCCACAACAAGTTGGGGATGAAGATCCACAACAGGTATAATAATCAGAGCAGTTACCCAACCTACCAAGTCAGTCTGCCAACTCTGCATGTTCATTTATGATACAAGGTTTTCTAATGTTTGTTAAACAACTCTGGCATCATTATATTGGCTGAGCAATGTAAGCAATATATTTTTTTCTTTTTTTTTTTTTTAATTCATTTCATCCCAAGCAAGGCAAAAATACCACTAGATTGAGAAAAAGACAAAGAATGTAAAGGATTCCAGAAGACAGAAGATGGTGATTGACGTTTCATTTAAATTTTTGGAGATTTTAATTATGAGGGAAGCAAGTGAACAGAAGGGATTACCACAGGTGGGAACTGTGAGAAAAAAAAACACTTCAAGGAGGAGAGGGGATTGTATTTAGCTATTTTAACAGTAAATGGATGGGACCTAGATGCATATCTAATAACATGCTTAAATTCATGTAGTCATGTCACCAGCAGGAAAATTATATATATATATATATACTATAGTCATCCACAGACAGATCTGTTTCGCTGTACCACAGCTCATCAGTACGGCTTAGACTCCATTCACTTCCTAACCCAGGATTGAAACCAGACCAAATCTGCGTTAGTCAGCAATTCTACCCCTAGGCCAAGAGCATCCGGTAGAAGAAGCCAGGCTTTTTTAGCATGTATAAACACGCCCAATAGCTAGAGTGCTCCAAATATATATATATATATATATATATATATAAATATATTGTAACTAAGTTGTTGAACTTGTAGGTTTATTTACCTTTTTGTTCATGCATTTACTTTTATAAAGAGTGCTCGATACAAATGTAGAGCGTTATACTGTAATGGTTGTTACAATGTTTTTAAATTCATAGTATCACTACACAAAACTTCGAAACATGAGAAATTTTTGTGTAGTGATACTATGAATTTAAAAACATTGTAACAACCATTACAGTGTATATATATATATATATACACACACACACACACACACTACTGGCCATAATTATTAGACCACCCCAGTGTTTTAAAAAAATAATGTATTTCATAGTATTTTTTAGTATTTATTGTCAAGTGAATAATTGTAAATGAAAATAGAATGGTCCTTTTGTTAATACTGTACAATAACATGTACATCAATTGAATTTATAAATATTTAATAATTACCTATATTGATGTTTCATCAATGAAAGAATGAAAAAAATTTAGAGTGATTCAGATGAGTTCATCTTTGTTTCCTTGCCTTGTAAAATTTTTCAATGTAATAATAACAAAAGAACCATTCTATTTTCATTTGGCAATAAATACTAAAAATAGTATGAAATACATCATTTCTTTTAAAAAAAGACTGGGGTGACCTAATAACTATGGCGAGTGTCAGCCTGCTTTATTTTTATTACATTTTTTGTTATGTAGAAATGCTGATGTGTGTTGTAGTGCAGTGGATATCATCTTGGAATAAGAAATCGGAGAGCCAAGTTCAAATTCCAGTTAAACCTGTTGCGTTCACTTACACAAAAATCCCCTGGGAAAGGTATTAACCCATCTCTTCTCCCTCCAACTAAGGTTTAAATATCATGACAGATTAGATTCTCTAACTTTGGTTGGCAACCAGTCTACTACAAAAAATAGTAGCAACCTACTGTAAGTAAAAAAAAAAAAAATTCTAGCCAGTCATTCATAATCATCTGAGCGTGTATAATGTATGGCACTTAAATGACTAATAAAAGATGTTAGATATTGAGATCAAATTTTACTACCCAAATTTGTTTCTTGTTCTTGTTTAATTGACTTCTTGTTATTTAAATATACTAGAATCACTTAAAATAGAACAACATTAGCATTGAATAGTTTCACTTTAAATTTAATTCAGATATGCGACAGCATATACACAAACCGAAAAAATTATATTAAACTCATACTTTTTCAGTTGATTTCAATAATTCATGTGTGAATGAATTATTACTACACTACATATATACACCCCCACCACCACCACACACACACACATATATATATATATATATATATATATATATATATATATATTTAAATTTGGCCTGGAGCATTTTCCAGCTTCACAATTATTTTTCTGTTTCTTGAGACATTTAGAACTTGATGTCTGCACTTTTAATAGTCAGCCATTTTGAATTTTTAAATTCTTAAAAATAAAAATGAGATAAACAAAAAAAAACTGCTGACCAAGTGTACAATTAAAGATATGCAATATTGTCTATCAAGAAACTGTTAGAATCTATGTCAGGTGCTAAATGGTATTAGTCAAATGAAAAGAAAGCTATGAGTCTTGAAATCTCTGCAGCCAACTTGCAAGCCACTACCTTAAACAGGATTAGTAGCACCAGAAACTAGTAAGAGAGAGGTTGAATGTGAACAACTCCCCAACATATGATCATAAACTATGATAAAGACAGGTTGCTTTTCTTTTCTCAGGATTTTGAATAACATCCATGAATGATATTTGGAATAATGTCCATGAATAAGGAACTACGGTATCCTACAAAAAGCACATAGCATTTATGAAAAACATAATTGACAAAAATGAATCACAAGCATTTTTATTCTTTAACTACAAAGCTCTCCTATTAAATTTTAACCAAACAAACAAATAATACACTGCTGATTGATAGGCCAAGGTTCTCAATAGAACTAAATACCTTTTTCCATGTGTCATGTCCCTTCAGCACATTGGCAAACATGGCTCTCCACAATTTCCTGTCTTTTAATAAATTTTGTAGATCTTTTATCTCTCCTAAACCTCGATCCATTATTCATTTACTCAAGCTCTCTAGGTAGGTTATATGCTGTTTGCTATATTCCACTTGTCATCAGTCTGTCCCATTAGTATCAAATTTCCCAAGCTCTCTTTCCTCACTGTGTGCCCTCAAAATTTTAAGCATCTCTTTCTAATGTTGTGTATAATTGTCATTTTTGTTTCTATTTTCTCTAAAACTTTTTCAGTACTCACATGTTCAGTTTCAACATCCTCCTGTAGAACTAGGTTACTGTTGCTCCAAGTTTCTTCATCTGTAATGACATTGTTCAGCATCTAATGCCATATAGGAGGATTGATATTTACACTATTTATACTTTTTGGACTATTCTCCTCATCTTGGTTGCCATTTGTACAACATTTTGGCTGTTATACACTCTGGCCTTCTTCACATGCTAGGAATTTCAAGTCAAACCCTTTATTATGATCATTGGGTCATCAATGGATATAGATGTTGCTTAACTTTGGTGATCGAGTGAGAACCGGTGTATTCAACGTGATATGGTTGTAAGCTTTATTATATGAAGGAATTGGTATAAGGAATGTCACTGCATTCTTTTGGTTCTCATACTAAAGAAGAGGAACTATACAGTTGTTTGACAACTCTGGAAGATGTGGCATTCAACAAGGTAGAAATTGAACATGAGGAATATGCTTGACAGATGAAAACGATGATCAACAATGGCCAAACATATGAGAATGGCAACAAATGTGATAGTGTTTCATTTGGATCATTGATTCAATTTTGGGTTTTTTTTTTTTTAACATCTTATCAACCCTTTGCAGGTTATTGATAGGAGGAGGGCTTGCAGCCATATCATTTTGAATACACCGGTTCTCGCTCGATCACCGAAGTTAAGCAACGTTGAGCCTGGTCAGTACTTAGATGGGTGACCGCTTGGGAATACCAGGTGCTGTTAGCGTTTAGTGACAGATGTGCATTTTGGTGCAGTGGATATTGGTTCGGAAAGAGAAATCGGTGAGCCGAGTTTGAATTCCGACTGAATACCCTGCACTCAATTAATGGTATTTTTGGGAAAGGTATTAATCCGTTCCTTCCCTCCAGTTATGGGTTAAATAACAGGGTAGGACTTGGAGATCCTGCCCTTAAAAACAAATCCCAATGAATCTTGATACTCGAAAAGAAAAAAATATTACCATACACAAAACTTATATAAAAAAAAACAACAATAAATTGTTGAAAGAAAAAGTTATTACCAGCAATAAATAAATAAAATTTAGTTGGCAGTAAATGACCCGCCGAGGTTAATATGCCATAAAAACAAAACAACCAATCAATTATAGGAGGAAAATATTTTTAGATTGTAATAATCTTTTTTAAGATAATGATTTTAGTGGTACAAGTCTTACTAATTAATCCATAGATGTGAGGAGGAGAGGTGGATTCATGCCTTTTCCAAGGGTATTTGTGCATAAGTGAATATAACAAACACAAAAGGGATTGGAGCTCAGCTCACTAAATAACAATTCCAAGCCACTATTCATTACACCACCTGCACATCCAAACTTAAAGCACCTGATATTTCCAAGTGGTCACCCATCTAGTTATTGACCACATTTGATATTGTTTAACTTCAGTGATTGTACAAAAACCAGTGTTTCAATGTGACATTGTCATAAGCTTAATTGGGATCAGGATACACTTTGAACCTTACTTGCAATCATATTCATAATATTTTTTTTAATTTAAGATCCTTTATATTATATTCAATCAAAACTCCACATTTTGAATTGATTCCATCTCTTCTACGTGCTTTTGAATGATTCACTGTTAATCTCACAAATTTTTTTTATTTTTCTAACAAATATTCACTTTCCCCATAATTGCAGAATCAATTTAGAAATCACATATATTTATTAGTTTTTAAAAATTTGAGTAATTTGACAATGAAACAGTTACTTATTCTCATATCTTGTTACCAGAACCTCCTTTGAAGTAGTTGTCTTATTTACTATTTGTATACTAACTCAAAAAGTGTCTTGATCAGAATGTCTAACTACAAAAATCTGTATTATATTGCTTGTAAGTAATGTTTAAGTTGCTTTTTGATGACTAACGCCAAATATATTCAGTGCAGTTCATTTGCTATCTTAGGTCATTACAAAAGTTAATGCATTGGTAATATAAAATGACTATAAATTGGCACTAGTGTATGTTGTGGTCCGAATTTCTGGTTAGTTCAAGACTGAAACGTCACATCATTCAATTGCAAGTCAGACTTTGTTGAATGTTAGCATTTTTTTCACAAATTAATGCCTTAAAAATGGAGGAAGAAAAGTTGCACTTTCATTTTATAAATTCCAAAAAGAATTAAAGGTCAGAACCACAACAAAAAAAAACATTCAGTAGATTTATTTACATTGTTTGTAGTGTTGTCCTCGTTGCCATATTGACAATGTCTCAGCCATTGTACACTTTAACCTATTTCAGGGGTACAGAATTCTGAACTGAATTTTTTATTTCGTCCACAAGGGTAAATGTTTTTAGTTCCAAGGAAACAGTACATATGCTAGACTGCAAAAATCTTTTTAGCCAGCTAAACTGAGACATGAATACAGTATAGGAAGCAGTAAGATGAAGTGCTGGAGTAAAACAATAACAACAAATTGTAATATGAGCTTTGGTTAAAAATAAGAAAGTGCTGAGACATTAGATTTATAAGTTTCTCAAATTCATAGACTGATGTCCTCAAGGACACACTGTCCAGTATAATTGTTGGTTGAATCTAATGACTTGACCCAAAGAGTTGTCAGTTTAATATCTGGCTTGGAGAGTTAAAAGATATAATCAATAGAGATATCTGGAAGAGACATGGCATGTGGAACCAGAATAATTTCTTATGGAAAAAATAAAGGTTCTGGTTCAAAATTCTAATCACCTGAAGAAATGTCAGAGTGGACAACCGTTGAAATGTCATGAATATGGTAACAAAGACGAGGACCACAAATTTTAATTTTTGATGTACAGGTTTTTCAGTTTTTTACTTTAAAGTTATTCTAAAGACATTTTCCTGACAGTGTCATTTATTTAGCTTGAGAACATTTATTTCTTCAGCAAATCTCTTGGGAATTTTTTCCTGTTTTATTTTTTATATAAAATCTTCAATCAAATATATATATATATATATATATATTTATTTATATAAGATCTTCAATCAAACATTTTTGTCTGTACTTTAACCCTTTCATCAATGTCACAACATTTTTTCTAACATTTTCTTCCCTTCAGATTATCTGACAAGTTCGAAAATTTAGCTGTAAGTTCGCGACATTATTAATGTTTGCCACAATGATTCTATTGTGTAAATTGTGAACGTCTCTTTCTAAAGACAACAAAATATAAAATTTCTTGAAAATATAATTCTTTTGTTGATGAAGCTTTGGGCACAGCATTTACTGATTGTTTTTACAAAATAAAAATTGTTTTTCTTTAAGAAATTTTGCATAATATAAGGCATTTTGTTATATAAAGCGTCTTTCATGAACTATTTTCCTGGTACTGTTATATATATATACATATATGACATTCAGTTGGAACCTGATGTTTTCTGGGAGACAGATTTTACGCCTACAGGGTCAATACTGATTCATTGTGGTTTTGTTATTCAGACTATAGATTCACTTTGAAGAAGTTCTTTTTCAATTAGCGAATCTCCACTTATCATTATGGCAAGGAAATCGGCTAAAATCTGTAGACACTTGAGTTTCAATGAGGTTAAAATTAGACAGTGTTGAGACTTGTTTTGCTAATAAACATTTGAGACTATGAGGCAACAGAAATTTATTTGAGTATCTTTTTGTGAACAGCTTACGATGAGAATAAAAATTGGCAACACTATTCTTAGTTTGAAATTTTTATTTTAAAAACGAAGAGTTTTCTGTTTATTCTCATCTAACTGTTCTGGAAACTTGAGTTCATACAATTTTGTCCACAATGAAAATGTAATTTGTTGATAGTGATTTATCTAAAATGTATTAGGCATTATCAAAAGTATTTTCACTTTCTACAGAAGTTTATTTTATTTACACATCCATAGCTAAACCCGCTGCTGAGAAATTCAGTTCTCTGTGTAGGGCCAAGAAGTTTTTTTCATTTAAAACAATCCTACACATATATAAATCTTCCATCCGCTCGTGCATTGAATACTGCTGCAATATCTGGTCGGGTGCTTCTGCTGTCCACCTAGGAGTCATTAACAAAATCAAACAAAGAATCTGTAATGTGATCAATCCCAACTTGACAGCTCAGATACAGTCACTTTTTCACCAGTGCAATGTGGCTTCCTTGTGTCTCTTCTACAAATACTTTCATGGCTTCTGCTCCAATGAATTTAGTTCACTGGTGTTCCCTATATATAAATTTACTCAAGCCACAAGATTAGCAATAAGGTCCCACCCTTTTACTGTAAAACCAATAAATTGTAGATGCATATTCTACTTCAGCAGTTTCTTTTCTCACACTTCCCACCTTTGGAATTCCCTTCCGTTAACTTGCTTCCCCAACATCTACAATTTTCAAGAATTTAAATGTAAAGTCAATAGTCATCTCCTGTCTTACTAACCTGCATCCTCTCTTTCTCATGCTTCTTTCTCTGTCCACTCTCATCAGTATTCTCATCCTTCTCTTACCCACTTCCTGACACCCCCTATAACCTGTCACTCTTTCTCATAACTTTCCTACGATGTAACCCCCTGCAAAACAGTGGCAGTAAAAGGCCTTGCTTGGGGTGATATGATTATATATAAAAAAAAAAAAACATCTGAAGAGAATTTATATAATTATTAGGACTATTCAAGGCCTTGGGATCGGGATATTTCAAGGTAGTTTTAATCTAGTACTACTTAAATTCAAAGAGAAACTAAAATGCATCTAATTATATCATCTAAGATGTCTTTTAACAGACACTGGAAAACTTGGCACCAAAATTTGAAGACACAAAGGTAAAAGAAATAGGAGGATTTTTTTGTTTGTTTGTTAGAACAAAGAAATGGTCACTGAATTGTGAACATTTCTATTTGAGTGAATACTGGACAACTTTCCCAGACAAAGAGGAAACAAGGCAACATATATGGTTCTAAAGAGGGATGCTAAGAATACCATGGAAGTCACGGGTTATATAAAAGAAAGTTATAATTAGAATCAGGAGTAGACGGTTGAAATTTCTGGGACAAATTATGAGTAAATCGAATATAAAATAATAATGAAACGAAATTGGTTTTCTCATAATGCAAATAATAAAAATCCAGAAATGGTTTTTGGTCACCTGCACTTCCAGAAAAAAAAATTTTTTTCCACTTTTGAATGACAGCATTTGGACATATTTTGGCACTCCTAATCTTAAAGTAAGTGAATTGATCATTCTAACTCTGCACAAAGCTGACCTGAGCTCTACCATTTTAAACATTATCCTAACTTACTTTTGAACCAAAAAGAAATCAGACATTCCTATGAGAACGCCAAACTTTGTTTCAGCACAGTCACCATAAAAAAATGTCTGTAGTAGAAACCCAAGTTTAGTATGCTTCTTTGTTTATTATATCTGCTCTGACAAACTTAAGTCACTGGTGCTCCCAGCCACAAGAATTTACTCATGCAACCAGACTAGTAACAAGGTCCCACCCATTTACAGTTAGATCAACCAAATGCAGCAGACAATTCTACTCTAGCAGCATCTTGCACTTCCTGCCTATGAAACTCCCTTCCATATACTTGCTTTCCTGATGGCTACAATCACCAAGAATTTAAATGCAATATCAATACCCATCTCTTATTCACTTGTCTCCAGTTTTTTTTTTTACATCACCCTGTATATCTTGTTCTTTTTCTTTCTCTCTACCTTCACACCTATGTTCCCACCCTTCTTTTGCCATTTTTCCCACCCATTTACAGTTAGATCAACCAAATGCAGCAGACAATTCTACTCTAGCAGCATCTTGCACTTCCTGCCTATGAAACTCCCTTCCATATACTTGCTTTCCTGATGGCTACAATCACCAAGAATTTAAATGCAATATCAATACCCATCTCTTATTCACTTGTCTCCAGTTTTTTTTTTTTACATCACCCTGTATATCTTGTTCTTTTTCTTTCTCTCTACCTTCACACCTATGTTCCCAACCTTCTTTTGCCCTTTTTCTGACACCCCTTGTAAGTGGTTTGTCTTTCTCTTTACTCTCCTCCTATCTAAAATTTTATGTAGCCCCCTGTGCATCAGTGTCATTACCGCCTTGCTTAGGATGAAACGATAAAAAAAAAATATGTAAACACCCTCACACTTAAAATATTCACAAAGACACAATCTGCTAACTTCAATAAATTAAGGGAGAAAAATGGCATGGAGAATGTGACAATCATAGGATATATTATGGGGCAAACCAAAACGGTGAGTAACTTACTGAACAAGCTTGTTTAACTGAGTGGCAGAACAGATATTGGGGAGCAGAATAAAGACAAACAGTACTTAATGCTACAAAGGATAGGAAGTTGTGGCAAGCCATTATTGTCCATGTTCTGAAGGGAGATCAAAAAGACATACAAGTGCAGAAGGCTGTATTTCAGAGATTATGTAAAAGTGTTCAATAAAGTATACAACAAAGACTTGATAGAGATTCTCGGCAACCTTGACATATTCGGGAAACACATTAGAATAATTAAGAACCTGTAATGGCAGCAAATCTCCTGCTTCAGCAGATTTGCAAAGATGGAAAGGGAGTGTAAGACAAGGATGCGTCTTCTCATCAGATATATTCAACCTATACAGCAAGACAATTCTAAGAGAACTAAAAGTTCTGCCAGGATTTGTCATTAATGGCCACAATATGAACAATATAAGATATGCAGATCATACAATGATGATAGCAGACATGAAAAAGAAACTACAAGACCTTCTACAAAAAGTAGCTAAAGAAAGTGAAAAGAAAGGACTAAACATAAACTAAAAAAAAACAATGTCTGGTAATCAGTAAAGAGGAAGATAAAATGCTAACTACAAGTTGAAGATACTGAAATCAACCAGTTACAGAAATTTTGTATTTTTAACCAAAGCTCATATTACAATTTGCTGTTGTTGTTTTACTCTAGCACTTTGTCTTATTGCTTCTTATACTGTATTCATGTCTCAGTTTAGCTGGTTTAAGAGATTTTTGCGGTCTAGCATGTGTACTGTTTCCTTAGAACTAAAAACATTTACCCTTGTGGACAAAATAAAAAATTCAGTTCAGAATTCTGACCACCTGAATGAGGTCAGATTGTACAATGTCTGAGTCATTGTCAATATGGCAACAAATATGAGGAAGTGTTCGAACAGGGGAGAGAAAGTGTGACACTGAGTTCCAAAGGCATATTGGAATGACCAAGAATGCATTCCAAAGGCTGAGTAAACTACTGAGAGACAGGAAGGTTTCATTGGGAAAAAAAAAAAACAAGAGTTCTGAACTGTTATGTAATATCTGTCTTCCTATATGGCAGTGAATGTTGGACAATTTTCTCAAAGATGAGGGAGAGACTCAAAGCGACAAAAATATGATTCTGCAGAAGAATGCTGAGGATACCATGGACCAAACATGTGAGCAGCAACACGATTTTGGAGAGAATGATTGGTTGGTTGCTTTGTTTTTTATGGCAAATCAACCTCAGCGGGTCATTTATTGCCAGCTAAATTTTTTATTTATTTATTGTTGGTAATACCTTTTTCTTTCAACAATTTATATTTGTTTTTTTATATAAATTTTTGTATCTAGTAATACTGTTTCTTTTCGAGTATCAAGATTCATTGGGATTTGTTTTTAAGGGCAGGGTCCCCAAGACCTACCTTTGTTATTTAACCCATATCTGGAGGGAAGGGGCGAATTAATACCTTTCCCAAGGGTACCAGTGCTTAAGTGAATGCAGGGTATTCAACCGGAATTTGAACTCGGCTTACCAATTACTCTTTCCGAGCCAATATCCACTGCACCACAACGCACATCCGTCACTAAAGGCTAACAGCACCTGGTATTCCCAAGCAGTTACCCATCTAGGTACTGACCAGGTTCAATGTTGCTTAACTTCGGTGATTGAGCGAGAGCCGGTGTATTCAATGTGATAGGCTGTAAGCCTTTGAGAGAATGAAAATGCAAAAAAGAAACTTATACTTAGCATCAGGAAGAGACTGCTGAAGTTTCTGACATGTGTCATGAGGAAGGAGCGCTTAGAGAATCTAATACACTTAGGAAGGATAGAGGGGAAATAGAGATAGGGAAAAGCAGCATGAGACATATTTGATGGGCTTGAGCAGGTGGATGGCGAAGCAGTGTTTGGGAGAAATACCAAGAGGAAAAATGTTTAAAAATAGTGATAGTTGGAGGTCCTTGATAGCCTATGTTCTGAAAGGACATTACAAATAAAGGAGGGTTAAGTGTTGAAACAGAACTCAAAAGTGGATGGCCATCAGTTCCCAATTCAGTCAGTCAGTTAAGTGCCATACGTGATACACGCTTTGGGTGATTATGTCTCGAAAGAGACATGACTGACTGGACAGAAGGTTATCCCGCAGTAGATTGCTATTGCTTTCTGTGGTATACTGGTTACCAGTCAAGGCTATAAAACCCAATTTGCCCTATTATTTAACCCATAACTGGAGAGAAGAGATGGATTAATACCTTTCCCAAGGGTATTTGTGCATAAGTGAATACAAGGAAATAAACTGGAATTCGAACTCGGCTCCCCAATTCAGTTCCCAATTATGATGCTTTAAAACAGGAGTTCGATCAGAATTCTTGCACAAACATCAATGAACTTGTAACAAATCTCGGATGTATGTACAGATTTATATAAGCTTCAAAACATGTGGGAACTCTCATGAGGTTCCTTCCCCATGGTTTAAGAAGAAATAGAAACACAAACATACTATTGATAGATATTAATATTTTGAAAAGGTTAAGATTTTTTTCTTTTACATTTTTGGTTTTAGCCGTTCTTACACGTCTTAATCTTTGTTTCCATCTTTCAACTCTTTGCCTCTCAAGGCCAGAAGTATTAGGCTTTAAGAACAGACCATTTTGTTTGACATGACATCTAAAGTTTTGAAAAATAGTCTGTTACACATGAATAAACGACATCTCTTAAAGTTATTGCTTAGTTTTGATCTCTATCTCTCTCTGTAAGTTTTATAATCTCTATTAGCGATTATAGACTGGTTTAATCATCTTAGGTTTTCCAAAAACTAAATGGCAGATAAACTTTCCAATCCCATAGGAATATTTTCTTACTTTTCTTATGCATACAGTAATTATAAAGAAACTTGATACAAGAATAGGTACGAGAAGGCTGTTTGGTCTCTGTATGAATGCTAAAAGCCAATCAGTGCAAAGACACATATAGCAATAATTGAAGATGGTTAAAGAATCTTTTATGTGCCATGTCTTTTCAAGTCATAGAGGATTATGGCTCTCCACAACTTCTTATTCTTTGTATTGCTAATTAATCTTTAACCCTTTACTATCCTTTCCACTCTCTGTTCTGCCATATATTTACACAGGCCTTTTAGGAGCGTTACTCTCTAGGATGTGCATTGGGGTGCACTGGACATTAACTCAGGATGAGAGATCAGGGGGTTGAGTTTGAATTCCACTTGAATTCCTTGCATTCACTTATGCACAAAGACCATTGAAAAAGATACTAATCTGTCTCTTCCCTTCAGTTAGGGGTTAAATATTAGGACAGATTAGGTTTTATATTCTTTGCTGGCAACCAGTCTACCGCAGAAAGCAATGGCAACCCACTGTGGGATAATCTTCTGCCCACTCAGTCATGTCTCTTTGCCGACATGATCGTCCAAAGTGTGTATCATGTATGGCACTTAATTGACTGACTACCTGTGACCATATTGCTTTTGGTATGTCCTACAAGTGTCAGATTTTCCAAACCTCCTTTTCTATTGGTATATATCCCAGGAATTTCAGTTTTCCCTTTTTTATTCTCATCTGTACTTTTTATTCCCAATTGCATTAACATTTCTTTATTGTTCACCCATTCTAATCTTGGTTATTCTCAGCATCATTCTGTAGAACTACATCTCTGTTGCCTCAAGTCTCCCTTTTGTCTATGAGGAAATTATACAGCATTCAGAGCCACTGACATGGATTGATGCTACATAAGATTTAAGCATACTTTCTTCTTTGTTTCTAACAGAATTGTCCTGCCTATCTACTTCAAATTTTGCTTAATTTCTGGGAAGCATCTTTCATTATTCTAATCTCACTTTGATAATTCTGTGTCACTTTTTCTGACATACAGCAGCACCAAATGCCAAATACAGGTGGGGGATACTAAAATCAAGCAGGTACAAAAATTTAAATACCTCAGAAGTGTTCTAACAAAAGACGGAAAATGCGACACAGAGATCCGAAGGTGAATTCGCATGACAAAAGAAGCATTCCAGAAGTTGAGCAAAGTATTAAGAAACAGGACAATTTTGCTGGAAACAAAGAAGAGAGTATTGGATTGCTATGTGATGTCAGTTCTTCAATATGGCAGTGAATGCTGGACAATCTCATCAAAGATGAAGGAAAAACTTGAAGCAAATGAAATGTGGTTTTACAGAAGGATGCCTCGAATATCATGGATCGAGCATGTGAGCAATGATGAGGTTTTGGAAAGGATTGGAAATGATAAGGAAATTAATACTGAGCATCGGGAAGAGACAGCTAAAGTTCCTGGGACATGCAATGAGGAAGGAGGGCTTGGAGAACCTGATACTAACAGGCCAGATAGAGGGAAAAAGAAACAGAGGAAAGCAGCGGATAACATGTTTGAAGGACCTGATCAGGTGGATGACGGAATGAGGGTTGCGTGGTGTAAGAGGAGAAAGCATGCTAAGAGCCACCAGGGATAGGGAGATGTGGAGGGCAATGATTGCCTATGTCCTGAAAATACAGGGCAAATAGAAGAAGAAGATGCCATAATTGGAGTAGATAGACTAAACTATCACCCGGTTCACACTCCACCCACGTCTATTGAACAGGTGAAGAGGCTCATCCATTGTTTCCTGTTTAGGATGTGGTTTTCGGTTTTCTCTCTTTCCCAATCTTTTCACTCTTTTTTTTATTCTATTTTATTTTTTTCAATTGGAGTAAATAGACTAAACTATCACCCGGTTCACACTCCACCCACGTCTATTGAACAGGTGAAGAGGCTTATCCCTTGTTTCCTGTTTAGGATGTGGTTTCCAGCTTTCTCTTTTCCAATCTTTTCACTCTCACGTAGCCCCCTGCACATCAGTGGCATTTTCACCTTGTTTGGGATGATATGATTAAAAAAAAAAAAACACAACACAAATGGTTAAATTTCTGCTTGACTCTGTGTCATTAAAGTCATAGTTCTCATCTTGTGCTCTCTTGCTAATGACCAAATATTATTTCTTCTTGCAAGTGATGGTTAATCTTCCCTTCCTACTTTCCTTCAATATCTTATCTAGAAATATCTGCAGTTTTCTTTCTGTGTTTTCCATCAACATAGGTTCATGTGCATCTGCTCTAACAAACTTAAGCCACTGGTGCCTCTGCAACAGGTGTTTACTCGTGCAACCAGATTGGCAACTGGGTCCCACCCATTCACAGTTAGATCAACCAAATGCAGACGACAATTCTATTCCTGCAGCTTCTTTTCTCGCACTTACCGCCTGTAGAACTTGCTTCCATATTCTTGCTTTCCTCACGGCTACAACCTCCAGGAATTTAAATTCAATATCAATACTCATCTATTAACCACTTGACTCTAGTTCTTTCACCACCCTGTATATCCTTTTCTTTCTCTCAACCTTTGTAACTGTCATCACACCTGTATTCCTATCCTTCTCTTGCTCCTTTCTAACTGGTTCATCTTTCTCTTCACTCTCTTCTACTTAATCTTTTTTACTCTTATGTAGCCCCCTGCTTGGGGTGATACGATTAAAAAAAAATCTTTTGTCAAAATTGTACTCAATAAATCTGTTATATCACGGGAACGATATAAACAACAGGGTAAATTCCAAGTGGGAAGATTTACACAACACATTAAGGGTAAACAAATAACAGAGTTTCTTGTACAGAAAAGTACAGTTAACAGAGTTCAATAAAGTGGTAAGTCAAGATGGAATGTGAGCAGAAGTTATATAGTCTCATACTTCCTTACTTCTTAAACTCTTTGGCAAGTCAACTGTTGATGGTGATAGGATGTTTCATTATAACAAAATCCTAGCAGCACTTCTATTTACTTCAAGATTGCCTCTCTCAATGAGTTAAACAAACACAGTGAGAAGATGCATCTTTATACACTTTTGTTTTGTAGTTGCTCAATTCCTCTATCTAAATTTATGTGGTTTGTTTCCAGTAAAAATTCTGGATTATACTATTTTGTCTTTCTCGAATAAATCAAGTTTCCCTAACAGTTTAAAAAAAAGATATCTGTGCTGTATATTGTCAAATGCTTTGCTTCAAGTTTCTTCATCTGGATTCAAATTGCCTAGCATTCACTTCTCCTGCAGAAGAACATACATACATATATATATATATATATATATATATATATATATGTATGTCACCGGCGCGACGTGGCCTCCCTGTGTCTCTTCTATAAATACTTCCACGGCTTCTACTCCGATGAACTTAGATCACTAGTGCCCCCTAAATACGAATTTGTACGAGATACTAGATTAGCAACTAGATCCCACCCTTTTACAGTGAAACCGATAAAATGCAGCCGTTAACTTCTACTCCAACAGTTTCTTTCCTTGCACTTCCCGACTGTGGAATTCTCTTCCAAACGATTGCTTCCCCTACGGCTACAATCTCCAGGAGTTTAAATGTAAGATCAATAGACACCTCCTAACACACTAATCTGCTCCCATTCTATCAAACACTCTTCCCATCTGCCCAACCCTCATCCTCGCTATCCTTACTCATCTGTCACCTTCCTCCTGACATTCCCTATGTCTAACCACTCCTTCTCTTTACCTTTCCCTATGTAGCCCCATGTGCAATAGTGGCAGTGGAATGCCTTGCTTGGGGTGAGATGATTAAAAAAAAAAATATATATATATATATATATATGCTTCTATTTTCTTCTTTTTTTTTTTTTCCATCTCTTTTCTTCCTCCTCTTTCCACTACTGGTACCAGGATAATTATGGGTAGGCTTTCGAGAAGAAACATTGACTTTTGCATGACAAAGCCATCTTAGCAGAAACTGTGGTTACTTTGAGTTTGAGTTTTGTTTAATGGCATATCAACCTCTGTAGGTTATTTAATGCCAAAAAGGTGGGGTTTTAAGATATTTTTTTTTAATGTTCAGTTACAGTGAGAAGGTTGATTTAATCAGATTTTGATGAAAAAAGATTTTATTTTTATTTTTTTGTATTTTAGAAAACTGAAGATATCTTCTAGTTTTGTATTAAAAAATGTAATGCTGGTAATAATCTCTTTCCTTCAAAAATGTATTATGGCAATAAAAGTTGTTTTTCCCTTCAAAAATGTGTATTTATCTATAAAGTCTATTTTCACATATATATTTCTATAAAAGTTGATTTTTTAACTTTCATAGTGTTTTTGATCCCAATATGGGGGTTAACTATTTGCCCATAGCTGGGGTCCTAACAGATGCTCCCACTCCAGGTTAGGGTGAACCTTAGAACAACAGCAATTAAGAAGTGGTTCCATGCTCCACACAACCTTCCAATCAGAGGCGCCTTGCTGCCAGATGCAATTTACCATTACACTCAGGACCAAACTGTGGTTGCAAGAATGTCAGACTTTTATATACACACACACTTCAGTTTTATAGGAGTTAATGAATATAAAATTTGTCTATAGTTTTTATTGTTCCAAGCACTTTCAGCCACTTTTATAGCCATTTTCACTAGATGTTTAAAGAAATGGTTGCTGCCTAAATACACACACATATATATATATATATATATATATATATATATAGAAAGAGAGAGAACATATCATTTCAGTGCCTTTTTCTTTTGTTTTTCATGAAATTTTCTTGTCTTAATCCATTGCTTAATTTTTTGAAGGTCCCTTTAACTATTGCTACATGTTTTTCATTACATTTATTTAAAATACAGTTAGCTGCCGTATGTCATACATGTTTGGGTGAACATGTCTCTTTCAATCTGTAACTCAGCAGAAGGATTTCTCGCAAGAGCTTGCCATTTCTCTCTGAAATAGAATGTTTGACAACCAAGACTATAGATTCAGTTCAATGCCATACGTGATACACACTTTGGGTGATCATGTCTCGAAAGAGACATGACTGACTGGGCAGAAGATATCCCACACTAGGTTGCCATTGCTTTCTGCAGTAAACTGGTTGCCTGCCAAGGCTATAGAACCCAATCTGTCCTGTTATTTAACCCATAACTGGAGGGAAGAGATGGATTAATACATTTCCCAAGGGTATTTGCACGTATGTGAATGCAAGAAATTCAACTGGAATTTGAACTCGGCACCCCCGATTTATCATTCTGAGCCGATATCCACTGTACCACAACGCACATCCGTGCCAACAATGTTTGACAACCAAGGCTATGGATTACAGTGCAAATTTTTGAAATACGTTTTATTCTAGTGATCCCCTCTCCACCAACATCGGTGAAAGGATAGAAGTTTTGAAAAGTATAATTTGTTGTTGATAGGCCAGTTACTACAACAATTTGTAATTCATACAAGTTTTGTTAAAGATAATAATTTTGTCTATCATATTTTGTAAATAAGTTTCTTCTTCTATGTGTCCTATCACTTCAGGACGTAGGCAATCATGTTTCTCCACATCTCCCTATCCCTTATTTTGTATTTTTTGTCTGAAGTTTCTATAAGAATAGGATTATACTGAATTTAAAAATGAATTTTTTTTTCTCTCTCATCTCTCCCTTCTTTAATGCAAAAAAAAATATATATCTATAGCATACTTGTCTCTAGTCCCACTCCCTTTATCAAAAAAGAAACAAAAAAAAACATGTGCTTCCACTTAGTATAGTGTCAGTATATTAAAGATCTCCTGGAGTTAGCCAAAGCCAGTCAAAAGATGACTCTGAAAAATGTTAAAATAAGTTTAAATTTTATAAAAAAAAAAACATTTCCCCATCTTGGTGTTGAAGATGTAATATGTTTGTTACTTTTTGTTATTGTTCTGAGCTTTAAACAGGTGTCAAACATTACCAAGAAAGAAACAAACAAATTAGATCAAATACAAATCTGTGTGGTATTTTACAATTCTGGTATGGTTTTTAATTTTGACTGGTTTTTTCTGTATGATATTGACGTTTTTTCTTTTAGTTTGGAAATTCTGGTCTCATCTGATTTTAATATAGTGACCAATTTTTTTATAGATTTATAAAGCACTATAATGATTATCAGTATCAAAAACATAAAATAAATATTGTTCCTGTGCTTTCAAAGGCAGCTGTAAACACGTACTAGTGCCATTGAGAATGCCACGAATCCTGTTTTTACTACAGTTTTGATTTAACATAGCAGAGTAGGCAAGACCCTGTAACCTTGGTTGGTAACCATTCTAGAAATCTCTGATTCTAATCAAGAAACAGAGGTAGATTGATCATAAACTTCACCTTCCCTTAATAAAATCATACTGCTCAATTATCATTTTATCATTAGAAAAATGACATTGGAGAGTGTGGGAATTAGATTGTTCTTGTGCAACTATCATTCCACTTAAAAAAAATAAAAATTCACACGGATTTTTGCGCAGGTCTGTACCCTAGGATGTGCGTTGTGGTGCAGTGGATATCGTCTCGGAACAAGAAATCGGGGAGCCGAGTTTGAATTCCAGTTGAATTCACTTACACGCATCCTTGGGAAAGGTATTGATCAGTCTCTTCCTTCCAGTTATGGCTTAAATAACAGGACAGATTAGATTCTATAGCCTTGGCTGGCAACCAGTCTACCACAGAAAACAATGGCAACCTACTGCGGGATAATCTTCTGACCAGTCAGTCATGTCTCTTTCGAGACGTGATCGCCCAGGCGTGTTTCACGTATGGCACTTAACTGACTGACTGACTATACCCAACAACTAAAAGCACCAGTGGAAAAACCCAATATTTATTTGTATATTTCTGATGTTTTTCTATTGTTCACAAAAGAATGGTCAATTTTTGTTACTTTTAACCAAAGTTGTTGAAATATAAAAATTTTTGCTTGGATATAGACATTTTAGAATAGAAATTATTGTAATTTCTGCCATGTTTCAACATAAAAAATAAGGCAAGAAAATGTTTCGCTGTAAGGTTATTTGAATTTTGATAGAGAACCAAAAGAGTGCATTAAAAATGTTTGAGGGACAAATGGCATAGAAAAAGAAATGATATGAGGAAGAATAGAAGACATCTTTTTTTCATTTTGCCACGTACAAAAAATTGTGTAACCATTATTTATTTTTGTTATGACATGATGCGAATTGTGTTTGACTGTTACGCTGTTATTTTTGTTATTTGTTCACCAATTTGTAGCTGTCATGTGACATGTCTTCAGTGAAATGACTTGTTACTCAATTTGTAATCTCAATAGAAAAAGAATGGTGAAAAACTGATCGAATCGCTGTGTGTGCATGTACACACATGGGTACACCAGCCTTTATAAATTTGTGAATATCAGCAGTTATCTTGTGTATTTTTTATGGATATGCACAGATCTATTTTGTGTGTGTTTGAATCTATGAATATGTTACTGGTGCTAGTGTGTTTAGGTAGAAACACATTTAGGTAGAAACATATCTTCTGGAATATTTGTTTATATTGCATTTTTACAACTAAATTTTTCTCAGCAGGTTTGAGGGTTAAAGATCCTGCGTAAAAGTTCCGTGTTTTTAGCTACTTGTTAAGATGAAAGGAAAGTATTTTCATGGCTCCTGCATTGACAAGCTTTATTTTCTGGTGCCCTGTCCTCATCAATTTACCCATGCAACTAGACTGGCAACTAGGTCCCACACTTTTACCATTAAAATAGGCAAATGTAACTGCCAATTCTACTCCAGCAGTTTCTTTCCTCACACTTTCTACTTGTGAAACTCTCTTTCCTGTGCTTCCTTCTCTGATAGCTACAATATCCAAAAGTTTACACACAATGTACACTACTGACCGTAATTATTAGGAAGGTCAATAGACACCTCCTAACACACTAACTCGCATCTTTTCTTTCAAACACTCTTCCCATCTACCCAACCCCCAACCTCCGTATCCTTACCCATCTATCACCCTCCTTTTGACATTTCCTATACCTAACCACTCTTTTTCTTTACCTTCCCCGATGTAGCCCCATGCGCAATAGTGGCAGTGGAATGCCTTGCTTGGGGTGAAATGATTTAAAAAAAACAGGGTCTTAAAAGAATTATGTATTTCATACTATTTTTTAGTATTTATTGCCAAGTGAATAATTGTAAATGAAAATAGAATGGTTCTTTTGTTAATAATGCACAATAACATGTGCATCAAATGAATTTATAAATATTTAATAATTACATATATTGCAGTTTCATCAATGAAAGAATTAAGAAAATTTAGGGTGATTCAGACAAGTTCATCTTTACTTTTTTTTTGTTTTTTTTTTGTTTTTTTTAATCATTTTACCCCGAGCAAGGCGGAAACGCCACTGATGTGCAGGGGGTTACATAAATGTAAAAAGATTAATTAGAAAAGAGTCAGGAGTACAAGCTAGTTAGAAAGGAACAATAGAAAGCTGAGAAAGAAGGTGCGATGACAGATACATAGGAGGAGAGAAAGGGAAGGTTATACAGGGGAGGGGAGAGAGCTAGAGGCCAGTGGTTAGTAGATGAGTATTGAGTTTGCATTTAAATTTCTGGAGGTTGTAGCCGTCAGGAAAGCAAGAATACGGGAGTGAGTTCCACAGGCGGGAAGTGCGAGAGAGGAAGCTGCAGGAGTAGAATTGTCATCTGCATTTGGCTAACCTGACTGTGAATGGGTGGGACCCAGTTGTCAGTCTGGTTGCACGGGTAAACACCTGTTGAGGAGGCATCAGTGACTTAAGCTCATCCAAGCAGAAGCCATGAAAATATTTATAGAAGAGACAGAGGGAGGCCACATTTCGACGATGGGAAAGTGGCTGCAGTCGAGTCGCCAGATCAGTACCTATCACATTACAGACTCTCCTTTGGAGCTTGTCAAGAACACTGAGGAGAACGGCAGGGGCACCTGACCATAAATGGCAGTAGTACTCCATGCACAGACGGATGGTTGACTTGTATATATGCAGGATGGATTCAGGTGGAAAAAACATCCTGGATCGACATAGTGACCCAACCTTCTTAGCAGTAGATTTTGCTATGGATTCAATATAGTGGTTCCATTTGAGGTCTGAGGACAGGGTAAGTCCGAGGAGGCGTAGTGTATTACTCTCCGGGAGAATCACCTGGTCCATGCTTATGGGAGGCAGAAGAGGTTGCCTGTAATGGTTGACAGCTTTGCTTCATAAAATTTTGCATAGTAATAATAATAAAAGAACCATTCTATTTTCATTTAGAATTATCCACTTAGTATGAAAATACATCTTCTAAAAAACAGTATGAAATACATCTTCTAAAAGAAATGAAATACATCTTCTAATACAAAATGAAATACATCTTCTAAAAAACTAGAGTGGCCTAATAATTATAGCCAGTCTTCTGCCTCCATGACTTCTCTCTTTTACTCTTTCTACAATATCAAATATACTGTTTTCCTTACTGTCATCTGTCTCCTCTCATTGTAAGCCTTTGTGCACTATGGCAGTATTGCCTTGCTTAGGGTAAAACTATTAGAAAAAGAAAAGTGATTTCTTTGCTTGTATGTGTGAAAAAGAAAGGCAAGGTAAAAATGAGGAAAGTGTAAATGTCACATAGCTTGATGTGGAAGCCTGGTGAATGAGGAAAGGAATCTTTTTGAAATTATAATCATGAAATCATGTCAAATGTATTCATCTCACTGGCTTGGCTGGTCTAAAAGCTTTGCTTAAAGACTCTTCAAAGGCATCACAAAAGATTTTTTTCATTGTTGGCACAAATGGGACCATTTGGTTGAAAAATATTAAATATTTATTTTCAAAGGATTAATTTATTATATGGAAGGATGCATGAATATTATGACTCAGAAATATTTTTTTTTGCCATTTGATAATTTACTGTCTTGGTGTTCCAATGTTCACTCACATATAAGAACGCACTTAAGTTTGATTCATTTGTGTGTGTAGATGTCAGTGTATGTACTTACCTGGTGTAGATGTCAGTGTATGTACTTACCTGGTGTAGATGTCAGTGTATGTACTTACCTGGTGTAGATGTCAGTGTATGTACTTACCTGGTGTAGATGTCTGTGTATGTACCTACCTGGTGTAGATGTCTGTGTATGTACCTACCTGGTGTAGATGTCTGTGTATGTACCTACCTGGTGTAGATGTCTGTGTATGTGCCTACCTGGTGTAGATGTCTGTGTATGTGCCTACCTGGTGTAGATGTCTGTGTATGTGCCTACCTGGTGTAGATGTCTGTGTATGTGCCTACCTGGTGTAGATGTCTGTGTATGTGCCTACCTGGTGTAGATGTCTGTGTATGTACCTACCTGGTGTAGATGTCTGTGTATGTACCTACCTGGTGTAGATGTCTGTGTATGTATATATACCAAATACTTACCTGGCACATTTTTGTGTCCGGTAGGGATCAAAATCATCTCTCAGTTGTGTCTCTGTCCTCAAAGATAGTGTGACTCAATTGTAGCTCCATCCACAAGGGCAGAGGTACATCTGAGAAAAATAACACTGAGTAGATGCCTGGTCCCAGGGAACAGTGTCCTGCAGCCATGCCACCCCATTGCAGTAGAGGGGTGGATCAGGTGCTCGTCACCGGGGCCAGCTCAACCAGCAGTCGAGGAGAATGGGGAATTTTTGTTCCTTTGCCTATCCGTAAACAGTCAGCCTCCCCATGTTAAAAAAGATCTTGTCACATCTCACTCCAGGGAGGCGGGGAGTAGGGTAAATATTGATGCCAAATACAACACCCTTGGTATGGCTAAAGCACTGGCTGAAAGGGCTCAGAACAATAAGAGCTATAAACAATTTCTGTAAAAAATGGAAAAAATGTTAGGATCCTGAAAAAAAAAACTCAAAACCATTCATTAAATCGTTCTTGTCAGCTATATTCAATGAAAGGAGCTTAAAAGAAATGTTGCTGATAAAATATATAAGGTGTCTCCAAAAAATGTATACTCATTTTAAATAATTATAAAATCAGTGTTTATTAAAATACATATTGTTTTCAAAGTTTGATAGCATCTACAGATATTATTTACTTGTTTTGTCAACAACTGTTTTCAAACTGATGCCTTTTCTAGTGCAGGCACTGCTAACACTGCAAAGCAGTGAAATCGCAAACATCATGAAACAATTTGCTTGGTATTTGTGTGCGTTATTGTTCAATGGCTGCCTTCAATTCAGCAACTTACAGGTTTGTTGGTGTAGACTTTGGCTTTTAGGTATTCCCATAAAAAAATATCTAGTGGTGTGAGATCTAGTAAATATGGAAGGTATTCTATGAAATTTCTTTGTCCAGTCCACCTATTTGGCAAGATCTCACCAAGGAGGAATCAAAAATTGTGATGGTAGTTTGTTGGTGCCCTATCTTGCCGAAAATAAAACTCCTTATCGTCAGAGTCTTCTCTCATTCCACGCCAAACATTAGAAACTGTTGCAGTGTGTATCCATTTTTTAGAGACACTGTGTGTGTGTATCTCTCACCGGCGTGATGTGGCTTCCCTGTGCCTCTTCTACAAGTACTTTCATGGCTACTGCTCCGATGAGCTTAGATCACTGGTGCTGCCTAAGCACGAATTTACACGAGATACTAGATTAGCAACTAGGTCCCACCCTTTTACAGTTAAATAAGATGCAACCGTAAATTCTACTCCAACAGCTTCTTTTCTTGCGCTTCCCGCCTGTGGAACTCCCTTCCACAACTCTGCTTTCCTGACAGTTACAATCTCCAGGTGTTTAAATGTAGGGTTAATAGACACCTCCTATCACACTAACTCCCAATTATTCTCAGAACATTCATCTACCCAACCCTCGTTCTCGGTATCCTTACCCACCTATCACCCACCCTCTGACATTTCCTATATTTAATCATCCTTTCTCCACTCTACATAGCCCCCTGTGCAGTAGTGGCAGTGACATGCCTTGCTCGGGGTGAAACGCTTATAAAAAAAAAATATCTATCTATATATATATATATATATATATACACACACACATATGAGAGAGAGTTCATTGCCAGTATAGTATGTGGTCTATCACAGTAAGATGTAAGTATTTGGCTAGTTATTGAAACTAATTATTTTTACACTTAATTTTAAGAACTGCATTCCCTCTTTGAGCTCTGTATTTATAATTAGAAATAGCATCTTGAACTTCCTGTTACTAAACATACTAAAACAGCATCCTTTAATTGAAACAAGCAGTTCTATAACTTATCAAACAGTTATAATACTTCCTTATAATATACTTTTTAAGGTAGGCCACATACTATACCAATGAGAGAATTTCATAGGCCACATTCAAAAGGTAGGCCACATACTATACCAATGAGAGAATTTCATAGGCCACATTCAAAAGGTAGGCCACATACTATACCAATGAGAGAATTTCATAGGCCACATTCAAAAGGTAGGCCACATACTATACCAATGAGAGAATTTCATAGGCCACATTCAAAAGGTAGGCCACATACTATACCAATGAGAGAATTTCATAGGCCACATTCAAAAGGTAGGCCACATACCATACCAACATCAAGAGATCTGTGTGTAGGTTTGATTTTTATGGCTGATTAGCTAATTACCTAAATAAGCAAAATAATTACTGTCACAATAATATTAAGTATTAGAAGTGACTTGAAGTCAAGTCATTTGTCAGAAGGTGACAAGACCAAAGCTGATCTTGACTCTTCTGAAAAGTTCTACTTTTCGTTGTATTTGTTTTCATCTGCATTTGATCAGACTATAAATGAATTGATCTAAAAAAAAAAAAAACAACTCCTGTGCATAAAAATGCCTGCTCATGCTTTGATATAATATGCCAATCTGATTCTATCAATGGAAGCCTCCTCTGACACTTGTTTAACTATTATCTTTATTTATATTTTCATTTAACCTCAGAGTTTCTTTTTTTCCTAAATGACCTCAGAATAGATCACCAAACTATATAAAAGCAATGAGCTGGAAGAAACTAACATAAAATGTTTACTTCAAACAACTTTGTGTTATTATTGCTGTCATTATCATCAGCTTCATAGTGCCATTGCACAACGAAGCACCTGGCCCTCTCTCTCTATATCTCTCGGTTGCAAACCAATTGGGTCTCTGCAAAGGATCTTCTAATTTATTCCCTTTTCTCATATATTCTTCATATGCCCTGTCCCTTCAGGACATAGGCTATGATGGACTTCCACTTGCCTCTGTCCTTTATTGCACTTAATATTTTACCTCTTAGTATCTCTCCCAAACCTTGTTTTGCTATCAATTTGCTCAAGATTATCATGTCTTGCACTGCTTTTCCCTGTCTTTCTTTCCTTCTGTCCATCCTGAGAGTATTAGATTCTCCAGACTCTCCTTCCTCATTACATGTCAAGGAACCTCAGCTGTCTCTTCCTGATCTTAAGTATGAGTTTTCTTCTCATTTGCATCCTCTCCAACAACTCGTTGTCACTCACATGTTCAGTCCATGAAATCTTCAGCATTCTTCTGTAGACTCCAGCCTTGTTCAGGTGATGTATGTTTGAATTTTGAACTGAACCCTTTATTTTGTCCACCAGTGTGGATTGTTCTAATGTAGACATTATTCAAATTGTAGATTAACCTCTTGTGTCTTAGTGCCTTTATTGCCTTGCTTGGAGTGAAATGATAAAAAATATGTCACAGAAATAAGTTATCAAGTTAAAAAAATGTGTAACTGAAAAGTAAATGAATCACTTGCTCTAAAAAACAATCACCCATCTATCCACACACACACACAAACACAACAAATAGGAAAAGCAAGACATATGGCACCCTTCAGAGAAATGCAATCAGAATCACCTAAAAGAGGAATAGATATAAATTAAATTTTTAAAAGATTAGTAAAAAAAAGTGTTTAATACAATGCCACCTTGTGAGCATTAAGAGAAGTCTACCATCAGGCAAAATGTAGTTCTCAAAAATGCTCTTTAATCTATCAGTTATATAACTATGTATATAATTTCGATTTTAAAAATGCCACACTAATAAAAAGAGTAAGCAATTTCTTTGAAGGAAATGTTCTTGAGAACGCTGCCATCCAGTACTACCAAAACATCAATTTGCGCCCTGAATTTTTCCCAATCTCACCTTAGCTTATGGAAATTATACTAGGACGGACTAGCATACATAATAAAAAGTTCAAAGAAAATGGTTGAATTCCCTTCATTTTAACATCTCGTAACTTTGCACAACACATGAAGGAATTCTACAAACTAAAATATTCTGTTAATCTTTTGAAATGATTTGTGAGCGTCTTTGTGGTTGTTCATCTTTTTGCCTTGATAAAGTCCATCACACGACGAAACACATAGGCAATTTAAAATATAGTTTTCCTCTTGTCTTTATTTTATTTAACAATAACTATGTATATATATTACATTATTTAAATTATTTTTACATTCCTTTTCTTTTTGTTTTCCCCTTTTTTTTCATAGATTTGTTTTTAGTGAAGCCATGTTTAGCTATATAAATACAGAAATTCAGAACAAATATTTCAATTGATTGATCCACATAATTGAAGTCCTGCCAGACTAAGTTTTGAAATGAATTCTTTAAGTGGTTCTTTCTCATTTAATAATCCTCGTTGCTCTGACAAAAAGGATTGTTCACTTGACCTTGCTACTCTCATTCCAATATTCTACCCATTTAGATAGCTCATGTTAAGAAAATGAGTATATCAAAGCAAGAATTCCAAGAAAGAATGGAGTAGCAAGAGAAGTTATTGTCTGCCGTGAATCCTCTGATCTAAACAAATGCTTTCACATTTGATCACCACTTGTGTCAAATATTTGTCCTCCTCTCGGACTTGTATCAAAGCTATCATGCACATCTTTCTCTCGACTGAACTTTCGCTTCTCTCAGGCTTGACATTTTTCCATTAGAGCAGACCTCAGTTTATTTAGATGCAGCTTAGTACTCTTAAGTGCTTACCTTACATAGAGCCATTCTGTCATATGGGGATAACATTCTCTGTCATTGTCCCGGATTAGAACAAAACTTAGATTGCTGACCCTTGAAGAATGGTAACGTTTTTGTGGAAAACTTCTTGTAGCTTTTTTTAATGCAGAAAAGTACAAACACTTTATTGTAGACAAAGCTTCTCAAAAATGGTAGATGTCTTTGTCAATGAGGTGGTTCATTTTCTAATATATATTTTTTACATTTCTCTTATGTATGTAAGAGTGTTTTATTTTAACTACTTTTAAAAGGGTGTTTTAACACGCAAAAAAAACAATAACAATCTGTTTTTTATTTAGCAATTTTTCAGAATCAGCACTTTATTTTGGATTCTACTAATATATTTGTCATTCTCTTTGTTTTTCAAAAGGAATAATTTACAGGAAACAAAAGAAATTTCAGCTGTCAGCATTCCTTTTGAAAACATCAAAAGAACAGTAGATCTCAGGGTGTCTGTTTTAAAAAAATACTTAAGCTGGAAAAAATGCTGATAATTGGTAATTTAAAAAATATGTTGTCATTTCATATTTTTAATTTTGCACATACACATTGTTTGCTTTTGATTTTGCTGACCACACAGTATGGTAGAGTCAGTTGGGCACCATCTGTGCAATAAAAGAATGTGCACCATAACACAGTTCACTTGGAAAGAGTTGGATGAGTCAAATGGTGATTATGATAGGGTTTGAAGTGATCTTATGCCTCTATTCTTCTTCCCACAGAGTCCCAGACTTAACACAGAAGACTACATCAAGTGCCTTGAGAAGGTACTGCTGCCCTTGGTCAAGAGATTAGCTACTGGAAAATAATCTGTCTGGCAACAGAATTCTGCACCATGTCATGCAAGCAGGAAAGCCAAGCATGGCTGTAAGACAATTTCTGCAGCCACTTCTGTTGTAATTAAAACTACCTCACCAGACTGCAATCCCCTTCATTTTTTATGCGTAGTGCATAGCTGAGTAGGAGACCAACAAAATTCTTTTTAAGGCCAAAGATGAACTGAAGGAAAGGATTATGGTAGTATTCAACTACTTCAATAAGGAGACCATCCAGAAGAGTTGCAGGAGATTTCAAAGTCATTTGGAGGCAGTTTGAAACCAACAGTTATTTTAGTGAATAAATTTACTTTTTAGTATTTCAAGATGTTTTTGTTTAATTTTGACAAATACATTTGTTAAAATGAAATGTCAATGTTATTTTCATTTTTCTGTAATTTAGACAATTCATTTTTTTTTAAAAATCATTTCACCCCAAGCAAGGCAGAACTGCTACTGGTGCACCGGGGGTTACAGAAGAAGAGAGTGATGAGAAATGCATACAAGTTTCAGGGGAGTCAGAAAATGAGTAAGAAAGAGATGAGAATACAGGTGTGAAGAGGGCTGCATATGAGTGGAGTGGAAAGGAAGAACAACATGTTACAAGGGTTGTCGTGGAAAGGATGTGAGTCAAAAAGATAAGAGGTGGCAATTGACTTAGCATTTCAATTTTTTGAGATTGTTGCTTTCAGGGATATAGTTTCAAGGTATTCCATATTTATGGAGTTAAGTGCTCAATATTAGGGACAGAGCATATGTAAATATAAATGGATATTGATGTCAACATTCAAAAGTAACAGTCTTCATCATTTTAAACACAATTGTCAGGCTGTGTGTGTTGTGTCTTTGCTCAACTTTTATATATACAGGTGATGCATTGTGGGTAGTATATTGTCTTATTCTAGTTGTTATTTTAATGGGTGTGATTTGTTAATTTGTCTTTTATTTACTTAGTTTATTTAGTTCATTTGTTTTGCTTCATTTATTGTACTTGATTATGTTTATTTATTTGAATTATTTTTGTCCATTTTCAGGATTCGGTTTTTAAGTATCATAGTAAAAATTTGTTTCCATGTCTGCATTCTGAGATGAAAGTTCTTATTGTTTTAGTTGTTTGTTTTGGTCTGGGAAGGTAATTGTAGCTTTTCTTTTACTCCAGGTAGAGATTACAGTTTTTTGATTGTTGTAGGCTGATGTTCTTTTCCTTATTTTTCATATTTTTGGGGATTTGTTTTTTTCTTAATTTAGAAAGCATTTTACTGTTTGTATATTTATTATTTTTAAAGGATGTTTTGTGTGCACAGATTTTGTGTTTTTTTTAATCTTCCAGAAAGTGTCAGTCTGTTTTGGACACTGAACTCCAGTGTGTGTATATATTATTTTATATATATATATATATATATATATACATACATATATATATATATATATATATATATATATATATATACCATCAAAGTCGTGGGTGATTTGTTAATATAAGTTTAGCTATAAGCACCCCAGGCCAAGCATGAAGTTTCTGTCTGCCTTAAAAATTAAGCTCAAATTATGATTTATTACCTTCTGTTGATAAAGATTTTGCTTTCATATCATTTAATACGTAGGAAAATTTCATTTATTGCAAAATAAGTTTTTCTGCACTCAAGTGAGGTAACTCTGCAATGTTCTTTTCAGTTGCCACCATTAACATTGTGGACTTGACATAATTAAGGATTTTTTGCTTTGGAATCTTTCCTTTGCTTACTGTACTCTTTTACTCATATTAAAATCCTTGAATTCTTTTTTTTTTTTTTTTTTTTTTTTTTTTAGCATGAATAGGAGTGATTTCCACTGTAAGATTTGAATTAAGAGTTGCCCTAGGGCTAGAGGAACAAGTCTGCTCTGCTTGGTAGGTGGTGGAAGAGATAAATTTTTATAGTTCTTAGTCTATAACCCCTTTTTCCAGAGATGTAATGTCACAAGCTACTCTCAACATTTGCATGAAAACCGATGTAACTATATCTCCTAATTTCAGCCATTCAGACACTCAAAGCTAAGACCTGCTATATTGTGTGCACAAGGTGTTAACCATCCACATTCTTTTCGCATTTCATTGGTAAGACAGAAGTTCCATTTGAAGAGCTTTTTCCCCAAATACCAATGCTTTGTGAAATAGACTTATAGACATATGCTTCTTTGACCACTTTAAATACATGGTCAGCCTTTATCTATCCTACATATCCTTATAATCTAGATTTCTTACATCTATAAAATAGCATTCAGTAACCCTCTACCTTTAGTCACTTTTAGGCCTTGTACTGAGTGAACAATAGTCAAAAAAACTAATAGTGCAGGATAAGCACTTAGTATTTCAACTTGAATTAAAGTACAAATTTTAATTAAAATAAGGCTAAAAAATACAAGTTCTATGTTGAAACTCTAATTCTCATCTGATCACTGAAATTAAGCATTATTGAACCTAGATGGGTGAATATCAGGTGATCTAAGCTTAGATCTTAATAAAAGCTCAGATTGGTCAATTGGAGAAGCTGAATTCCAGTTTCAGAAAGGTATGAATCTCTTCTATACTTAGCTTTCAGTTAAATAGTAAAACTTGCATAAAAAAAAATCATCATTATCTTAAAAGATTCTTACAATCCGAATATGGTTCAGCTTTAGAAGGGTTGATAAGCCATAAACAAGACAGGTTGACCAATCAACTGATCGCCTAAGAAATGTTTACTTTTATTTTGAATGGAAATAATTAATTTTAGATTCTTCTATTGTCATGTTCAAATTCCAGTTGAATTTGTTGCATTTGGTTACACACAAATACCCTTGTTAAAGGTATTGTCTCTTCTATTTAATTATAGATTAATAACAAGACAGATTGGGTTCTGCTGCCTTTGTTGGCAACCAGTCTGCCACAGAAAGTAATGGCAATTCACCGTGGGAAAAATCTTCTGCTCAGTCAATCATGTCTTAAAAGAGACATGATTGCCAAAGCATCTATCACATGCAGCACTTAACTGACTGAATGACTGACTGTCGTGTAAAAAATATATACATATCGGGTATAAAGATGAAGTTAACAATAGGATTTGAACATACATCATCTCTTGAGAAATCTGTCCGATGTTGAACATGCATCATCTCTTAAGGAACATGTCCGATGTTGCCAGAGATTAATCCTTTATATGTTACTCACTTGTCAGAGAATGGGAAATGACCTTAAGTTTTGTGATAAAAACAAAATAAAAATATGAGAAAAAAAAAAACCTAGCCAAAAACTAGTAACAATGACAATGTTTTATCTATAAAATTCAGACAATAACTAATACCAACTTAGAAAGATTTTAATCTCTATCTTATTCATGTATGAACATTGTTTGCATTAAACTTCTAAGTAAATGCTTTGCATTTTTGCTTTTCCAAAATAACATTAATAAGAAAGAAAAAATGCAAAAATTTACATATGTATCATAATTTTTCACTCTCTGGCTGCCAGCTCTTTGAGATTATTAAAATCAGTCATTTAAAAATCCTTAAAGGTAACAGAACTCCTTCCCAAATTATAAAAAGGAAACCGAATAAACACCTGGCTTCAAAATGCATCTAAAATAGAATTACATTCCCACCCTTATATAAATCAGTTGGGAATTCCCTGTCAGTTACCTGGATAAGTGTTGGGACGCCCTCACCTATTTGGCTATAATGGACTATTCCATTACTATGTAAAGTAATGGTGGCATCTACGTAGGAGAGTGTGCCGAGCAGCCAATCGACAAGTCAGTCGTAGACTTCTGGTGACGACCCGGAAGTACCCATTGCTCATACTACGTCTTACGACGGTTGAGACGATTAACCCTTATTCTTGTATTGGATACTAATAACCTTTGTAAATACTATTTTGACGGAATACAACCATTAACCTATTCCTGTTGTTGAGTTATTTATTCTTACTCACGACATAACAGTGGCGACGAAGATGAGATACACCCATTGTGAGCACACAAAAAAGAAGATTCTTGATAAATGAAAAAGTTTATTTCAGGGATTATAAAAATAATACTGCTTCCTGGATGCCAGGGAAAATAAAAGAGCGCATAGGAAACATGCTTTATATGGTTCAAGGGCCAAAATTTGTACACAAAAGGCTTGTGAATCAAATAAAGAAAAGACTTTCGGAGGAAACAACTGTCGCGTCTCAAAGGTGGGACGAAAATGTGGAAGATCTGTATGACACATTTCAGCTACAGATGCCTCAGGGGCAAGAAGTAAATAGTAGAAAATCCACCAGAAAAAGGAAAGCAACGCACCAGTTAACAGTGGATCCAAAAAGGAAAAAGTATGACTGACAGCAAAAGTCTTAGGAGGTGGGTGTTGGGACGCCCTCGCCTATTCAGCTATAATGGACTATTCCATTACTATGTAAAGTAATGGTGGCATCTACGTAAGAGAGTGTGCCGATCGACAAGTCAGTCGTAGACTTCTGGTGACGACCCGGAAGTACCCATTGCTCATACTACGTCTTATGACGGTTGAGACGATTAACTCTTGTTCTTGTATTGGATACTAATAACCTTTGTAAATACTATTTTGACGGAATACAACCATTAACCTATTCCTGTTGTTGAGTTATTTATTCTTACTCATGACATAACAATAAGCATTCAATTGATGATGGCCAGAGAGGCATAATGGTCAAAATGTTGTAATAACAAAATGAACAAAAATCTGCCTACTTCTGATCTTATTACAAGCATCTGGCTCATGGTCAAATCATTTTAAAGCAATAGTTTCCATGCAATCACCAAAGTTAAGCAACATTGAGCCTGGTCAGTGCCTAGATGGGTAACCATTTGGGTATACCAGTTGCCATAAACTTTAATTAATTGGAGAGCTGAGTTCCAATTCCAGTCAGGTTCATTATATTGACTTATCTGCAAATACCCTTAAGCACCCAGCTACAAAATGGATCTAAAACTAAAACTGAATTACGTCCCCGCATTTATATAATAATGGTTTATAAAAGAATTGGTCTACAAAATAGATACAAAATAAAAACAAATCTCAAAAGATTTAATTTGGCACAAAATAATCCATGGGGTTGAGGTGTAGGTAAAATAGCCTATCTAAATCCAAACTGGGATCAAAGTGTTGTATCTGTTCTGTTTGTCTCTAATAGTAATATTAGACTTTTTCCTTATGTTCATTATCATCTTGAATGATGCTTTTCTTAACTTCATGGGATCAAAACTGGTAGAAAATTGTTTAAAAGCTGTAAAGTCATCACTACTGAGGGGTTGAGTGTATTGTTCTTGGTCAAACCGCTAATCATGTACTTTCTCTCCAATAAAGTGTAACAAAGATCTGCTCAGTATAGTTTGAATATAAACCACAGGTTTGCTCTATGCGTGTTGAAGAAACACAAATTATTTCTTGTTCTGAGTTGATATTCACTGCGTCACAAACATTTTAGAAAAAGTATTAAAAAGAATATTATCAGCAATACATTTGACTCTCAAAAAAAACCCTCTTTACAAAAATGTGTCAATGAAAACTGATTTCTTAGGAAGAATACATATTCTATTTATATGAACTTATGCCAAAAATCTTTTCAGCATTAAATAACCAATTAAGATTAATATGCATATAACAAAATAAACCAAAACCAAATTGATGTACAGCATGGTAACTCTTAACTTAAAGAACTTGGATTGTAACCCTGACTGAATTATAAATGCCAGAAAGATACTTAAATGTAAATTATTTTACAATTTCTCAAGATTTATTGATTCCAAGCACTGCACTAATGCATTGGTTAATTTTCCTTGAGTTCATCTTTAATCTTGTTTTTATTTAGAAATTTTGCCACTATTACGAGACACAGGTAGTAATATTTTTAAATAATGAAAATTCAATGTGAATATGCTATTGTACCAAAAGTTATTTCTTCTCAAGCATGCAATTTAAGACATATCTACTTTTCTCTAGAATAAACAGCATATATTCCAATGACAATGCAGATAATCTTTCTAACCATATATTTTGTCGCATTGAGTAGGCATCCTTGGGCTTCAACAAGAGACAAGGAAATATAAGGGATATAAGGAAAAAGGAATAAGAGGCTTTATTAAATGTTCTGGCTAAGAAGCAGTTTTTCTTTTTAATATTAAAGCCACTAACATCTGCTAAATTGGTGCTTATATGTCCACCTTTAGAGCTTATGTCCAGTTTTACAGCTTGGTTTCTTTGTGTGGAGGTATACCTTGGGTTACGTTGGTTCAAGTTAAGTCATTTGTGATTATACATTGATAAAAAATAAAAATAAAGTTTCAATTTTGACTTTACCTCTGTCCACTACAAATATAATATCACTAGAAAACATTTAAACCCTGTTACTATACAATAAATAAGAATAAAAAAAAACATAAAATTATATTAAAATATGTCAGTCAGTTAAGTGCCATATGTGGTACACACTTGAGCTATCATGTCTCAAAAGAGGAATGACTGACTGGGCAGAAGATTATCCCGCAGTAGGTTGCCATTGCTTTTTGTGGTAGACTGGTTGCCAACCAAGGCTATAGAACACAATCTGTCCTGTCATTTAACCCATAACTGGAGAAAAGAGATGGATTAATACCTTTCTTGCGCATAAGTGAATGCAAAGAATTCAACTGGAATTTGAACTTGGCTCCCTGATTTTGTATTCCAAGCTGATATCTACTGCACCACAATGCACATCCAATGCAATATGTACATTTACAGCAAATGTAAATATTGGTAAACTTAACATAAATAAGTTTATTTTCTAGTTTTACAAAGTAATTTTAATAACTGTACTTGTTATTTAACCTTAAAAATCTTTTTCTTTTGCACTCTCATAGAGCAAACATGTTCACAGTTAGAGGTCACAATGTACTGTCAAGATCGTCATATTGTAAACATCTAAATTTACAAATATATATTTATATGTATTCTTAAATTTAGATTACTTTTCTGTACTATATTAAAAACTAAAATTTATTTGTAAGCTTAAAATATATTCTTATTGACCAGATATCAAAAATGCATTTATAAATAAAATGCAGAACTGGGAATGTTTTTTTTTTTCATTTTATCCAAGTGACAAGAAAATTTAAGTCACCTCTCTTGGAACAAATTACTGATGTAAAGTGAGGTATGTACCTGTATTAGTCAGTAAGCTGCATTGTTCTATTATAAATATTTCCACTTTGTCTTCCTTTCTAATCCTATGCAGTGTCTTTTGACCTTTTAAAATACTTTCATCAGAAAAAAATAATCATCTTATTGGTGGAATTATATATACTAGTTTTAACCTTTAAAATTTTATGGTTTTCTTATTTTAATATTTTGATGAATCTTTATTCTTTCATTAATTCCCCTATTGCATCATTAAATATTTGAACTTAACAACTTTAATAAAATATTGCAATAACAATCATAAATATAAAGTTCTCTCTCTTCTTCATTCCTTGCATCCGTTCTATATTATGGTTGCGAATTGCTTGTCTCTCATTTTTTTTCTCCTCTGTCTCTCTTTGCTGTCTTATTTTTTCTTCCATTAAAAAGATTTTCTATCCAAATATAATGCATTTACAAAATACATTTAATTTCATTCATTAGAGCAAAAGCGTGACACATGTAGGTACCTAGGTAGGTCTTAACTGTATTATAATATAAAGACTACGACTGGCTATGTTGTTCACAGCGAGAATCAAAGGACTGATTAGATAAAATAAATAACAATAAATAGATGAAAAGTATTTTTCTTAGTTAAAGGAGAATCAAGATGAAGACAGCAAAGGAAGACTTCAAATTATTATTCAAAACACAAAAAAGCTGTAAGTACTAATTATAGAGAGAAGAGAGAGTATTATACTCTCTCTTCTCTTCTCTCTATAATTTTTTTTATAATAGATGATATATATTTTATGGTAATTTTTTTGTTTTCATTTTATATTTCCTGTTTGACATATTCTTTCATTTATGATGCGTGTACCGAGTTCGAATTCCAGTTGAATTCATTGCATTCACTTACGCACAAATACCCTTGGGAAAGGTATTAATTCATCTCTTCCTTCCAGTTATGGGTTAAATAACAGGACAGATTGGGTTCTATAGCCTTGGCTGGCAACCAGTCTACCACAGAAAGCAATGGCAACCTACTGCGAGATAATCTTCTGCCTAGTCAGTCATGTCTCTTTTGAGACATGATCACCCAAGCGTGTTTCACGTATGGCACTTAACTGACTGATGTGTGTACATCATCAGCATTCCTATGTTTAATCGTTTGCGTCTGTGTGTGTATTCATATCTCTTTCTGCAGTGTTCCACACGTAGGTACTTCTATGTGCCCTCTCCCTTCAGGACGTAGATGATCATGGCTTTCCATGTTTCCCTATCCCTGGTGGCTCTGAGCATGCCTTCTCCTGTTACACCATGCAGCCCTCGTTCTGTCATCCACCTGATTAGGTCCTTCAAATATGTTATCCATTGCTTTCTCCTATCTCTTTTTCCCTCTATCTGGCCTGTTAGTATCAGATTCTCCAAGCCCTCCTTCCTCATCCCAGGAACTTCAGCTGTCTCTTCCTGATGCTCAGTATTAATTTCCTTTTTATTTCCATCATTTCTAAGACCTCATCATTGCTCACATGCTTGATTTATGATATTCTATTTTATTTTTTTTTGATCATATCACCCCAAGCAAGGCGGTAACGCTACTGATGTGCAGGAGGCTACATAAGAGTGAGAAGATTAGAAAAGAGAAAACCGGAAACCGCATCCTAAACAGGAAACAAGGGATGAGCCTCTTCACCTGTTCAATAGATGTGGGTACAGCATCCTTCTGTAGAACCACATTTCAGTTGCTTCAAGTTTATGGTATTCATATATGGATGTAGGTGGAAGAAAACATAAATAAAAATTTTGGTTACACAGTGTATGTAAATGCACCTAGACATGTCAAACAGCAGAAAGTTAAAAATTTAGCATTCCTAAACTTTCTACATTTCTCCATGGGCATAACTGACATTTATATCACCCCCATCCTCCTACACATATATAATTCTTTGTCATTCATTAAAATAACATTGCTCTGATAGTTAGACATTTATATTTCATTCTTCTATTGAAAGGTACAGATCATATTTTAAGTATAAAATATTACACAGTGAGTGCTGGTGTTAATAAAAATAATCATTGTTAAATAACAAATAAAATTTATATCAATAATAAATATGCTTTCTTTTTTTCTTTATTTTTCTTTATTTTTATTTTTATTTTTTTTCTTTAAACCTTTCACTGTTTAGTATGACACTGAATTTCACACACACAGTAATCTTCAGGCACCAAATAAAAACTCAATCAGTACCTGAAAATTGGTGCATGCATAAAAGTCAGGTGTACCAAATGGTTGACGCTGAATATGTATATTATATATATATGTGTGTGTGTGTCTTACCTGAAAATAACAGTGAGTAAGCAGTCAAAACAGAAAGAAAAACAAAATGGGGTGTTATTTAAACTTTGTGAGAGATGTTTGCATCACGTTCCCAAGACTTTTTAATCAGTTTTGGGAAGAGAGAGAGTCGAAGAAAGTCTTGCCTAGAAGGTTTAGTCGGGGACACATAATGAAATTATTAGATTTTCCCCATGTTTGCCCTGTAGTCGTGAAAACTCATAGGAAAATCATTTAAGAAGAACAGATATTGAAATTTAATATTTTTTACTCATGATTACGCTTGCTTCATGCATAAGTTTGGAAAAAAAAAGGATCTGGCAATTCAGTGTTGGAAAGCTTTTATACATTCACGGATATATGCATATGCATCTGTATATATACATCTATGCGCATATTTAGCACTATATAAATTGATCATCTTTCTCTCATCAGAAAAGCAGATACCATATCCTAACCTTGGGAAACATTATGATAGCATTATCAATCACTCAGTTGAGTGCCATATATGATATACACTTGGGTGATCATGTCTGAAAAGAAGCATGACAGACTAAACAGAATATTTTCTCACTGTAGGTTACCATTACTTTCAGCAGTAGACTGGTTGCCAACAGGGCCGTAGCTGGTGCTAAAAAAAACATCGGGCACAGAGAAAATTGCCCGGATTTATTTGTTGACAGTGTGATGACGTCATCAGTGTCATCCGTTTCCAGAAACTATGATTTTCGCAGATTTTTTCGCCTATTCCAATGGAAATTAGGCACTGAATATGAATGAAAGCAGGAAATCGGGTTCGGACATTTTGAGTATAAATAGTCTTTTCTCCCAAAATTAATAAATAAACAAACAGATTTTTACTGCGTTCATTTGGATGTTTTCTTCATTTTTCTTTCTTTCTTTCTTTGTGAATTGTTTAGTTTGATTTCTGATGAAGACATTGTTCTTTGCCCGGATTTTTACTATGATTGCACAGATCAGCCTGGACCCGCGCCCAGTACTCAGATATGGCCATGGTTGCCAACCAAGGTTATAGAACCAAATTCTCATGCTGTTCAATAAATATCTGGAGGAAGAAGAGACTAATTAATCCCTTTCTCAATGGTATTTGCACATAAGTGAATTCAAATGGAATTCAAACTCGGTTCTCTAAGCCGGTATCCACTGAACCCTAATGCAGAATTAATTATAGGTAACTGAAAAAAACCTCACAATTTTGTCTGAATTTCTAGGATGCCGAGTTAACAATATTTATATTTAGATGATTATCCTCATCTTTGTTTTTGTTAGCTAAACATTTTGTTCTTTGTGTCCTCTGGCTTTCATCAGGTGTATATCAATCTGGGTAACCTGCAAAAGAATTCTGAACTGAACCCTTTATTTAATCTATGGCAACAGACTGTTCTCATTCCACTGCCACCGTCTAGTGATATCTTGTATAGTTCTTATTTTTAGTACTGCTATCTTGTTTCTAAGTTCATGTACACACTGCAAAGCCTATAGGTTGAACCTCAGTTAAATGCCATACGTGATAAATGCTTGGGCGATCATGTTTCAAAAGAGACATGACTGACTGGGCAGAAGATTATCCTGCAGTAGGTTGCCATTACTTTCTGCGGTAGACTGGTTATCAGTCAAGGCTATAAAACCCAATCTGTTTTGCTATTTAACCCGTAACTGGAGGAAAGACTTGGATTAATACCTTTCCCAAGGGTATTTGCATGTAAGTAAATACAAGGAATACAACTGGAATTCAAACTCGGCTGCCTGACTTCTTAATCTGAGCCAATATCCACTGCACCACAGCGCACATCCTTGATTAAACTCACATAGATTAAAAATGGGTTCAGTTCAGAATTCCCTATAGGTTACTCAGATTGATATACACCTGATGAAGGCTGAAGAGCAGAATGACTGAAATGTTATGACAATAACAACAAAAGTGAGGACAATCATCTGAATATAAATAATGTAAACAAAACCAGTATTAATTATAGGTTTCTGAAATAGAGAAATAAATTATCCAGTTCAAATTCTGGTCTTTTGAAAAGGAATAGAGATTTATTCCTGTGTTTTTTGTTTAGGATGCACATTGTGGTGTAATCGATATCAGTTCAGAATGAGAAATCAGAGAGCTGAGTTCAAATTCCAGTTGAGCCCAAATACCCTTGGGAAAGGTATTAATCTCTTACTTCCTCCATAGCTATGTGTTAAATAGAAAAGTTTGTGTTCCATAGTCTTGGTTGCAAATACCCTTAGGAAAGGTATTAATCTGTCCCTTCTTTCCAGTTATAGGTTAAATAACAGGACAGATTGGGTTCTATAGCCTTGGCTGGCAACCAGTCTACTACAGAAAGTAATGGCAACCTACTGTGGGATAATCTTCTGCCCAGTCAGTCATTTCTCTTTCGAGACATGATTGCCAAAGCGTGTTTCACATATGGCACTTAACTGGGTCTTGGTTAGCAACTAGTCTACCACAAAAAAAATTGCAACCTGCTGCAGAAAAATCTGTCTAGTCAGTCATGGTTCAGAATAGACATGATTACCCAGTGTGTATCATGTATGGTACTTAACGGACTTGCTTTTCTGTTTAGAATTGGATTTCTAGTTTCTTCCAAAGTTTACTTCAATTCTGTATGTCTAGCATGTTTACCTCAACTCTGAAATTTGATTTACTAATTAATTTTTATTTATTTTTTTCTTTAACAAGAGTAAATACTTTTGCCTATCATCTGGTTTATACTCATTCCGAGTCTTTTGAATAGGAGTAGAGATTTATCCCCCTTTTTTCCTGTTTAAGGTTGGGTTTCCACTCCATTCTAAATCTTATTCTCTTTCACTCTCAGTAGCCCCCTGCAATTTAATAATATTAACATCTTGCTCGAGGTGAATTTATAAAATAAAAATAAAAAGTAATTAGTGGTTTCAAAAATTAAAATAAAACAGACTTCATTATAAGTTTTGTTTGTAATCTATTAATCATTCCTGCACCATTATTTTACACCTTTTATAAATTAATTTAAATTCAAATAAAATAGCTCATTATCAACATTAAAAGTACAAGATCTACACAGTTTTTTAAATAAGTTTCAGTTTGCTGCAAAAATAACAATCTATGGAATTAAAAACAACAAAAAAATTTTGTAGATTCTGTTTTTAAAAAAAATTCCAGGCTTCATTCCAGTGGTGTTTTCTCTAAACTGAATTCACCCGGGCTTACGGCCTATCACGTTGAATACACTGGTTCTCACTCGATCACCAAAGTTAAGCAACATTGAGCTTGGTCAGTACTCAGATTGGTGACTGCTTGGGAATACCAGGTGCTGTAAGCTTTTAGTGATGGATGTGCGTTGTGGTGCAGTGGATATTGTCTCAGAAAGAGAAATCAGTGAACCGAGTTTGAATTCCAGTTGAATACCCTGCATTCACTTAAGCACTAGTACCGTTGGAAAAGGTATTAATCCGTCCCTTCCCTCCAGTTATGGGTTAAATAACAGGGTAGGACTTGGGGACCCTGCCCTTAAAAACAAATCCCAATGAATCTTGCTACTCAAAAAAAAAAATGTATTACTAGACACAAAACTTATATAAAAACAAAAGCAATAAATTGTTGAAAGAAAAAGGTATTACCAACAATAAATAAATAAAAAAAAATTAGTTGGCAATAAATGACCCACCGAGGTTGATGTAAACTTATTTATAAATGGAACTTTGTCTGTGTGTGTGACCATTACTTATAGACTCCGAAACGGCTGAACCAATTTTCTTGAAAATTTACACAGTTGTACTATAGCGTCTGTGAGTGTTCTTAACTAGGTTTTGTGTCGAGGTATCCCCGAAAAATATCAAATCGATAATCAAAAAAATTGGTTTATAGAAGGAGTGGTCTGATTTTAATCAAATTTGATACACTCATAGACAAAGACATAAGAAACGATATTCAGAAGTTTCAAGGTTGCAGTTCTTACAATAGTGCAGAAAATTTGATATCGATACCAGGAAATCAAAATTTGACTCACATCCATTCATTTTTCTTTCAGTCTACGGTTTTGCTTTAACTGGAAACAACTATTGCTTTTTAGTCTTTTGTGCCAATGTTCAAAGAGTCTGAGCTCCAGGACCATGGATTAGTTTTAAAGTTTTCATTACACCTGAGCAATGTCAGGCTATACTGTTAGTATGCCATAAAAACAAAACAACCAACTAAAGAATTCACCCAATACTCTTCTTACTTAGTGATTACTTGATTCTATTTGTGCCGCTTCTTTAACAAACTGTCCACATTTAAGAATCTGTGTTGATGATGGAATTTATCTTGGACATTCACTTCATTCTCCTGATGGAATTTCTCTGCTTACTTATCCATCATCTTGATCTGTTTTCTTCTTCCTAGAACGAGCTTTTGTCATTTTCTCCTTTCTCCTCATCTTCTGCCACTTCCTGCAATGCTCTTGTCCATCTGCGATCTTCACACTTATCCACATTGCCAAGATTGCTTAGCTCTTGTACAATTTAAAAGCTATAACATGAAATTCAGGCTGCTAAAACCGTGATTCCGACTGTCATAACAAACAAGTAAGATTAAACATTTTTAGAAAGGAAATAGGTGTATTTGATCAGCATAAAGTGTAGCTCTCTCTTTAACTCTACAATTTCAGTTCATGAGGAAAACCTACTTCAAAATGGCACCTAAGACTTCAGGATATGGACAACCATGGGCATCCATAACCTCTTACCTAATATAGCTATTAACATCATCTGTCCCTTTACCATCCCTTCCAACTGTTTAGGTCCTGGATATGATGGCAAACTGCATCCGGCAGCAAGACCTCTGATAGGAAGGTTGTGAGGAGCATAGAACCACCTCTTAATTGCTGTTGTTCCCAGGTTCACCCTGACTCGGGGTGTTAGCACCTGTTAGGGTCCCAGCTATGGGCAAATAGTTAACCCTCCAAACAGGGGTCAAAACACTATGAAAGTATAAAAACAGACTATTATGAAATATATACATAAAAATTTTTGAATGAAAAATATTACTAGGAAACATGTTGCCAACAAAGATGTGTTTTTGAAGTGAAAACGTTACCAACATTTTTGAAGATAAAAAATTATTGCCATAATTTTTTTGAAGAAAAAAATTTCTTGCCATAATACGTTTTTTGCATACTAAAACAATTAATGCTTCAGTATTAAATGACCCCTAAGAGGTTGATATGCTGTAAAACAAACAAAACCAAACCACCAACTGTTTAACCATCCTTTTACACAAGTACATGAAGTAAGTAGCCTGCTGCCTCCTGTTGTTCCTTTTGCCTTCAATGTTTAGTGAGTATCAAATTCTCCAAGGCCTCTTTCCTCATTATGTCACCTAAAAATAAATCTCAGCTGTTTATGATGGTTATAAGCATATCTTGATGATTTTTTATTAAATGAAACATTATCAAAAAATTGTTAGGTTAGCATTAGTTTTTTTATAACCAAGGAAATGTAAGTTCCATCCATATGTTGGGTAACAAATATTGTCCATATAACAGAAGTTGAGGTTTATATATATATAATTTTTTTTTTCATTTCTGCTTCCAACTATAGTTCAAATAGCTGGGCTTTTTAGCCATGTTGGCACTCAGGCTGAAAGGATAATTCTAAATTCAAAACCCTATCAATTAGTCACCTGAGAGCTATACAAAGATGGGTAGTCATGAAAAGCAGATACTATGTCTGAAAAAACAAAACAAAGCAAAAAAACAATAGATTTCAGCAGCTATGAATAACCAATAAGCAATAGACCCAAGGGAAGTGTAATTTCATTATATTGTATCACCTCAGCTCTGGGTAAATAGTATGACTTACTGAGTTCTATAGCCTTGGGTGGCAACTTTTCTAGAAAGAAAACTTTGAATTCAAAACCGTGGATAGTCCTGGTGAAATGTATACAATGCAGGTAAGGAAAGGGTTTTTTGCATTGATTCGGTGATCTCAACTACAGTCGATTGTTGCACCATATACTGCCAAATCTTGTGTCAAATTCATGATATAGTATTAAGATGATAGATTGATTAAACTTTTACTTTTTGATGAGTTTTCTTATGCAGTGCCTTGACTACATGAATTTAGTACTGGGTTGGCAACTAGGTGTCACCATTTTACTGTTGAACTACCTAGATGTAACTATAAGTTTGAATCTATTATTTTTTACTTTCTCATCTTGATTGTGCAACTCTCTCCTGGTTTCTTACTTCTCTGCCATTTACAACCTTTAAAAATTTAAATGAAATGCTAACCACCATCTTGTTTTTCTAAAACCTGTTCTTTTATTGTCATTTCTCTTCATTAAAATTTTCTTCTTCTCTTTCACTCTTAGTAACTCTTTGCATCTTAGTGGCATTATTGCCTTGTTTTGGGTAAAATGCTTTTAAAAAAAATTAAATTAAAAAGACTCTCACTTTTAAGATCATTTGTTCTTCCCTTTTGGGAATATGTTATATTGGTTCAGCTGTATGGCAGTGAATAATCTGAGATGGAGAAAGGATTTGAGGCAACAGAAATGTGTTTCTATTGGAAACTGAGAATTCTATGGAATAAACCTGTGAGCAGAGGCAGTTTTACGGAAAATAGAAATAAAAAGGACACAAACTTAGAATCCATAAGAAATAATTGATATTTCTAAGGCACATAATGAGGAAAGAGGACTTGGAAAATTTGATACTTACAGAATATATTGAAGCTAAAAAGAAAACAATGCATAACCTCCCCAGCAAGTTTGTATAAATGGATGATAGAACCAGGTTTTAATTAAGTGCCATATGTGATACACGCTTGGGCAATCATGTCCCTTTCAAGACATGACAGTGAATTTTCCTACAGTAGGTTTCCATTACTTTATGTGATAGACTAATTACCAACCAAGGCTAGAGAACCAAATCTGTCCTGCTATTTAACCCATAGCTGAAAGGAGAAGCAATGGATTAATACCTTTCCCAAGAGTATTTGTGCATAAGTGAATACAATGAATTCAGCTGAAATTTGAACTCAGTTCTCTGATTTCTCACTCTAAGCCAATACTCACTCCACCACAATGCACATCTGAACCAAACTTAAAGTTAAAAAAAAAATTCTTAGGGACTATGAAGGACAGGAATTTGTGGAGAGTCATGACTGCCAATATCTTGAACAGTGTAGATAAAAACAATAACGTATTCCACTAAGTATCCAAAAGTGGGAATGAAAGTTAAATCTCAATGGTTAAATTTAATTTTCTACCAACTAGCATGGCTCTCCACTATTTCCTGTTTTTTATTGTTCTAAATGAAATTGTTCAGATAAACTCTTTGCTATGGCACCTCAACTTCATGAATTTAAGCGCAGTACTAGATTGACAGCAAGGTCTCAGTTCACAGTTGAATTGGATAGATATAACTAAGTTCAATGCTCAGTTTCATTTTTTTTTCTTCTGGAACTCTCTTCCGACTCCAGATAACTTTTGTCTTTAAAAATTTAAAAGCGGTATCAGTCATTATCTGCTGTCTTCTTGATTACTCTTTTATTGTTCCTGCTGCTTAATAATATTTCACTTTTTTCTTATTCTTTCACACACAGTAACCCCTTGTGTCTTAGTGGATTTACTGCTTTGCATGAGGTGATACAATTAAAATTTGACATCCCTCCTTGCTCCTATTCTGATAACCCCTGATGCAAATTCATTGTCAGTTAATTAGTATTTGTCCAGCTTATCTCACCTTTAATATTTCCTGCGAGACCTTCTTGGCCTAATTCTCCTCGTTGTCCCGCGAGACCTTCTCGGCCTAATCCTCCTCATTGTCTCGCGAGACCTTCTCGGCCTCGGCCTCCTCCTCGTTGTCCCGCGAGGCCTTCTCGGCCTCGGCCTCCTCCTCGTTGTCCCGCGAGGCCTTCTCGGCCTCGGCCTCGGCCTCCTCCTCGTTGTCCCGCGAGGCCTTCTCGGCCTCGGCCTCCTCCTCGTTGTCCCGCGAGGCCTTCTCGGCCTCGGCCTCCTCCTCGTTGTCCCGCGAGGCCTTCTCGGCCTCGGCCTCCTCCTCGTTGTCCCGCGAGGCCTTCTCGGCCTCCTCCTCGTTGTCCCGGGCGGAGGCCTTCGGCCTCCTCCTCTTGTCCCGGGCGGCCTTCTCGGCCTCGGCCTCGGTCTCCTCCTCGTTGTCCCGCGAGGCCTTCTCGGACTCATCCTCCTCATTGTCGGATAGATACATTTTTCATCTTGCTTGATCCCCAGTTGAAAGCTTACCTCTTGAACTTTGGTTGATAGTCATAAATTATGTCTTAAAGCGATAGGTCTATATAAAGTGCTCAATGGATATTATCTAGAGCACTATGATATATATAAAAGAAAACTCAACACATCATCTTTAAACGACAAATTAAATTTATTCTGGGGTTTGAAGATGATAGGTAACAAAAAGTTACCCATCAAAATAAATTATAGTTTATAACCACTTCAGATGTGTTGACTTTTATATATATATATATATATATATATATATAATATTTAAAATTTGTGTGTTTAGGCAGCAAATTTTCTTTTAGACATGTCAGATTAAAAATAAGCAATGTTTGCAATTTATTTAACAAAATCCATTTATACTCATGGATAATCTTTCACATATTATAATTGAAAGATGCTAAAAATAAGCTGTAACATTGACAGATGTTATTATTAATTTCTCAATGTTCGCACATACTTTCAATCTCCTTCAAAGATCATCTTCAGGAGTGTGAGTTGTAGTAACAAAAAATAACTGCAAAACTGTTGCTGTAAATTACTGTAAATTTTCTTCTTGCTCCAAATATAAAAGTTGACAAATTGCTTAGAATTTATTAGAATATGAAAATTATCCAAAATGGAACTTTTTTAATATATTGTAATGTCATAGTCCTGCATGTGTTAAAGTATGAAAAAACTGTTCTTCTTTAAAACATTTTTTGAACATTACTAATGTATTTATAGCTGATTCCTATTAAATGACGGCTTAATTTTTTAATGAATATTGCCTCAAGAATCTATAGTTTGTTTTTGGTGTCTTCTTAGTGTAGGATAGTTATTGATTATATTTTTATTTTGTGAACATAGGAATGTTTTTGTAGATTTTTAGAAATAGACGAATAGTCAGACATGTGTAGTGTAAGACGTCTGTTAATGTAGTTGTAAATTCAATATATATTTTTATGATATAAAACATACTTGAGTGAATAAAAAGTCCGCTGACTTTCTTTACGCTTAGTTTTATATATAAAGTTATTGTTGTATTTCTACCTATATACAGGAATAGAATATTCCTATCCTCTTAAATACATAGACACTATTGGAGTAGAGGAGAGTGATTATACTGACTAAGTATTTACTAGCAGTGTATCTACTTCTCGCAGTGTGTGAGTCTTGTACTTGTTGATATACTATTATTCCCAACCTCCATTTTGGTGATTACTCATACAGTAACCTTTTAGGGCTACAACAGTTATCATATTTCAACAGCAAATATTAATCTAAATATATTTATTTAAAAAGAACAAACAAAAAAATCTGTCATGATTTTTTACTGTATTTTAAAACCGAGACAGTCAAAAGTACAGAACAACACTATTAACTTCAGACAGTTTATCCTCAATTTTGATCACCATGCATAACATTTTAATTTGTTTGAATTTCTCAAATGAAACACACTCATGATTAATTTGTTAGTTTTAATTACTTTTCTTTGCTATTATTTTTTGTTGATTTTATTTCATCATTCAAGTGTGCATTTCACATTTTACAGCCATTAAACAAGAAGTATAGATCAGAGATAAATGACTTTCTCGTCAGACTTGAACTTGCATCACACATAGATAAATAACACCAAGAGCGAGAGTCTGCATGGAATATTTTTTTGCAAAATAATTATTAATATAAATTGGTTGTCATTTTAGTTTCCCTGTAATTTTCTGATGCAAAAACGAATTCAAATTTGCATCAAGCTCATTTTAAAAAGATACAATAGTAAATATCAATATCTAAACTTATTTATAAATGGAACTTTTTCTGAGTGTCCATTACCGATAGACTCCGAAATGTCTGAACAGATTTTCTTGAAAATTTACACAGTTGTACTGTAAGTGTCTGTGAGTGTTCTTAGCTAGGTTTTGTGTCGAGGTACCCCCAATAAATATTGCAAATCGATAATCAAAAAAATCGAGTTATAGAAGGAGTGGTTCGATTTAATCAAATTTGATACACTCATAGTCAAAGACATAAGAAATGATATTCAGAAGTTTCAAAGTTGCAGTTCTTACAATAGTGCAGAAAACTGATTATATATATATATATATATATAAAAGGCAAGATGTGTGTGTGTGTATCTTTTACCTATAGACTCCGAAATGGCTAAACTGATTTTCTTGAAAATTTACACAGTCGTACGATAAGCATCTGCGAGTGTTCTTAGCTAGGTTTTGTATCGAGGTACCCCCAATAAATATTGATGATTGAAAAAATCGGGTTATAGAAAGAGTGGTCTGATTTTAATCAAATTTGATACACTCATAGACAAAGACATAAGTTTCAAGGTTGCAGTTCTTACACTAGTGCAGAAAATCGATAATATATATATAAGCTAAGATGTTTGTGTGGGTGTCTGTTTATCTGCCTGTATGTCTGTATTTTTTTTAGCCCTTTTATTTTAGTTTTTGCTTCGGGTTTGGCTCTAAGTAGGTATAATTTTAGTTCTTAGTCCCAGCTATGATACCATTTACTTAGAGGACTTATTTAGCCTTCAAAATTCAGTTTATGACATAAAAACTTATGATACCAGTAAATCAAAATTTGATTTACTGGTATCCATTCATTTTTCTTTCAATCTACGGTTTCACTTTAACTGGAAACAACTATTGCTTTTTAGTCTTTCATGCCAATGTCCAAAAAGTCTGAGCTCCAGGACCATGGATTAGTTTTAAAGCTTTCATTACACCTGAGCAACACCGAGCTATGCTGCTAGTTTGTCTATATTTCTGGATTGAGATATTGTAATTATTTACATTGTTTGGAATGCTGTCCTCATCTTTATAGCTATATACCATATTCACCACATTTCAGTCATTGTATGAGTGCATCTTCTTCAGGTTATAGTAATTTTGAACTGAACTCTTTATTTCATTTACTGGGGTAGATAGTTCTTGTTCCATGTCTGTTATCTCTATTTAACTCTAAGTTCTTTGTTCCCTACTGCTATAGCCAGGTATTGAACTCACAACTCTTTGGGTCAAGTCACTGGGTCTAACCAATACTTTTATCTACCAAGCCATGTGTCCTTAAAGAATTCCAATCACCTTAAAAAACATTGTGAATATGGCAACAGATTAAGACAACGGACTGAATAATGTAAGCAGCAAATATCAAGCAATATGAATGTAATATATTAATACACTGACAACTTCAAAATAACTCAGTTAAATTTAAAAAATATTATACAATGATCATCTGTCCAAACTTCAACTTAGAATATGCGTTAATTTTACAATTGTGCTTATTTGTTGATTGTGAACTATGTGTTATTTTTCTCTGTGGTTCAATTTACAAATACTCACATGTCGGTATATCAGTCAACAAAGATAGAGCATTCATCTTTCCCAAACTCTACTAGATTTTGAGAATATTGCTTACCCACAATTCCTACCCTGGATTCTTTTTCTCTTTATTGATTTCCATTTGAGTCTCTGACTGCATCAGTCAAATTGATGTCTCTTCCAAACTCATCTGACAAACATTTCTTTCGTCAATAAGATTTTTTTTCTCTTGCTCATAGAATTCTTCTTATTAAAAAGAAATTCAGTTGAGTGTTATCTTTTGTGCTATGAGTAAAGAGACTTAAATCATTGGTCATCTAACCAGAAATACACAAGTGAAATGGTAGAGAGATATAAAACTTTCTTTCTTTTTTTAAATCTCATTGATTTTCTTTAGAAATAGTTTAGGTTGTTTATAAAAATTCAATACCACAAAAACTTTGCTATATGGAATCTTCTCTCTGTCTGTCTGTCTGTGAATTTTTCACTCTCTGCATTTCTCTTCCTCTCTCTGTGCATCTCTATTTTCTTTCTTAGTATTTCACTCTCTCGCTGTCTGTGAATTCCTCTCTCTGTCTGTGAATTCCTCTCTCTCTCTTTTTGCACGTCTCTCTCTGTTTCTGTGCGTCTCTCTCTCTCTCTGTCCCTCTCTCTGTCTCTGCATCTCACTGTCTGTGCGCCTCTCTGTGTGTCTCACTCTCTCCTTTTCTGTGTCTCTCTCTCTGTATCTGTGCATCTCTTTCTCTCTGTATCTGTGCATCTCTTTCTCTCTGTATCTGTGCATCTCTTTCTCTCTGTGTCTGTGCGTCTCTCTCTCTGTGTGTCTGTGCGTCTCTCTCTCTCTGTGTTTGTGCGTCTCTCTCTCTCTGTGTCTGTGCGTCTCTCTCTCTCTGTGTCTGTGCGTCTCTCTCTCTCTGTGTCTGTGCGTCTCTCTCTCTGTGTCTGTGCGTCTCTCTCTCTCTGTGTCTGTGCGTCTCTCTCTCTCTGTGTCTGTGCGTCTCTCTCTCTGTGTCTCTCTCTCTGTGTTTTGCTTCTCTCTCTCTGCATATTTTTTCTCTCTCTCTGTGAAACTCTCTCTGTGTGTCTCTCTCTCTCTCTGTGCCTTTTTTTTCTTTCTCTCTGCACGTTGCTGTCTGTCTCTCCACACATTTCTTCTCATTGACTCTTTCTCTGCACTTCCCATATATTTAAATTCATGCTTTGCTTGGTTTTGGCATCTCCACTCTTTAATGTTATGACATAAGTTTTCTATTGGATTAATATCTGGAGCATCATGACAGACATTATTACCTTTTCTGTGGCTAAATGGGCAAAATTCCACTTAGTAGAAAATGGAGGAGCATAGTTCTTTTATTTTATTTATAAATATACTTCCAAGCTTAAGGATTCTTGGTCGTGACCTAAAGAACTAAAAAACCATGTTTCAAGAACTTAATTCTCTGCATTTCTCATCATTAGTTTTGAAGGGATATACAATTTTATTGCCTACATTAAGAACCCAGAATATTACGCCACCTCCCCAACTGCTGCCTTCTATGTTGTGCTGGTTGATTATTTCCATGAAGGACTCCACCTCTTAGTCATCAGGTTCATCCAGCACAGCTCTACATTTATCTCTAAAGATTGCTAACTTTCAGAAAACTAGTTTTCATGTACTATTTCATTCACTTGACGCATTTCTCTTTGTGGTCTTTACATAAAGGTGATAATTTGGTTGCTTTCATCACTTTCACCAATTTTCTTAATATTCTGCATCCTTTCTGTTTATATTTGCAATTCCATTTTTTTTCAAAGAGATTCTTGCTTATTAATTTTTTTTTACTTATTATCCCAGTAAATTTAAAGATTTTTGTGGCATTTATAAAACCAGTTGTATTTTGGTTCTGATATTGATATAACATGATCCCCAGGCATACCTGAGCCAACCCTTCCTGAACCTCAACCAATCCACCCATGCTGTGTTTGTTTGATCTCGGACTGGCCAAAGTAGGATTGCCTGTTATCACCTGGGTCGGTTAGTCCAGGCTCTCAAGAAGTTATTATATGGTTAAGACCAGATTTAATGCAATTCACAAGAGCTGATAGCTGGCAAATGGAATATAATCAGTACAACACTGCCACATGATGGGTGTAGTTTTATATATATATATTTATGTATCGATTATATACACAATAATAAGCAAGTGACGTGAAATCAGTTGGCTGGTATTTTAATAATACATTACAGTAACAATGTTCTTGGAGATGGTAGTTTGCTCAGTCAGCTCTAGAAGTGCACTGATTTCAGATCACATGCCCAAAATCTGCTAATTTCATTTTCCACCTCAGTTTTATTGAAAAGGTACAAAACCGGGTGGTAGAGGTAGTTACAGGAGTTCAGTTTTCTCTTGCTGTATAATTCTTTCCAAAAAAAAATTAAAATAGTATCAGTTAACCATTTCAACTGAATCTCTGGCTCTTCATTGCTGAAGGTGAGAACTTACTCCCGCTTTTTGCTTGCCTGTCCATATCCAAAGCTCAGGTCGCCGAAGACAGGAAATTCTCGCAGTCCAATTTGACCTAGGGCCAAGCAATTTGTCAAAACAGGATGATAATATTATGTCTATGTTTTTTTTTTTTACACAGATTCAATCAATTTTGTTACTTTTCTCGATAAAAATAATTGCAATTTCCAATTTTAGAGAAATCTCTTATCTTTAAAATTAATAAGAAAAATTAATACCAGCCATCTGGAAATAGGGTTAAATTGACAGTGTGTGCAAATTGTTTTTTTTTGTTTTGTTCTATGATCTCTGTTTAATATTTTCACAATTTCCAACGTTGTTCTTCTCTTATTCAATAAATTCTATGTTATTTTTCTTTGAGGTTATAGCTTTATGACACATGATAATTTTTATAAAGCAAAGACTGAAATTATTTCTGCCTCCTGCAATATTTGAGATTAAAGCTAGTTTCATTGAAGGAAAGCTGTTTTCCTAACCTAAAATGATAGATAAAAGAAAGAGTGAAAGAAATAATGCATGAGTAATATGGCAATAAAGTGTGTTTCATTGAAGTATTATTCACATGATCACAAATTTATTAATATATATATATATATATATATTTAACAAATTTTACAGGCAAATGAATAATTTCATGCCTAACTGCATATCTAAAATGAAAAAATATTAAATATTTATATTATGTATAATTATATGGTTGGAAATATTCTTTTCCATTTAATTTGATTATATATATATATATATATATACACACAAAATATGCAAGACACACAAACTTTGCAGTCATAAACAATTTTTTATTCAAGTGAATATCTGAAATTTAAAAAAATACAGTTTTGCCAAAACTTGTTCATGGCTGTTAAATTAGTGTGTGTGTGTGTGTGTATATATATATATATATATATATATATATTAAAACAGAAAGTGACATGAAGGTAAAATCCCGAAGAAGATCCTGTTAATATAAATATTAAAACTGATCTAGTCAGAGGGCTCAGTGTAAATAAATACAGAAATAAATAAATAGATACAGCGAAACAGATCTGTCTGCGGATGACCATATATATATATATATATATATATATATATATACATGCAGGTATATAGGCATATAAATATTTTTCTGGCATTGATACAACATAGCTGAATGTAACATAACAAACCTATTAAGTATATATTGATAAATATACGTACTATCCTATATCTATAGCATGACTCTTGGTATCATGCACTATGCAATCACCAGGTGCATGCTCCTGATGTTTGCATCAAGCATGAAACTCCTAGTTATGCTGTAGACATATAGTAAATGCTGTAGGATAATATATATATATATATATATATATATATATATGTGCATATGCATACATGTATGTCATCTCTAGACGTTTTTCTCTTCCGACTGCATTTTGGATTGATGGCACAATTTACAGATAAAATAATGGCACTAGCAATATCCAGGATCTATCTGTAAGGCTTGCCAGTGTGTTCATGTAGTGCTAAAATTTTCATATGCTTCCTTGTAGTAATGAGACGAATAGTATTTGGGCATGATAAAATTTGATGCAATCAGAGATGATGCAATATTTTTCAAGGCCAAAAAAGTTGAAAATACATTCAAATTACCCACCCTTGCAAATGACATAATCCAAGGAAAAAAAAGGAATCAATTATACTGTCACTCCAGTGGATCTAAAACTGACCATATTGTGAAAGAAAAGAAACTAAAGCAATTGCTTCAGTCAATTTGCACAAGGGTGTGTGTGTGTGTGTGCTAATATATATATATATACACACACACACACACACACACACTACCAGCCATAATTATTAGGCCTTCTTAGTTTGTTTTTTTTAAATAATGTATTTCATACTATTTTTAGTATTTCTTGCCAAGTAGATAATTCTAAATGAAAATAGAATGGTTCTTTTGTTAATACTGCACAATTACATGTGCATCAAATGAACTGTTCTGGTGTCCAGTTTCTGGCCTCTCTTCCCCATGCTAGTCTCTTCTACTTATTGGCTGACTGTAGCAAAGGCTTCCTAGCTGCCTTGTAAAATTTTGAAAAGTAGTAATAACAAAAGAACCATTTTGAAGTAGCCTTTAGTTATATCCATAATGGCTTTGGAAGTGGTTGTGGCTACTTGCATGCTATTTTGGTGTAATAAGTTGTTCTGGATAGTGGATGTTTCAGAGTTTGTAGGTAGTGTGTGTGTGTGTATGTATGCATGCATGCATATATATATATATATATATATATATATATATCGAAAATCTAAGTGTGAGCCAACAACCTACCACGCTTTTGCTTAACAGCTTGAGAGGGAAATTGGCTCTTGACAGAATTAGTTCTGTTAATATTGGTATTATTACTATAATTAATATTACTATATATATATATATATATATATATAATCTGATGATTATTTTTTATTTATAATTATTAAAAAATTTTATTTTATTTATTTGCTTTTCATTATCAGTTTTTTGTTTTTTTAATCAGACTTGTTTAGCTGAGTGGTTTTTATCTACATATGTACAGGGTGTGCCACAAAATGTATACATGCAATGCAACAGTCTGCCATGCCAAGCATGAGGGAGAACTTCGAAGATGACCAGTTTTCTTTTCAGTAAATGTGGTGCTCTCACACTAACATAGTGATGTCATTTTGTTTACTTAAGTAATTAGCTAATCAGCCATAAGAATCAAACCTACACACAGATCTCTTGGTGCTGGTATAATATGTGGCCTACATTAAAAAGCATATTATAAGGAAATATTAATACTGCCTGGTAAAACATAGTTACAGAACTGCTTATTTCAATTAAAGGATACTGTTTGAGTATGTTTAGTAACAGGTAGTTAAAGATGCTGTTTTTAACTATTAAATACAGAGCTTATGACTGAATTGCTGTTCTTAAAATTTAATATATGTAAAAATAATTACTTTCTATAACTAGCCAAATACTTATATCTATAAACATACTAGCAGTATAGCTCTGTGTTGCTCAGGTGTGATGAAAGCTTTAAAACTAATCCATGGTCCTGGAGTTCACACTCTTTGGACGTTGGCACAAAAGACTAAAAAGCAATAGTTGTTTCCAGTCAAAGCGAAACAAATAGACTGAAAGAAAAATGAATGGATGTAAGTCAAATTTTGATTTCCTGGTATCGATATCAAATAAGTTTTTTTGTCGTAAACTGAATTTTGAAGGCTAAATAAGTCCTCTGAGTAAATGGTAATATGGCTGAGACTAAGAACTACAATTATACCTACTTAGAGCCAAACCCAAAGCAAAAACTAAAATAAAAGGGCTGAAAAAAATACCGGAATACAGGCAGATAAACAGACACACACACAAACATTTTGCCTTTTATATATATATATATATATATATTATCGATTTTCTGCACTATTGTAAGAACTGCAACCTTGAAACTTCTGAATATCTTTTCTTATGTTTTTGTCTATGAGTGTATCAAATATGATCAAAATCAGACCATTCCTTCTATAACCTGATTTTTTTTTTATTTTCGATATTTATCGGGGTAACTCGACAGAAAACCAAGCTAAGAACACTCACAGATGCTTATAGAACAACTGTGTAAATTTTCAAGAAAATCAGTTCAGCCATTTTGGAGTCTATAGGTAATGGATACACACACACAGACAAAGTTCCATTTATAAATAAGTTTAGATTTTTACTGAGGTAGGCCACATCATGAAAGAAATTATCATCAGTGGATTTGTAAATTCATTTTTATTATAATACTCTGTTAAATTCTGACATTGAGTTTTCATTGGACTATGATCCCCATGGAATTAACCTTATGAATTACCAAGGATACTACTTTATATATATATATATATATATATATATATATATATATATATAGTGTGTGTTTATGTTTAAAATGCTGACAAAGAAATTAACACTCCATACTGAGTGGTAGTTTCATGCCTTAAGCAATCATCTGATAATATTTATATAGAATGCATCTGTAAACATTCTCTCCATAAATATAATATAAAGATTTTTAACATGAATCAATCGGGCAGTGGTGAAGACATGAGGAAAGGCTGAATTCTTGTATGTCCTGAGAAAAATGCTGACTATATATATATATATATATATATATATATATAGTCAGCATTTTTCTCAGTACATAGAAGAATTCAGCCTTTCCTCATAGATATATAATATATATATATATATATATATATATATATAAAATAAAAAAAGACGAAATGAGAACTATATTTTTGCCTATGTGTTTTATCTACTGATGAACTTTATCAAGGCAATGAAATTAATTTTATTTTCTTTGCACTGATAAAGTCTGTCAGTAGACAAAACATGTAGGTGAAAATATAGTTTTCCATGTGTCTTTTTATTTTTTTTATTCATACTGTTCCTTTCCTCGGATTATAACTGAGAATTTTTACTTACATGATTTACCCATGAGTGACTTTAATTCTTTCTATCAAGTCTGTCAATTTCTCTGATCTACATGAATTGATGGGTGGTGGGAATTAATAATTGGAATAAAATTTAATTCTGTTTCACTCAGTGAATTCAAACTGGAATTCTCCCAAGTTACTTCACTTCACTTGAAATTCAAATAAATAAATCATAAAAGAACATTTTAAAATCACTTTTCATCGATCCCGACTGGTGGGTGGAGGTCAACAAAAGGTTCTGTAACCAACTGCTCCCTCGCTTTGTGTCCATGGTGAATAGATAATGCTTAAAAAATTCAGGAAGTTATGCATGTATTATTGACAATATGTGGCCATGAAATGTGTAAATGCATTGTCAATGATATATATATATCTATAATGGAAATTCACGAAGATTAACGAAACTTGGTTATAAACAACCAACAATTTGAAATGATTTGTTTGAACATTATTTTTGATCGATACTCGTATTTAAGTAGATATTCTATTTTTTAATAAAAATTTGTCGTAAATAATCAGGCCAGTAGATATAAATATATAATACTGTTTAATTAAAAAACAGAATGTCTACTTAAATACGAGTATCGATCAAAAATAGTGTTCAAACAAATCATTTCATATATATATATATATATATATATATATATATATAAAAGATCAAGAAGAAAGCAACTGTCAGTGGTCAAGAATTATGCAAGTCTTACTAACAAAAAAGGTTTGTTATTTTTAATCCCACTAAAAGTTATTTCCCTTTTATATTTTCAAAAAATGAAGGGACTGTCTTAACTGGCAGAAAAGAGTAACCATATAGCCAATAATGACATACAAATTTCCAGGAATTAGTTCTGTAAAGGCAGTTAATCTTTAGGAACCTGCTTATTTTCTTTTCAATCTGAGAATAAAAACAAATCACTTTACAGTATCAAAAAGAATTAAACCATTCAATAAAAATCATTTATTAATATACTTCCATACTGAAATTCTGTTCTCTTATTTCTGTTCAGAAGTATGATATTTTTTGCTCTAGTGTCATTAGCTGTGTTATTGTTTCTAAGTCACAATCGAACCAAATTGCTGTAGTCCTAAAGATCCACTCAAATACCAATGAAATATATGAAGATTTACCATATTTTTAACTTTGAGACAATTTTCTTAGAATATATTATGTTCATCACAGAAAACAGTTTTTCAGCCTCCACAGAAATTAGAACAATGGTATATTTTTGCTCTAGTCTCATTAGCTGTTTTATTGTTTCTTAGCCACAATCAAACCAAATTTCTGCAGTTCTAAAGATTTACTCAAAGATTTATTAAACTTACGACTAGAAGATTTAACACATTTTTAACTTTGAGACAATTTCTTTAGCCAGAATATATTATGTTCATCACAGAAAACAGTCTTTCAGCCTCCACAGAAATTAGAGCAATGATATATTTCTAGCTATTATATATTGGCTATTAATATATAAGATTATTTCTGGATAACCTAACAAACGGTTTGCTAAGCTTTCATAATTTTAAGAATCAGTTCACACAAACTGGTAGAATGCCACGACTGTATGAAGCATTTATCATCTATGGTTTGAATAAATCAATCTCTCCTTATATTACTGGCCATAGTTTCTTAATTCAAGTTTACATGTATAATCCTTAGTTATGAAATTATTTTAATATAAAGAAAATTCAAAAAAACATTTATTTCAGTATCTTATCTCCAGTCAAAGTTCTTTGTCGCTATTTTTAAAACTCTTATACCAATCAAAATATTTTGTACTCCAAGGTTTAGTGATTATTATTAAGAGAATTTGAAGGCAGTAAAAATATGTTGGCAACATCTTCAAAAGAAATCCCACTTGGTGAACCTCATCTGTTGTATATATTCAGTTACATCGAACTTTTTTTAAAGGCACTAAAATCAGATCATAGTTTCAAAGAATTATAAAGTTTAAAGTTGATTTGCATCATCTTTTCAAAACTTTTTTGACGAATTTAAATTGACAAAATTCTATCTTATTATTTAAGTTACCTTAAATAATACTGGATCTAGGAATTGGCAAAACTAAGTTCAAGAAAGTTTTTTTTTTTTTTTTAGAAAAGATAATAAATCCTCTTTCTTACCAAGAAGAAAATGAATAAACCTATATTTGGAAGTTAAAAAAAAAAAATCAACTAAGTCAATGATCCTGCTTCCAAACTGAACTGAATCTGGTGAGGCATAAAGTAGAAAAAAATATCAGAAAGAATCAAAGAATACAAGACCATTATTTTCTCCATTCGAAATTCAGTTAAGCTTTTCTTCTTATTGAGTTTTACATTGGAATCTTTGCGTTGCATTTTTCTTCTTTAGACGGCATGCCAGAATCGAGTGTACTGGAAATGTTATGGTCAGACTAAATTCTTTGTTTCTTGATTATCCTGACTTAGTAATTTTTTGAGCTTGCTATAATTTACAGTAACAGCACAGAAAGTCTAATTGGTATGCTAAATTCAACTTCAGTTGATTCTGTTTCAATCTTCTTCATGTGCCATGTCCCTTCAGAACATCGGCAATCATGGACTTCCACATGGCCTTCATTGTTTTTCCTCTTGGGATCTTTCCCAAACCACACCCTTCCATCCATTTACTTGAGCCTATCTCATGCTGCTTTCTCCTGTCTCTCTTTTCCTCTATCCATCCTGTGAGTATTTGATTCTATAGGTCCTCTTTCCTCACTGCCTGTCTCCGGAAGCTCAGCTGTTTCTTTCTGATGTTAAGTATGAGTTTTCTTCTTGTTTGCATCCTCTCTAACACCTTGTCTGCTCATGTACTTAGTCCCCGGTATCCTCAGCATCTATCTGTAGACCTACATTTCTACTGCTTCAAGCCTCTTCTTCATCCTTGATGAGACTGCCTAACATTTTCTGCTATACAGAAGGATAGATATCACATAGCAGTTCAGCCCTCTTTTCTTTGTTTCCAATGAGATTTTCCTGTCTCTCAGTACTATGGCTAGGTTTTGAAATGCGTCCTGGGCCATGCCAATGTCTCTTCTGATCTCAGTGTTGCACTTCTTTAGAATATTTCCAAGGTATTTAAATTTCTTTACTTGTCTTATTTTAGTTTCTCCGACCTGTAGTTGGCATTTTGGGGTCTTCTTTACACTAATATTAATGGCCAGCTACTCATTTTCTGAGCACACTAGTTTGTTAGGGTGGCTAGCCAGTCTGTTACAGATATCTGCCCACAGAGCTTACCTTTTAGTTTATACTGCAACTGTGCTTAATGACCCTTAGTTACATATTTTGGAAGAGAGAGCATAATCTGGGGAGAAGGATCAGCAGTTTGACCAAAGGTTGATCACAAGCATTAACTGTCTCACAACAGTTCTATCTATCCAATTTCACTCTGAAGGTTAACCCATGGTACAGTTTACAGTCATTTTGCAAAGATTTTATACATTGCCCCTTCTGACTAATAGCATCAAGAAGTCACAATCCTGACAAATCAACCATAGCAAAATTCGAACTTGGGTCTCCTGGTTAGAAAATGAACATCTTAAACACTAAGCTACATGCTCATATTTATACTAATACCCTTGGAATAAGTTTTCCTCCATGTGATGTATTAAATGTTATATATACAGGGTGAGGTGCTGTCATTAGGATTTGTAGAAATAAAATACTGGACAAGAAATATCTCTATAGAGCCAGACATATGAAAGAATTGGCACATAACACATCAATAAGTCCTGGGCCTGACCTATAAATGGTACCTCTAATAAAAAAAAATTATATGATTTTTATAAAGCAATGACTTTCAAATGACACTAAATAAAATTTGGGCCCAATCAAATTATTAGTTTACAAATTACAGTTATTTAATGAAGCTACTGTTGCAAATTTTCAAAACAATGGAAAAATCTGAATTTCATGTGTTGATAAAGCATTGCTTTCTGATAAAAAAAAAAAATACTGTTCAAGCAAAACACTGGCTTGATAAATATTATTCAGACTTTGCTCCATCAAAAAAAAAAACAGTTAAGAGGAGATATGCTGACTTAAAAAGCAGTTGTATAGAAACAAATGATGCTGAATGCTCAGGTCACCCAGAATTGGCCATTGTCCAGAAAAACACCAAACAAAATCCACAAATTCATTTTGCTCGAACGTAAACTGAAGTTCTGAGAGATAGCAGAGTAGTTGAACATATCAGAAGACAGTGTATTCACCATTTTGCATAAAAATTTGTCAGTGAGAAAGCTGTGTTCAATGTGGGTGCCGCATTTACTCACATTCGATCAAAAACAACAATGCGTCGATGATTTAGTGTGTTTGTAACTGTTTCAACACTGCAAGGAGTTTTTATATAAATATGTCAATGGATAAAACATAGACCCACCACTTCATTCCAGAGTTAAATTTGCAGACAGCTGAGTGGGCAGCAGCAGGTGAAAGCTATCCAAAGCAACCAAAGACACAAACATCAGTAGGCAAGGTTTTGGCCTCTGTATTTTAGGATGTGCAAAATATTTTCTTCATCAATTACCATGAGAAAGGAAGAACCATCACTAGTAAATATTATATAGCATTATTGGTGCATTTGAAGGAAGAAATTGCCAAAAAAACAGTCATAAATAAAGAAGCAAAAAGTGATCTTTTACCAAGTCAACTCGCCATGTCACAAGTCAATCACAATGATGGTAAAAATATGTGAATTGCACTTCGAATCACTTCTGCATCCACCTTATTCTCCAAATCTGTCCCTACTACTGGCTGTTTGCAGACCTCAAAAGAATGCGCCAGGGAAAGAGATTTGGCTCAAATGAAGAAGTGATATCAGAAACTGAGGCATATTTTGAGGCCAAAGACCTGCTAAAAAGGTATTGCATAGTTAGAGAAGCATTGAAATCTGTGTATCACCCTAGAAAGAGATCATGTTGATGAATAAAGTTGAATTTTACCTAAGTGTTGTATTAGTTTAGCCCGGGATTTATTGAGTGATGTGTTGTACTAGGCTATTAGGACCTCCTTAGTAGGCCTAGCATAGAAACAAATAAGATATGAGAGACAATAATAAAGAAAGAAAAATGACAGCAAGTTTTTAGTGACAGCAACAGTCAAAACAAGGTTTCAGTTCAGAATTCCCTGTAGGTTACCAAGATCAGTCTGAGGAATACTGAAGGACACAATGCTTGAAGCCTTGTGATAACAACAGCAAAAATCGTTAAAAAAATGCTAAATGGTAATGTGTATGATTCCTACTAAATCAAATTTTAATGCCATGTTACCATCTATAATAGAAGAATGATTAACACATGACAGAAAAATACATTGGAGAAACAGCAAACACTCTTTACTGAAATGTAGGAGACAGATAAGAAGAAAGAAATCAAGTTTATTTCAGCATCTGTCCATATTTCTCAGATGAGGTACGGCAACACTAGATCCGGTGGTTAATTGTTGATTGATTGATCCAAAGTAATTTAACCTGAGTACATTCCTGGCCTCAGCAGAGAGAACAAAACCTGGAGGCAAATTAATTGAGATATCCAGAGGCATGGCATGTGAAATTAGAATAATCTACTGCTGTGTACTAAAAGTTTTCACTTTAGAATCCGAACAAATATAACCTAAAGAAGGCAGGTGAATACAACAGTCAAAGCATTGTGAATATAAAGATGAGGACAATAATCTGAACAATGTAAATAGTGTGAGTTTATTTCATCCTGTAAATTATCTGTTTAGCATGGAAATTATCTGTTTAGCATGGAAATTATCTGTTTAGCATGGAAATTATCTGTTTAGCATGGAAATTATCTGTTTAGCATGGAAATTATCTGTTTAGCATGGAAAACCAAGAATCAATAAATGCACAAATCACTCACTATCCTAAAATGATGTACGCATCATCTTTAACAACCAGTTCAAATTTATGAAGCATGATTTTAAACCGGGTGTCAATATTGGCTTGTAGGTTTTTTGTTGTAGCCATGTTTATTTAGAATAACTATATATTGTCTTTATATAATGAGGATATTTCGAATATTTCTTTATTCTTTTTATGTCATCGTTCCTTTTTCCAAGATTTAGTGGGTATTGTTGCAAGAGATACTTTTTTTCTATACTTCTAACTTTATATTTTTAAGATCTGAATAGATATTAATTAGTTTTTCACGTTCAAGTTGGGAAAATGACTGGTGAAAGATTTTGATTTAAATTTTCTTTAAGATTAAGGCTTATGGCCACATCACATTGAAATATGTTGTGAGTTTCAAATGATGATTTATATCATTATTGCTATTGGTGCCCTTCTATGAGGAGTGGACTCTTCCGCTTAGTTTTTTTTACCTTCAAGTTGGGAAAATGACTGGTGAAAGATTTTGCTTTAAATTTTCTTTAAGATGAGGGCTTATGGCCACAATACATTGAAATATGTTGTGAGTTTCAAATGATGATTTCTATCTATGGTGCCCTTCTATGAGGAATGGCCTCTCCCTCTTAAAATCCCAATTACAGGTGAGAGACTCTAAAATCAAGCAGGTACAGAAATTTAAATACCTAGGAAGTGTTCTAACAGAAGACGAAAAGTGTGACACTGAGATCCGAAGGCGAATTGACATGGCGAAAGGGGCATTCCAGAAGTTGAGTAAAGTATTAAGAACCAGGACAATTTCACTAGAAACAAAGAAGAGAGTACTGGATTGATATATGATATCGGTTATTCAATATGGCAGTGAATGTTGGACAATACCATCAATGATGAAGGAAAAACTTGAAGCAGCTGAAATGTGGTTCTATAGAAGGATACTGTGGATATCATGGATTGAGCATGTGAGCAATTATGAGGTTTTGGAAAGGATGGAGACGAAAAGAAACTTAATACCGAGCATCAGGAAGAGACAACTAAAGTTCCTGGGACATGCAATGAGGAAGGAGGGCTTGGAGAACCTGATACTAACAGGCCAGATAGAGGGAAAGGGAGACAGGGGAAAGCAACGGATAACATATTTGAAGGACCTAATCAGGTGGATGATGGAACGTAGGTTGCATGGTGCAACAGGAGAAAGCATGCTAAAAGCCACCAGGGACAGGGAGATGTGGAAAGCCATGATTGCCTATGTCCTGAAAGGACATGGCACATAAAAGAAGAAAAAGGTACACAGTTAAAGCCAGCTACTAGTCAAGCAATAAGCAGTGTAACTGTACCATTCAGACTTACTATTTCTATTTACTTATTACTAATACTTCCTTTGTATATATTTCTTGTGGAGTTATTTTTGCAATGGAGGCTAGTATTTGTGGTAAAGTCGGTCTTAATAGTTACGACGTACAAAATGTTAAGAATTTGATATAATAAGTATTACGCAGTGTAATCTTGCCAGGTCGCTGACTACTTTTGTATTTGACTGTCGACTACTAACGTCCAACATTGACTGACTCTCATTCCTCTTACTACTCCTACTTAAATTAGGTAGAAGAGTTATATTTACTATAGAATAGTTGTGTTTCACCATAACAATATTGTTCTTGTTATTCTAACACTGTTTTGAACCTATCTTCTGTGTTCTGTGTCTTACTTCTGGCCAAACCGATCACTATAACTTTGCAGCAAAGTTTCGCCACTACAACAAATTGGCGACAAAGATTTGCAACAATTATAAAAAAAATGTTGATAGTAGCTTCTTTTGGCAATCTCAAATTCTAAACAAAACAAATTTTAAATTACAATAGACATAAAAAGTAGAGATAACAGAAAGATAGATTTGTTTAAGGCATACATATCTTATACACCTGAATAAATTTTTATTACATGTTATGTGCGTTGTGGTACAGTGGATATTGGCTCGGAACGAGAAACCGGGGAGCCGAGTTCAAATTCCAATCGAATCTATTGTATTCACTTACGTGCAAATACCCTTGGGAAAGGTATTAATCCGTCTCTTCCTTCCAGTTATGGGTTAAATAGCAGGACAGATTGGGTTCTATAGCCTTGGTCGGCAACCAGTCTACCGCAGAAAGCAATGACAACCTACTGCGGGATAATCTTCTGCCCAGTCAGTCATGTCTCTTTCGAGACATGATCGCCCAAGCATGTATCACGTATGGCACTTTAACTGACTGAATATGGGCTGTGTGACATTCTATAACATTCATTATTCTTTCAACCATTGTTTTCATTAACTTTTCTAACTTTAACATTTATCATTACTTATAGCAGTTTTTACTGCTTCCCAAAATTCTCTTTTGCACATGTATGAAATTCATCTTATATGTACTTAGGTATGAGTGGTGACTCATATCCAGTAATGTCTGTCAACAAGGGCAGTTAGCTAATTCTCATTGTAAGCACCTGCTTAGGTACATTTGGGTTCAGCAACCCTAGAGCCCACTTGTGGTTTATATTGCAACTATGCTGAGCAGACCTTAGTTATAGTTTTTGGGAGAGAGCACATTATCTAGCATGAACAACAGTCTAACTAGGCTAGGATGCTCAAACCCTCGGTCACAACCATTGATCGGTCCCTAAGGGTCCGTGTAATAAATGATTGGTAGAGTTTACAATTGAGTGGAGAAGTCAGATAAGCTTGTAGAAAAGCTTTATTCAACTAAGAACTGGTGTTAGGGGTATCCACAGCTAATATGGCCTTTCACCAGTCAACTAAACAAAAGGGGAACAACTCGTTCCAAGAAAGTAAGGGAGATTATATAGTTCCTTCCTTTATCACCACAGTCCTATTTATGAGCATGTGATTGAGTGGTTAGAATCTTCGCTTTCTGACCGTGAATCTTACGTTCCAATCTTGCCATGGTTGGCTTCTTGACATTATTGGTCTGGAAGAGATGATCCTAGCATGCGGTACCTTTAGAAAGTGTATGAAAACCATACCACAGGTTGACCAAGGTCTTTTGAGTGAAATTAGATGTACTGATAAAAACACAGTAAACTCTGCTAAAGTGGTTTCTTTTTCTGATGCAATATTTTATAAAGAACTGAATAACATAAACCAAACATTTATCAACTCTAATCTTCCAAATCATGTTGAAGAAATGAAATTGGCCTTAGAAAAATTTAGATAACATAAACAATCATTTTGAAATAAAAAAAACTATACAGATATTAAATTATGAATCCAGATGCCATTTTATTATCAGAATGAAAAATGCCATTAAAAAAAGAATTTGACATTATATACTGATTAACGTTCCTAAAAAAAATTATATTAATTACTTTATCTAAAAATGTAAAAAAAAATAAATTAATTATTATAAATAATTCAAAAATTCAAAAGTCCATGTAAAAAATTAATGTCATTTATGAATTTCTATGTCTTTTACCAATTGTTTCTCCAACATTAATGGTTAAAAACATTAAATTCTTCGATTGGTCACACAAAGAACGCACTCTCATAAAGATTGGCTTGTTGAAAATTAGTACCAATTATGCACATGTCAATTGTTTAAGCATATAAATGTACGTACATATATTCTTTGGTTAATAAATTGAATACAGTTCGGTTTGGCTGTTAAATTGAATGCTCTTAGTTACTGGGGTTTGTTTACATCCTGTGAATAACCTTCCATGAAAGCTGCCTTTTTCTGGCATAAGGTAATAGTGCAGTGGAACGATATCCATATGATGATGAATCAATCAGATTTTGATCCCGGCTTGAGGAAAACGGTTAATCTAACTATACTGAAGAGCAAAACAAGCTTGTCTGCAAATGATTTTATATATATATATATATATATATATATATATATATATATATATACATGATTAAAATGAAAGATGGTCTACCTGTTCTTCTTATATGTAAATTTTAATCAACCAGTTAATGAAATTTGAATATGAATATGAAGGTGAACAAATATACTTTTAAGTTTAAAGCTTCACTGTGTGTGACCTGTACCCACTCAACAGATGTATTTCCAAGAACTTGCAATGGTTCTCTGCAATTATTTTGATATCATCATCAACACTGTAGCAACTTGATTTTACTATCTAAAATACTAGCCCTAAACATTACTTAACTTCCTCCTTGTTGTCTTCAAAGCTGTATTGGTTAACTATTTCTATAAATGACTCAAACTCTATTCCAGCATTTAGGTCTATCCAATGCTATTCTACATTCATCATCTATATATACTGAGAAATCAATTGTTCTTTTTTTACCCACCATACGCATTAGTTTTTGTAATGTTTGCATAAAAGTACTAGATTTTTTAGCTTTCATATCTTTAGCTGATGTCTTTTTTTTTTTCATCATATCACCCCAAGTAAGGTGGTAATGCCACTGATGTGCAGGGGGCTACATAAAAGTAAAATGATTAGAGGAGAGTGAGGAGAAGGACGAGCCAGTTAAGAAAGGATCAAGAAAAGGATGGGAATACAGTTGTGATGACAGTTGCAAAGGTGGAGAGAAAGGAAAGGATCTACAGGACAGTGTGGAAAGAACTAGGGTCAAGTAGTTAAGAGACGAGTATTGACCTTGCATTTAAATTCCTGGAGGTTGTAGCCATCAGGAAAGCAAGAATAAGGAAGTGAGTTCCACAGGCGGGAGTGCGGGAAAAGAAGCTGCAGGAGTAGAATTGTTTGCATTTGGTTGATCTAACTGTGAATGGGTTGATCTAACTGTGAATGGGTTGCCAGTCAGGTTGCACAAGTAAACACCTGTTGCAGAGGCACCAGTGACTCAAGCTTGTTGGAGCAGAAGCCATGGAAGTATTTATAGAACAGACAAAGGGATATTTTAGATTCTATATGCTTTGTCTTTATTTACATTTGAATATCATTTTCTTAAAATATTTGTTTTAACCAATCCAATTTTCTGGCTTATTAGTTTTCAAATGTCTTTTTATGACATTCTTAAAACAATTTTTTGTGTTTATTTTTTTTAAATAATTCAGATTGTTAAATATTTTATTGTTCTATAACCTCTGTTTAATTCTTTAATTTTTCTAAATTCCAACACTTTATTCACATCACTCAGTAAATTCACATCTGTTTCTTTCTTTCTTGAAGATATATTTTATGTTACTACGGTATTTACCAACCTTCCCACGCAAGGCTAGATGTGACACAAGGTCTTTGTATTGTGGGTCTTCCCGGCCATATAGCCAGGCCAAAAATATGTCTATTTTTCCCCAGTCATGATTCTACCCTTCGGTGGAACCACGACTGGGTTAGTGCTCTCCACCCAAAGGCAGAGAGCTGACAGTGTCACAGTTGCAGAGGCAAATGCCGGCTTACAACTAAAAATGTTTTATGTTACAACACATTGCAATGTTTATATATGGGAAGTATACAACATTTCTAAGTATACAACTGTATATATCTATTCAGGATTGCATGAATAGCACTTGCACTGAACAATAAAATTTCACACCATCAGATAAGCTATTGCAATTATTTAGAATATTGAATGATATTACAAGCTGTAATTCACATTCTATATTTATCATAGAAATAATATAAATATATTTGAAATATTTGCCAACTTTGGTTAACAATAGCAATATTAATATGAAAAAATTGACATCATAATAAAATCTGATAATTTAATCTCGATTGATAATTTTAACGAAGATATCCATAATGCACTTTCCTAATAATAATCTAATGATGTTGTTATTCTAAGGAGAAAATTTTCTAAATATTCTCTCTGATGATTGGAAGGAGCAGTGAATATTTAATACCCTGAATTAATCTCCAATCAAGCTGAACATTTATCATATTAAACTGGAAATTTTTATCATTTACATTGAATTAATTTGTGACAGAAAATTTCTGTAATATGCAAAGAATTCATAGAACTGCAATACATAAAATTTGCATATCCCCCAATAAAAAATTTTAAATAAGTAAAAGTTTCCATACATTAGAGCAATGTTAATTTGGATATTAAAAGACCAAATATGAAAAAAAAAAAAAAGATATTACATCAACAAATTTTTTAAGATGATGATTTTCCCAGATACAAGTTCTACTATTTAACCCATGAAGGATCTGCAATATAATTCATCCTGCATTGGCATCTTGACTCTAATCACTTTCTCATCAATGTGACATTAGCTTTCCTCTGTCTCTTCTACAGATATTTTCATGACAACTGCTCCAACAGCCTTTTTTCTTTTCCTGGTATATTGACAACATGAATTTAATAATGTCATTTCTCTTGGTACCCCAACCGCATGAATCTAATAATCTCTTTTCTCTTGGTACCCCAACCACATGAATCTCTTTTCTCTTGGTACCCTAAACCACATGAATCTAATAATCTCTTTTCTCTTGGTACCCCAAACCACATGAATCTAATAATCTCTTTTCTCTTGGTACCGCAAACCACATGAATCTAATAATCTCTTTTCTCTTGGTACCCCAAACCACATGAATCTATTAATCTCTTATCTTTGTATCCCAACCACATGAATCTAATAATCTCTTTTCTCTTGGTATCCCAACCACATGAATCTAATAATCTCTTTTCTCTTGGTATCCCAACCACATGAATCTAATCATCTCTTTTCTCCTAATACCTCGACCACATGAATCTAATAATCTCTTTTCTCCTAGTACCTCAACCAGATGAATCTAATAATCTTTCTCCTAGTACCTCGACCAGATGAATCTAATAATCTCTTTTCTGTTGGTACCCCAAACCACATGAATCTAATAATCTCTTTTCTCTTGGTACCCCAAACCACATGAATCTAATAATCTCTTTTCTCCTAGTACCTCAACCAGATGAATCTAATAATCTCTTTTCTCCTAGTACCTCAACCACCTGAATCTAATAAACTCTTTTCTCCTGGTTACTTTGACCACATGTCTCTAATAAACTTTTTTCTCACACTTCTTACCTTTGGAACCCCCTTTCATTTAATTGCTTCCTTGATAGCTACAATCTCCACAAATTTAAATGCAATGCCAATTGCCATCTTCTATCTTCTTGAATCCCATTTATCTTTTGTTCTTTCTTCAATGCCCTACGAAACCAGTCTTTTCTCTCACTGTAACCCTCTGCATACTAGTAGCAGTCCCGCCTTGCTTTGCAGTGAAATGATTAGAAAAATATTATATCATGTCAACTACTTTCTTATTATTTTAACAGTAAACCTTTTCTTTAATTGGCTCTCAAGTGTTGTATTGAGGGAACTTTAATACAGAAAAAAATATAAAGAGAGAAATAAGTTGTCATGAAGTTCACCCCACCCCGACGCAGCCATCCAAGGGAAGTTTACTACTTCCTGTGCCAGAAAAAAATGGTTCTTTTTGTTTGCTCTGTTCCTTCATGATGTTTTAAAATTTGATGTGATACATTTGTTCAGTATCCTTTGAATTATTTCAAGCTATTGTTCTCCTCTTTGTTGATATAAATGTTATTGCAGACGCAATGTTTCTACCAAGTACCATCTGATCATCAGGTGTCAATTGATTTGCTGATACGAGATATCCGTTGATTATTGTGACATTTTCATGGGATTATTCATTCCTGCTGAATAAGTGCATCACTACCAGCTCCTAAGATTGAACTCCTGACCACTAGATGAATGTAACACATGTGCATGTAAAACTAACTACTATTATCCACTATGGCACATGGCGATGATTGCTCGACATAATTTCCTGTCTTTTGTAGCTCTTAGAAAAATTGTTTGCTACGTTATGCACTACTTTTCTGTGTCCCTCTTGCCTAACTATTGTTACTCATGTCTTTAGTCCATGATATTCTCAGCATCCTTCTGTAGAGCAACATTGTTGTTGCTTTAAGTCTCTTCTTCATCTGTGAGGAGTTTGTTTAGCCTTCACTGCAATATTGTGATGCAGTGGATATCGACTCAGAATGACAAATTGGGTAGCTGAGTTTGAATTCCAGTTAAATTCCTTGCATGCACTTATGCACAAATACCCTTGGGAAAGGTATTTATCCATCTCTTCTCTCCAGTTATGGGTCAAATAACAGGACAGATTGGGTTCTATAGCCTTGGCTGGCAACCAGTCTAGTGCAGAAAGCAATGGCAACTTACTGCAGGATAATATTCTGCCCAGTCAGTCATGTCTCTTTCAAGATATGATCGCCCAAAGCGTGTATCACATATGGCACTTAACTGAACTGATATTATTCAGTCAGTCAATAAAGTGTCATATGTAATATATGCTTTGGGCGATCATGCCTCAAAAGAGATATGACTGACTGGGTAGAAGATTTTCCCGTAGTAAGTTGCCATTGCTTTCTGTAGTAGACTGGTTGCTAGCCAAGGCTATAGAACCTAATCTGTCCTCTTATTTTACTCATAGGTGTTATTTAATCCATAACTGGAAGGAAACGATAGATTAATATCTTTCCCAAGGGTACTTGTGTGTAAGTGAATGCAACGAATTCAACTGGAAATTGAACTCAGCTTTCTGATTTCTCATTCCAAGCTAATATTCACAGCACCACCATGCCCATCTGCACCACAAGATCAGTCAGTTAAGTGCCATATGTGATACATGCTTGGGCGATCATGTCTCGAAAGAGACATGACTGACTGAGCAGAAGATTATCTTGGTGTAGGTTGCCATTACTTTCTGCAGTAGACTGGTTATCAGTCAAGCTATAAAACCCAATCTGTCCTGTTATTTAACCCATAACTGGAGGGAAGAGATGGATTAATAACTTTCCCAAGGTTATTTGCACGTAAGTGAATGCAAGGAATTCAATTGAAATTCAAACTCAGCTTCTTAATTTCTCATTCCGCAAGGTACTGATATTATGTCTTTAAAGCCATCTACTGGATTTGTGATGCTTTACAATTGACCAGAAGTGAAATGGATTTGCATGTTCCTTAAAGCCGCCTACTCACAGTGCTCACAATCTCTGCACCATTTTCTTCTGTCCAAAACTTAAAAATGAAACATTAATTTACTTTGTATTTGTAACAAGTAATTAATAGATATGTGTCATTGTGTAGTGGATATTGGCTCAGAACAAGAAATTAGAGGGCCGAGTTCAAATTACAGCTGAACTCCTTGCATTCACTTATATGAAAATATCTATGGGAAAGGTATTAATCCATCACTTCTCCATCCATCTATGGGCTAAGTAGCAAGATTGGGTTCTATAACCTTAGTTGGCAACCAGGCTACTTCAAAAAGTAATGGCAACCTACTGCAGGAAAATCTTTTGCCCAGTTAGTCATGTTTTTTTAGAGACATGATTGTCCAAGTGTTTATCATGTATGGCCCTTAATTGACTAAAATTGCAAGAAAGTTTCCTCATTTTACAGTCAAATTTGCTTGATGTAACTGTTTTTGTTTACTTTTTTGTTTACTTTCTTGTTTACTTTTTTTGTTTACTTTTTTTGTTTACTTTTTTGTTTACTTTTTTTTCGCACTGTATTACTCTCTTTCGGTTCCTTGGTTTTTTTTGGGTTTTTTTAATCGTGTCACCCCAAGCAAGGCATTCCACTGCCATTATAGCGCAGGGGGTTACATAGAGGGATTGGGTATAGGAAATGTCAGAAGGAGAGTGATACACGACTTAGGATGTACATAGGGAGAGAGTTGGAGAGGGTGGGTGTGAGTTAGTGTGTTAGGAGGTGTATATTGACCTTAAATTTAAACTCCTGGAGGTTGTAGTCGTCAGGGAAGCAAGTATGCGGTAGGGAATTCCACAGATGGGAAGTGCGAGGAAAGAAGCTGTTGGAGTAGAAATTGCGGTTACATTTCATTGGTTTCACAGAAAAGTTTAAATACAGTGTCAATCTTTATTTACTGTCAATTTTTCTTTTTTCTTTTATTGTTCTTTCTTCTTAATAATGTTTCTGTTTTACTTAGTGAAATGATTTAAAAAAAAAAAATTCCTCAAAAGTGTAGACTGAACTTCTCTAGATTAGATATGACACTAATACTCAATTTTTGGTTTATTCTGACCCTTCTAAAGGCAAAGCATTGCAGGAGACCAAGACTTTTTGGAACAAATAAGAAAGCAACTCTATTTTCAGCATCTGTTAGCATTTAAGCCAAATCCAAGGTTTTGAGTAAGAGATATCAAGAGATCACTGTATTAATAATTTGATAGGAATTTTTTTGCTTTAACTACTTCGATTTTTCAAGCATTTATTAAATCTGTGCATAGATTATTTGGATAATATCTTCATCGCTCTTGTGTTTTTTTTTTTTTTACTCTTCACTAGACAAGGTTTAGTTTGTTTTCATATCACACACCAATGCAGGAAAGTGAAGCTAATATAACTTGAAGATGAACATTTAAAGAAAAGAAGAAAGGAGAAAATTTTCCAAATAATGAGATCTTTACAGAAAGAATTTCACCAGGAAATGAGTGCAGTATCCCAATTAGAATTCTGACAATGAAGGATTCTTGACGTTTGGCACAAACCTTAATGATTCTAGCAAATGGAACGCACGTTCTTCAGCTGTCATTTTGACCACATCACATTTCAAATCTTGAAAGAAGCTTTTCATTAAAAGAAATATTCCAGTAATCCAAATTAATTAAAATCATCACTTGAAAGATGACTCTATCAAAATGCTTGTGAATCTTACTTTTAGTTTTCTGTTTATTAACAAACAAATGCGTAGGTAGCATAGTTGTTCGTAACACGAAAAGTGGAAAGAGAAAACATTGTTCAAGTTTCAGCTTAATCTGTTACATTCACTTCATGTCAATTTCTTTAATAAAGGCATGAACCCATTTGTTTGTCTAGCTTATGGGTTAAATAGAATATCAGACTGGACTTTCTAAGGAAACTTATGTCTAATGCTGATGTGTGCACAATATGGGGGTTACATAGGAGGAAAGTTATGAGAAAGAGGTACAGGTTATAGGGGGTGTCAAGAAGTGGGTAAGAGAAGGATGAGAATACTGATGTGATGAGAGATGGAGTGGATGGAAAAAGGAGCATGAGAGAGAGGATGCAAGTCAGTGAGATAGATGACTACTGACTCTAAACTTAAATTTCTGGAGATTCTACTTGTCGGGAAAGCAAGTAAACAGAAGGGAATTCCACAGGTGGGAAGTGCGAGAAAAAAAGCTGTTAAAAAAGAAGTTGCATTTACATTTTATTGGTTTAACTGTAAAAGGGTGGGACCTAGTTGCTAATCTAGTAGTTTGAGTAAATTCATACAGAGTGTGCACCAGTGAACTAAGTTCATCAGAGCAGAAGCCGTGAAAGTATTTGTAGAAGATATACAGGGAATCCACATTGCATGCATTAGCCCCAGTATAAACAGTTACAAATAATTATTGACCAGTTTTATCATTGTGATGTTTTTGCATTACCTCGGGTGCTAAGAATGTAGCAACTCGGGTGCTAAGAATGCAGCAACTCGGGTGCTAAGAATGTAGCAACTCGGGTGCTAAGAATGTAGCAACTCGGGTGCTAAGAATGCAGCAACTCGGGTGCTAAGAATGTAGCAACTCGGGTGCTAAGAATGTAGCAACTCGGGTGCTAAGAATGTAGCAACTCGGGTGCTAAGAATGTAGCAACTCGGGTGCTAAGAATGTAGCAACTGGGTGCTAAGAATGTACAATCGGGTGCTAAGAATGTAGCAACTCAGGTTTGCAAATTGAATAAGAGAGTTATCAATGATAAAATTCTTCCCACACTTTGTCATTCTATTTTTAAATGTACTTTTTATCACATAAAATTTGGGGATGGATGAGCAAATTTTCATTCTGAAAATATGGCCTAGAGAAAGATGTTTTGAGAACCACTCAGTTAACTGACTGACTGATGACAATTTACCCAGCTTATTCTGCATATACTAAGAAATGCCAATTATAAATCAAATGATAAATTAATAAAACAATTTTTAAAATATTACTTTAATGAAGTTTTTTGTGTGCTATTCATTTTAAATTTAGATTTTTAAAAATTTTTTAATAAGTATTGTTTTGTCAAAGTTTTCCTCTTTCTAATTCATTGTTTGTACAAAAAGAATGTAAATCTACCTTGTCAAAATTCAGTTGTAACTTCAAAAACCTGCAGCCTTCATAGTAAACAGCTGTTGTCTGCCCTTTCACATTGCCACAATTTAACAAATGGACCTACAATAATCATGGAATTATCTGAATTAGTCAAAATAATCTACTTAATTAGATTTTCTTAAAACTGTACCAAAATATTTCAGTTAGTCAGTTAAGTGCCATATGTGATACATGCATTAGGCGTTCATCCCATAGTAGGTTGCCATTGCTTTCTGCGGTAGACTGGTTGCCAGCCAAAGCTATAGAACCCAATCTGTCCTATTATTTAACCCATAACTGGAGGGAAGAGATGGGTTAATACCTTTCCCAAGGGTATTTGTGCACAAGTGAAGGCAAGGAATTCAACTAGAATTTGAAATCAGTTCCCTGATTTGTTGTTCTGAGTTGATATCCAATGCACCAAAATATTTAAACAAATGAAAAAAATAGTAAGTTTGCAGAGCTAATATGGACAATGTTATTCAAATATTTCTCTTAGGGTCATTTCTGTGTAACTATGTCCAGGGTATAAAATTCAAGTGGACAGAAAGAAATTTATAAAATAGATGCTATGATGAAGGCGTACATGATGAATTTAGAAAGGGAAGAAAAGTTTTATGACACCTTTTGTCTGTTTGTAGAACAGGGATTTGATAAGTGATAGAAAAGCAATCTGTAAAGAACCATGATTGGCTCTGCCCTGAAGGGACCTTGCATTAAATATTATCATTAGCCTGTTCATTACATTTACTTAAATAAAATCATAAAACAAATAATTAGAAAATTAATTAAAAAAATTATTCAACTGAATACACTTATTCTACCTTAAGAGCAGGTTGTTAATTTTCTTCCAACAGTGCCAACAAATTATTTGGATGCCTCTTCACTATTTCTGACTGAATTTCTTACCCAGAAGGAAATGTGGGTGGTGTAACTGAGTGTGATTGTTTTTTTGTTTTTTTTTTAATCATATCACCCCAAGCAAGGCGGTAATGCCACTGAAGTGCAGGGGGCTACATAAGAATGAAAAGATGGGAAAAGAGAAAGCCAGAAACCACATCCTAAACAGGGAACAAGGGATGAGCCTCTAAACCTGTTCAATAGACATGGGTGGAGTGTGAACTGGTCGATAGTTTAGTCTAAGAAATTGTTGAGCTGAGTTCCAATTCTGGTTTAGTTTGTTATATTCACTTAAATGCAAATAACCTTCAGAACGATATGAATTTTTTCTTAATTGTGGACAAAAAGTAGGACTTGTATTTGAAAAAAATCATTGTTGGTCTTTTAAAAAATTATTAATAAAATAATCACTTACAAAAATAGTATTCTTATAATCTTAAAATATGTTTCCATTTTAAATAACCTACAGACAGGTGATGAGTCATAACAAATAAATGAACCTGGGTATGACAATAAACTACATCCAGCAGCAAGGCCTCTGGTCGGGAGGTTGTGAAGAGCATGGAACAACCTCTTAATTGCTGTTGTTCTCAGGTCTACCTTGCCCCAGGGTGGTAGCCCCTATTAGGGTCCCAGCTATGGGCAAATAGATTATCCCCAAACTAGAGTTAAAACACCATGAAAATATAAAACTAGGCTTTTATAGTAAGAAAAATTCCAGGAATACATTTTTGAAGGAAAAAATATTACCCGGAATACGTTTTTGAAAAAAAAATTATTACTAGCAATACATTTTTGAAGAGAAAAATATTACCAGCAGTACGATATTACCAGCAATATATATTTGAAAAAAAAAAATGCGTACCAGCAATAAATCTGACTCTTAACAAAAATCACTTTACAAAAATACGTCAAAGAACACTGATCTACATTTTTGTCCCATTCTTCACCACATATTTCTTTATTTTAATCTCTAGTAGAGGCCTGAAAGTGAAAGTGAAACCAGTTGCTTCACTTTAAAAAAAATCATATAATATTAAGCTACACACTTTCATTTCAGTAATTAGATTTTGTACCTTTAAAAATATCTTTAAATATATATATTATAAGGAAGTGAAAGAACAGATAGATTAAAACCCACTGTTCATGCATCTGCTTTTATAAACAGTGCTCTATACAAAAGAGAACTTAATATTATAATTTTGTTATTGCAATGGTTTATAAAAGCATTATATCACCACACAAAAGTTTTCATGTTTTAGAACAATACTATTCTTCTTCAGGTGATATTTTAGAATAAATGGTGAAAATGATTTCTTTAGAAAATATAAGATGAATTCATAGTTATTTAGAAAATTAAAAAGTGAAAGTTAGAGAATATGCTTGTAGGTGTGTCAATATTGTTCAATCAAAAGTGGGAAGTAGATTGAACTATGAGATTTGGGTCATGAAAGGAAACAGTAGCCTGGTGTCAAGGCATGACACTTTTTTATTTTGTCTGGGTAAGATACATAGTGAGACCATACATTATTCAAATGGGTAGACAATAATTTTTAACAGTAGGTTGGATTTTTAAAAAAATTTTTTAAAAATTTGATTTTGTACTACCACATGAATGACGGAAGATGGATTAATTTGTATATATATATATATATATATAAATTTGTTTAAACATTATTTTTAATGGATGCACATATTTGAGGGGATTGTCCCTTTTTTAAATAAACATGTCTATTAATATCAATTTCATAAATTAACATATTCTTTTTTAGCTTTAAAGTATGCTTTATTTCTGGACTGAAGTTCTCAATATCTGGGATAGAGCATGTGTAAATATAGGAGTAAGTAATTTTAAGCCAAAACCAAGAGTGATAATCTGTTTCACATTTAAACACAGCCATCAGCCTTGAAGCATGAAAAAGACTATCACTCAGTTTCCACATGCTTTATCAAGTGGCAATATTCTGTTTTATGTGGTTCTGGGTATGACAGTAAACTACATCTGGCAGCAAGGCCTCTAATTGGGAGGTCGTGAGAAGTATGGGACCACCTCTTAACTGCTGTTGTTCCCAGGTCCACTTTGATTTGGAGTGGTAGGACCTGTTAGGGTCCCAGCTATGAGCAAATAGTTAACCCAACAAACTGGGGTCAAAACACTATGAGTATAAAAATAGACATTTATAGAAATATATACATTTTTTTGAAGGAAAGAATATTACTAGTAATACATTTTTGAATACAAAACTAGACATCTTCAGTTTTCTAAAACAAAAAACATTAAATTTGTTTTCATCAAAATCTGACTAAATCAACCTTTTCTCTACAACTGAACAAAAACAAATACCTTAAAACCCCACCTTTTTGGCATTAAATAACCCACAGAAGTTGATATGCCATTAAACAAAACTCAAAACTGAATCTGTTTTATGCTCAAGACCTGAAATCTGTATTCAAGCATGAAGAACAGATTGTCACTGTTCAGTGGTGATTTTGATATTTACCTCTTTATATATATATATATATATATATATATATATATATAATGAGCGTGACAGTCTGTCTAATGCTTGAATGTAATCTTCAAGCCATATGTGTTGTTTAGTGACTTGACATGTCAGTTGAGCATTGGGAGTAACAAGTCAAATGTTGGTGTTTTTATTGTATTATACTAAATGGTTATTTGGTAGGTAGTAAATGTTATGTTTCAGGTTATTCTAAGAGCTATTGAGTTGAAATAATTTTTGTAGAGTGTGTTTATTTATAGCAATTGTATAGATGTTTACTTGTGTGTATATATATATATATATATATATATATATATAAGCTGAAAGCTTAGAACCAGCATAATAAAAAATATCGAAATGTTAGCCAATTTTTGTCTTTATTTCTACCTGAAATTAAAGCCAAAATACAATGTTTAGAATGGCTCATGATTAAACATAATAGACATTCATTGCTTGTTATATTTAACAATATATGTTTAGAAGATATATATGCACACACACACACAAGCACACACACACACTCTCTCAGACACTTTATCCATAAATATAGCAGTCCTTATAACTACACTTTTATTATATACACATACACACACACACACACACACATTCAAATATGAGAGAGGGAGACGTGCAGACATAAAATTTAATATTGCATCTGATTACTTATGAAAAGACAAAATACTTTTAAATTCCTTGGCGTTTAGCAAGTGTCACGTCAGCTGTTTTGAACATTTGTCTATTTTGTATACTAGCAATGAAACTAATATAATTCGTCTCAATATATTTGTTGCTGATTGATTAAATTTTTTTTTTTTTTTTTTTTTACTAAATATTGCCTCTGTCTTGGTTCCAGAATATTGTGCTGTCAAATGCAAAATGTTTCGATGTAAAAGTAAACTACTTGCCAATTTTAATAAAATAATAGTGGGCAGAAATTGTTTAAAGTAAATATTATTTTCAAAACTGAACTTTATTTTGACCACTTAGTAATTACAAGTCACTATATACCAGGCCAAGAATGTTTTTTTACAAGAAAAAATGCACCTGAAGAAAGTTTTGCATGATAACTCTTTTTACAATTCCTCTTTTAACATGCGGATGAAAATAAAATCATTTTCAGAAAAGGAAAGGTATGAGAATCCAGGACAGGTGCAAAGTATAGTGGTCATCTACATAAAATTTCATCTGACGTCATTGTGTGCACCTCTGCACAAATACCCATGAGAATAGTATGAATCCATTTCTTCATCTGCTGCTATAGATTTTCTAGCCTTGGTTGTCAATCTGTCTAGGAGAGGAATAATTTAGAATCTAAAACCTATGATGGCATTTAAACTAGCACAATAACTTGTACGTAGAGCCAGTCAGGTGTTGGCATTCAATAGATAGAACAGTAAATTGCTGTGTCCTTTGCTGTTGAATCAGAAATCAACAATTTGGTTGGTGAATGTGGTCTATGGTGAATGCAATTTTTAATGACAGTTATCCTAAATAGTGCAATAAAAACTTTTTAATGTTTGATAATGAAATGTTTCATTCAAATTTGAAAATTCACAAAGTGTGCATTTAAAATTAAATAACTGACGATGCTTCGGGTTCTGTTATTGTTAAAGATGTAAAAGATGAAAGAATTTTACTTTCAACTAAAAAAGACATGGAATATTTTCATACCTTTCAATTGTTCATCCTTTTTCTGGGTATGACGATAAACTGCATCTGGCAGCAAGAAGTCAGAAGATTAGAGATATTGAGAAGATTAGAAGATATTGAGGAGTGCGGAACTACCTCTTAACTGCTGCTGTTCTCAGACCTACCCTGACGCAGGGTAATAGCACCTGTTAGGGTCCCAGATCCTGACAAATAGGGAACGTACAAATGAAAATCAACAGCTCATTTTTATAATAAAATGACTAACATTACATTTTCATGGCAAAGTGGCAATCTTCCTCACTTCTGTTTACTTTCTTCCCTGATAACTACAATTATCAAAACTTCAAATTTCCATAAATTGCAATCTTCTGTCTTCTTGGACCCCATTCATCATTTGTGCTTTCCTTAAGTCTCACTGTTCTCAGTCTTTTCTTTAATTCTTTGTAAACCCCTGAGCACTAGGGATGTTCCTTCCTTGCTTGTGGTAAAATGTTAAAAAAAATATGATGGAAAAATTTATTTAGAGAAAAAAAAAAACAAATAGTAGAAGAAATGAGTGGTTAAGTCATTACAGTCGCAAAGAGCACAATCCAAAACTAATCGTCAATGACACTCTGAAAATCACGGACTGCTATTAGTCTTTATTTTTATAGCTACTCTAGTCCACTCACTATTCCATTCTTGAGAGCGGTAGAAGGGTGTTAGCTGCTCTACAACAAATGCAGGTTTATGTCATAGATGATAAATAAAAGAAAGTTGATATACATAGAGCATATCGTGGTGCAACATTCATTAAAGTGGAGAAAATTGTCGATTTGAGTTTGAAACCCAATCTCGTCTACTGCGCTCAGTTTAAGAGTAAATGTATGGTCATCAGCAAAAAGAAGACCCCAAAATACTAACTACAGGTCAGAGAAACTAAAATAAAACAAGTGAAGAAATTTAAATACCTGGGAAGTGTTCTGTCATCGGATGTAATGTGCAACACTGAGATCTTTATTTTTATAGCTACTCTAGTCCACTGACCATTCCATTCTTGAGAGCGATAGAAGGGTGTTAGCTGCTCTATAACAAGTGCAGGTTTATGTCATAGATGACAATGATAAATAAAAGAAAGTTGATATACATAGAGCATATTAGAGTGCAACATTCATTAACAAGGAGAAAATAGTCAATTTGAGTTTGAAACCCAATCTTGTCTACTGCGCTCAGTTTAAGATTAAACGTATGGTCATCAGCAAAAAGGAGACTCCAAAATGTTAATTGCAGGTTAGAGAAACTAAAATAAAACAAGTAAAGAAATTTAAATACCTGGGAAGCGTTCTGTTATAGGATATAATGTGCGACACTGAGATCTGAAGATGCATTGGCATGGCCAATGATGCATTTCAAAAGTTAACCAGAGTACTTAGAGACAGGAATATCTCAGTGGAAACAAAGAATTGCTGAACTGCTATGTGATATCTATCCTTTTGTATAGCAGCGAATGTTAGATGACCTCTGCTAGGATGAAAGGGAGGCTATAGGCAGCAGTGGTTCTGCAGAAGAATGTTACGGATACCATGAACCAAGTGCTTGAGCAACGACAAAGTGTTGGAGAAGATACAAACGAGAAGAAAAATCAGACTTAAAATCAGGAAGAGACAGCTGAAGTTCTTGGGACACAATTAAAAAGGAAGGTCTGGAGAATCTAATACTAATGAAATTTTCTTGTTTCTTAATACTTTGCTTGGTTTTTGTAAAGCACTTTTGCTATTCCAATATACCAGTACAATGAGAATTTTAAAAAATACCACTAAGTAAATGTAAATCTAGTTTTGGCTACTTTATCAATAAATACTAACAACCATTTAAGCTTTTATAATTATGTAATTGCAATGTGTAAATCTAAGAAAACATTATGGCAAATACGTATTTATTATTACTCTATCAGAAATTAAAATTTTGTTATTCATTTAAATATTTTGAAAGTAAATGATGAAATTTTTGCAATTTTCAAATAAGTCACTTCTACCTCTTAACTATTTAGAAATACTTTTAATGGATACTTGCATTTGAATAGCTGCTCTATTTAAACAATATATTTGTTTATATTCACTTACCAGCCTAGATATTTGAGAAATCTAAACTTATTTATAAATGGAACTTAGTCTGTGTGTGTGTGTGTGTGTATCTGTTACCTATAGACTCAGAAATGGCTGAACCAATTTTCTCGAAAATTTACACACTTGTACTATAAGCATCTGTGAATGTTCTTAGCTAGATTTTGTGTCGAGGTACCCTCTGATAAATATCAAAAATTGATAATCGAAAAAATCAGGTGATAGAAGGACTGGTCCAATTTTAATCAAATTTGATACACTCATAGATAAAGACATAAGAAACGATATTCAGAAGTTTCAGGGTTGCAGTTCTTACAATAGTGCAGAAAATCGATAATATACATATATATAAAAGGCAAGATGTGTGTGTGTGTGTGTGTGTGTGTGTGTGTGTGTGTCTGTTTATCTGTCTGTATGTCCTTTATACAAATCCACAATTCTTATCCAATTCTCACCAAACTTCACACAAATATTCTTTATGTTGTGTCTGAGCTCCAGGACCATGGATTAGTTTTAAAGCTTTCATTACACCCGAGCAATGCTGGGCTATACTGCTAGTCTTATTATAAAATTAAAAAATTTAGACCCTTTAGCAGGAATCAAACCTGCATCCCTCAACCACTGTTTAGCCTGGAACACCTTACCACTTAGCCATGATGGAACAGATGGTCAGATGAAGCCAATTTCAGGCTTTTAGGCAAAATTTCTCCTGTCATAGATCTGTCAAAATCTTTTATTTTTGCTTATAGTTATAGAAATTTTTAAAATGAATTTTTATTAATCTGAAAGATTTGTATTATGTTAAATGCTACATTTATTTGATATTCATATTTGAGTAGGTATTCCATTTGTTTATTAAACAGTATATTTATTTTCGCCTACTGATCAGAAATCTTATTAAAGAAGAACTTGCACCCTTTGGCAGGAATCAAACCTTTTTTCCTCATGACAGAGGTAGCACCATTTAACCCATCATGCCTTATTGCTTAGCCACTAAGTTACAAATGATCAGCAAAGCTTTCAAGTAAAATTACTTCCATCGTGAATCTCTCAAAATTTTTTATTCCATATCTCTTTCTTATCTAAGTGTTTAAACTGGTGTCTTGAAATTAAAACAAACAAGTTTTCTAAATGCTATAAAATGTTTTCTTCTTGAGCTGTCCCAATGCACCAGACTTCATAAGATCGTAAAATGTATGAAAGAAAAACTAAACAACAAAACCTATTATTAAACATTAGAGAATACAAGAAAACACTCAAATCACTTTTGTCATTAGCTTTCATATTTTCTTTAAAGGAAATCATTAAGTTCAATTTACTAATTAATGAATCTTTATTTCTCTCCAAAGAAATGTTTTCAGTCAAAATTCTCATAATTTTTCATTAAATTCTCTAAATGAACAAAGGTCACTTATTTTTTTTTTATCAAGGAGGCCAAGTGATGCAACATTTACACAACTTTACATTGAAAAATGAAGTGGTATCTTCATTTCTTTTTCTCTCTCTTTTTTTTCTGAAATAAATTAATTTGCACATTTTGACTATACACTGGTAAAAACATTTCTTGTCAGATACATTTTCCTTGAATTTATTATTTTAAAGATGAATCTTTTTTTATTTATCTTAATGATATAAATGACTATCATTTTTGTTAAAAGTCAAAAGAATTTCATCAGACTACTTTGGTTTCTTGGTATATATTTGTAGAGCTAATGTAAAATTAATTTCTAATATTTTATTAGTTGTCAGATTAAATATAGGAATATATATATATATATATATATATATATATATATATATATATATATATAAGCAGTATAGCTGGGCATTGCTTGGGTGTAATGACAGCTTTAAAACTAATCCAGGGTCCTGGAGCTCAGACTCTTTGGACGTTGGCACAAATGACTAAAAAGCAATAGTTGTTTCCAGTTAAAGTGCAACCGTAGACTGAAAGACAAGTGAATGGATGTAAGTCAAACTTTGATTTCCTGGTATCAATATCAAATAAGTTTTTTCATCGTAAACTGAATTTTGAAGGCTAAATAAATTCTCTTAGTAAATGACATCATGTCTGAGACTAAGAAGTACAATTATACCAACTTAGAGCCAAACCTGAAGCAAAAACTAAAATAAAAGGGCTGAAAAAATACATACAGGCAGATAAACAGATACATACACAAACATCTTGCCTTTTATATATATATATATATATATATATATATATATATAAAATCGATTTTCTGCACTATTGTAAAAACTGCAATTTCTGAATATCGTTTCTTATGTCTTTTCCTATGAGTGTATCAAATTTGATTAAAATTGGACCACTCCTTTTATAACCTGATTTTTTGATTATCGATTTTCCATATTTATCGAGGGTACCTTGACACAAAACCTAGCTAAGAACACTCGCAGATGCTTATAGTACAGCTGTGTAAATTTTCTTTCAGTCTACGGTTTTGCTTTAACTGGAAACAACTATTGCTTTTTAGTCTTTTGTACCAATGTCCAAAGAGTCTGAGCTCCAGGACAATGGATTAGTTTTAAAGCTTTCATTACACCCAAGCAACGCCAGGTTATACTGCTAGTATAGTCATAAGTATGCTTTAGTCCTGCAAACTTCTGGTGTTTTTCATCAGAGTTTAGTCTTCTTTTTTTTTTTTTTGAGGGTTGCCTTCCTATTAGTCCAGAGATAAGAATATACACATGAGAGAATGCCATATTTTTATTTTTATTTTTTTATTTTTGTTTATGTGTTTTATTTTTTTATTTAATATCTTTAGGATGCTACATGATGTCATTTAATGCCAAATAAACAAAAGTGAGTACATTGTTATTGTTCAGTAAATAATAGTTTTTTCCTTTGCACTTTACATATAACTTCTTTTTACTGATATATTTTTATTCATATCAATTACCATTTTTCTCTTTTTTTTTTTTTAATCATTTTACTCCAAGCAAGGTAATAAAGCTACTAAGACACTAGCGGTTACTGAGAGTGAAAGAAACTAAGAAAACGTTGAGGAGAAATGATAATAAAAGAGTAGGATAAAAAAAGAGGACAATTGTTAGAAATTATGCCAAGATTCATCATTGAAGGTCACAGTCTGAACCACATAAGATATGCAGATGATACAATACTGATAGCCGACATGAAAAGGAAAACTACAAAACCTCCTAAAAATGGTAGATGAAAAAAGTCAAATGAAAGAACTACAAATAACCTACAAGAAAACCAATTTTATGGTCATTGCATAAACAGAGGAGCCTAAAATGACAATTACAGGTTGGAGATACTATATTCAATACTATATTCAAGTACTATATTCAATACTATATTCAAGTACTATATTCAATACTATATTCAAGTACTATATTCAATACTATATTCAAGTACTATATTCAATACTATATTCAAGTACTATATTCAATACTATATTCAAGTACTATATTCAATACTATATTCAAGTACTATATTCAATACTATATTCAAGTACTATATTCAATACTATATTCAAGTACTATATTCAAGTACTATATTCAAGTACTATATTCAATACTATATTCAAGTACTATATTCAATACTATATTCAAGTACTATATTCAATACTATATTCAATACTATATTCAATACTATATTCAATACTATATTCAAGTACTATATTCAATACTATATTCAAGTACTATATTCAAGAACTATATTCAAGTACTATATTCAATACTCTATTCAATACTATATTCAAGTACTATATTCAATACTATATTCAAGTACTATATTCAATACTATATTCAAGTACTATATTCAAGTACTATATTCAAGTACTATATTCAATACTATATTCAAGTACTATATTCAAGTACTATATTCAATACTATATTCAAGTACTATATTCAATACTATATTCAAGTACTATATTCAATACTATATTCAAGTACTATATTCAATACTATATTCAAGTACTATATTCAATACTATATTCAAGTACTATATTCAATACTATATTCAAGTACTATATTCAATACTATATTCAATACTATATTCAAGTACTATATTCAATACTATATTCAAGAACTATATTCAATACTCTATTCAAGTACTATATTCAAGTACTATATTCAATACTATATTCAAGTACTATATTCAAGTACTATATTCAATACTATATTCAAGTACTATATTCAATACTATATTCAAGTACTATGTTCAAGATACTATATTCAAGTACTTAAGTGTTCTAACAGAAGATGGAAAGTGCAGCACTAAGATTCAAAGGCAAATTAACATGGCAAAGACACATTCCAGATGTTGAGCAGAGTATTAAGACGAAAATTTGCTCGAAACAAAGAAAAGAGTACTGGATTGCTATGTGATGTCAATTCTTCAATATGGCAGAGAATGCTGAACAATATCAACAAAGATGAAGGAAAAACTTAAAGCAACTGAAATGTGGTTCTACAGAAGGATGCTGCAGATATCATGGAATGAGCATAAGGTTTTTGAAAAGATCGAAACAAAAAGAAAATAAATACTGAGCATCAGAAAAAGATTGCTTAAATTCCTGAGACATGTGCTGAGGAAGGAAGGCTTGAAGAATCTGATACTCACAGGTCAGAGGGAAAGAAAGGAAAGCAGCAAATAAAACATTAAATATATATATATATATTTTTTTTTTTTTAATCATTTCACCCCGAACAAGGCGGAAACGCCACTGATGTGCAGGGGCTTACATAAATGTAAAAAGATTAATTAGAAAAGAGTGAGGAGTACAAACTAGTTAGAAAGGAACAATAGAAAGCTGAGAAAGCAGGTGCGATGACAGATACATAGGTGGAGAGAAAGGGTAGTTTATACAGGGGAGGGGAGAGAGCTAGAGGCCAGTGGTTAGTAGATGAGTATTGACTTTGCATTTAAATTTCTGGAGGTTGTAGCCGTCAGGAAAGCAAGAATACGGGAGTGAGTTCCACAGGCGGGAAGTGCGAGAGAGGAAACTGCAGGAGTAGAATTGTCGTCTGCGTTAGGCTAACCTGACTGTGAATGGGTGGGACCCAGTTGCCAGTCTGGTTGCATGAGTAAACACCTGTTGAGGAGGTATCAGTGACTTAAGCTCATAAACATAAAGGCCTGCACAGGTGGATGGCAGAACATGGTTAGGGTCGGGTAACAGGAGAAAGTGTGCTAAGAGCCACCAGGGATAGGGAGATATGGAAGGCCATGGTCACCTACATCCTGAAGAGACATGGCACATGAAATACGTTCCAGGAAAGCAGGAAGTGCTGGTGAATGAACAATTAGATTAGAACTTATTCTTACCTTTAGGAATTTCAACAATAAATTCTCAATAACATTAGAATTTTGCTAGGTTGAGACATTTTAGCACTATCACACACACACACACACACACACACACTCTTTCTCTCTCTCAAGAACTAGTTAGTTATACTAATGCTGTATATGTGATTGAGGTTTCTTTTTGTTCATCACAACACCAATGAGTACAAATACTGATTTAATTTCATTTGATAAGAAAAAACATAGGCAAAACATTTTATAAATTTAAGGAAGACATTTTTAAAGAATCAGTATTACTATCTGAATGAATTAAATGTTTATATAAAATGTTTACTTAGCTAGCAGTCCTTCCTCAATATATGGCTAATAAAAAATAATTTTTAAAAAATCTTTTACCTGTTTCATTTAAATTATTACAGTTCTTGTCTTAGTTGTTACTATCACAAAGTTTTGGCCATTGTGCACTGAGGTCACATTCAGATGTCATTCAATTTGGGTAACCTTAGAAATTTCAAGCTAAATCCTTTATTTAAGCTATAGGGCTTTCATGAGAAACAGCTTTTTGATAAACCTTGTTACTTCTGCTATGTTGATGATTCGTTTATGTTGTTTCCCAATAGTAGTAAGGCGGAAGAGTTCTTTTCACATTTGAATAATCTCCATCCAGCGCTAAAATATACTATGGAGATAGAAGAAAACAATCAGTTACCTTTCCTGGATGTCCTAGTGGAAACAACAGTCTCATGCTTTCTTACTAGTGTCTACCACAAACCCACCTTCCGGGTGTTTGCAGACTCATGCCTCAGCAATCAGCAAGCATTTATTAAATTTCACTACTTACAGGACAAATTATTTTTCCGACTTTTTTTCTGTATTGCACAGGGCAAGGAACAGACTCCATTTGGATATTCTTGAGTCTGTTGTTATTAATATGCAGAGACTTACCCTGTGCGTACAACGAGAATTGAAATATATAAATTGGCCCTTTTTGGTGAAGCCATTCCTTAGTGAAGGAAAAAAATTTCTTTTTTGTTCCCTGCCTTTACATTACTATATTTTAAACTTAGTTGTTAATTAAAATTTTTTTTGTAAGCCACTCAGTTTTATTATTTACTGATGATTGTTGCTTGAAGCAGTGTTGGTCAAAATGTGCTTAACATTTTTAGAATTGATACATTTGTATCTTTCTTTTATTAGTAAAATATGATCCCCCTTTTTTTCCTGAAATGTATGATATCATGGTGTGGCAGTAGTAGTTTGTTTATATATATATATATATATATATATATATATATATATATATATATATATATATGTAAATTCAGATAAAATTTAGAGGAAATAACCATTTTCAACCTGTCAGGATAAGACATACATTGTGAACCCCATTTAAACAAAGAATGAGGAAATATTTTAATGCCTGAGCCTTGTAAAGGAAGGGGTTGGGGAATATTGGCTTTTATAGGGTTAAGCTAGCAGCATCTTAGTAGTAATTTCTTCTATGGTAGTGGGAGGTATGTAGCTTGACCATTGGGTTAGTAGTGGTAAGTAGGGAAAAGTAACTCTTTGACCAAATTTTAAATAAACTTTATTGTGACTAAATGAAAGAATAAAATAATTATTGAAATTTATAGCTACTTCTATGATGGCACATACTAATGATCTTTTTACATTTGGCTGGCCTCTTGTATCTCAGTATAACTGTCTGCTAGAGTGGCATGTAATTCCCTATCGCAGATGCCTTCTCAGACACATTTGTGTTTGTTCAACATTCACAGGTCCCATCTGTAGCTCATACTGCAACTATGCTTAGTTGTCATTAGAGTTTTAGAAGAGAGCTCATTATCTGGTATGATCAACAATCTGAACATGGCTAGTATGCTCAAATCCTCAGTCACTTTGTGCTAGCTTGATCATCAATGTCTCTCAAATATTTCCGTGTATCAAATTTCACTCTGAAACCTTGAGTTCATGACTGAGCAGTCAAAACACTCACTTCCCAACTGTAATACCCAGGTTCAAATCTCACTGTGACCAGTTTGTCAGTAAGATGACTTCTTGCTGTTATGTGACATATTTTGAAGTTGTTGAAAACCGTATAATAAATATATATATATAATAGTGAGAACAAATGGAGTAAAAATCCACCGTATTACATATATAGTGTATTTTTTTTTAATCGTGTGTCACCCCAAGCAAGGCATTCCACTGCCATTATAGCGCAGGGGGTTACATAGAGGGATTGGGTATAGGAAATGTCAGAAGGAGGGTGATACACGACTTAGGATGTACATAGGGAGAGAGTTGGAGAGAGTGGGTGTGAGTTAGTGTGTTAGGAGTTGTATATTGACCTTACATTTAAACTCCTGGAGGTTGTAGCTGTCAGGGAAGCAAGCATGCGGTAGGGAATTCCACAGGCGGGAAGTTTGAGGAAAGAAGCTGTTGGAGTAGAAATTGCGGTTACATTTCATCGGTTTCACTGTAAAAGGGTGGGACCTAGTTGCCAATCTAGTATCTCGTGCAAATTCACATCTAGGGGGCACCAGTGATTTAATCTCTTTAATAGAGCAGATTCATGCTGACTTCAAAGTTTTGTAAGAACGTCATAATGGTGTCCTCACGAAAATTGAAGTTTGTATGAATCTGCTCAGTTAGAGACAAACTCTTTGTGTAGTTATCAATGCTTTATCTTCACCCCAATATTGAGTACTTTACAATAAAAATGATGCATGCCAAAATAAATTTTATCTGTAAGACCACTGAAAAACAAACTTGGCATTAAAAATGACCACTATTAAACACATACATACATATATATATTTTATATATATATATCCTTAGCACATTGATTATTAATTTCAAAATTATGTGTGTGTGTATATATATATATATATATATATATATATATAATTTTGAGGTTATAAATTAGTGCACTAAGAATTTTTTTTTCTCAAGACGGTTAAGCATTTTCAATCTTCACATATAAACAAATATTTTAATGAATTTTTTTTCCTTTTATGTTTAAATGCTTTCTAATCTCATCACTAAACATTTCTAGGCAACATGAATCAGTGCTAAAAATAAGTAACAGATGTCTGGATAAATGGTTACCTTTTCAGGTGTTATACACCCTGTTTTATACCTTTTAATAAGTTATGGTTGGGTTTCTGAATAAATAACTCCTGCCGCTCCAGACCTCAGGGTAGGCAAGCAACTTTTATATTCTTGCAATCATTTTGATTTATGGTCTTCATGGTGATTGCATTAGATTGGAAGGAATAGAGAGAAAAGTGTTTGTTTGTTTGTTTGTTGTTTTTTGTTGTTGGGAGGGAAGTTTTTTTTTTTAATATACCACCTGATTCAGACTTAGACTTAGGGTGTCTGTTATTAAATCACTAATTCTGTAGCCTGATGGTGAAAAAAATGCATTTATTTTATACATCAGATCTTCATTATTCCATATAATCTCCTTGCACTTAATTTAGTAGTAAACAATAATCCTATACATCAAAATTCAGTGATGTATCAGGCTGTGAACTTATTGATTCAAGCTCTTATATGAAATGGTAAGAAGCATATTCTGTGTTTTTTTTTTAAAACAGAACAACCAGATAGAACACATCAGTGTGAATATATATATATATATATGTAATGTGCAGAAATGTTCTTGTCTCTGTTTGTGTGGGTATTCTGGCTCTATTAGGAAAGTGTACATGAAAAGATTACGTTCGACTTCTTACTTTCATTGTATGTCATTTTGTTACCGTCTCTTCACGCTTTCAAGTCTGTCCAACCATTCTGCTGAGACGTAAGCCATTTTGACAAGTAAAAGCTGAAGAAATGCGATTATACTGCCAAACCATTTTTAATTATTACAAAACTGTAATGTTTCCTTCTCGTACACTTTTACTTTGCCCGTACAGTTGTTGCACCCTCCCCCACTTCTTTTGCTGCCGCTGCCGCCGCCGCCACAACAGCTGCTGATTGAAAAAGTATGTTTTCCGAGAATCAGTAGATTCTTGCCAACATCATCATCTTCTCATCCGTTTGTTTTAATAAAGCTGATGTTAAGAACCTCCATTAAGTGATCATAATATGAAAATAAAAAAAGACAAAAAAAGAAATGACGAGAATTAAGTGGTGGGGGGGGCGTGGAAGAATTGTTAATACTGAACAACTAAAAATAATAATAATAAAGACAAGGGGGGGAAAAAATTAATATGAAAGCCTTTTTCCTTGCAAACAGAAAATATGACGAAGCATCGGAGAGACAGGTCTTGTGAATTTTTTATAAGAGGATTGCCTGGCTCTTTCTCTATTGGAATAAATATTCTTCGAGATCAATAAATTTCTTACTTTCAGGTGTATGAAATTCATTGCCAGGTGTGTGAGTGTGTGTGGAAGGGGAAACAGTAGACACATATATACCTGTCCATCAAATTTCATTATTTTTTTGTTTTTTGTTTTTATTATGGTTCCCACTTCCTTACTTTTGTATATTAAAATCTTCTGATCGATTTAATAGATATTGGATTTTCTTTTATCTCAAACTCTGAAATTTCTGCTTTTACTTAACTGAGATGGTCAACACTTCAGACTGATTAAAGTAAAAAAAAACAAAAAAAAAAAACTTCAGTTTTTCTTTGAATCTTTGTCCCATAGTCCATTTTAAAACAACAGCTTTATACCTTCTGAAAACTCAGCAAAGTATTAAGAAACAGGAAAATGTTGTTAGTAATAAAAATGGAGTTCTGATGTCTAGATGTAATATCAATTCTAGAATGGATTTTTTAATAATCCAACAGATTTGTATCATTTTAAATGTTATTTCTCGCACATTTTATTTGAGTAAGTGCTCTGTTTATTTATTAAATGCCCTTATTTTCATCTATTGCCTGAATATTTAATAAATCTTATTAAAGAACTTGCACTCTCCAGCAGGATTTGAACTTGCATTTCATAGGGCAGAAGGAATTCCCACTAATTCTGGCATGTTTTAAATAACTTGACCATCAAGAGCAGTCAGTCAGGGGAGGCGTCTTGGATTAATAAAAAATCCATTCTAAAATTCTTTGTTTATGTTTGGATACAAGACTCTTTAGATATTAATAACATCAACAGATTCTGACAAGAGAAATTTTGCTTGAAGGCACAAAGTTTGTCCACTTCATGGCCAATGCTAGCTTAATGGTGGCTCCCTCTTCCCTGAGGGATACAAGTTTAATTTCTGTTGGAGAGTGCAAGTCTTTCTTTGATGAGATTTCTCAAACACTAACTGAAAATAAGTATACTGCTTAAAATGTATAGTGACCTATCCTTGAATCAATTTTATTTACATTTGCTGGCATTTTACAGAGGCCTTTTTCTTCTGTACTATTGTTAACCCAATACAAGTCTCAAGAGCCACTCAAAGTAGAGTGTTACTATGTGGTTTTGTGTGAGCTTAAAAAACAAGAAGTGAAGTTCATAGGGAGAGGTAACTTGAAGAGGTCAAGATTGTAGCAATCAGGAAGACATCTTACAATGAGTTTGTTACACAAAGCAATGGTTCTTGAGAAGAAACTAACAAAATAGAACTTACTTTTTACTATTGGATTGCAATGGGAAAGATTCACATGTCATAGCAGCTTCCACTTGTAAAGTTCAGTGGTGATGGGACTAACAAATGCTATTCGTCAGAACATAAGCCATGGAAAAAGTGATAGAGTAGCGATAAGCTTGCAACATTTCATCTGTGAGAAAATGGTTGTATGATAGAAAATAAGTCATCCAAAAGGCCATGTAAACACATTTGAACACTCTCAAAACAGGCAGGTGAGGACTGGGCAGTTCCAATTCAGCTCGGAATGAGAAATCAGAGAGCCGAATTCAAATTCCAGTTGAATTCGTTGCATTCACTTATACACAAATATCTTTGAAAAAAGTATTAATCCATTTCTTCCCTCTAGTTATAAATTAAATAACAGGATAAATTAGGGTTCCATAGCCTTGATTGGCAACCGGTCTACCACAGAAACTAATGGCAACCTACTGCAGGAAAAACTTCTGCCCAGTCAATCCTGTTTCTTTTGACACATGATTGCCCAAGCATGTATCATGTATAGCACTTAGCTGACTGATATCAGCAGTACTCCATTTTTGGTTGGATCTGATTCTGGTAAAGGTAGTGTGGTATGGGAAGTCAGATACTTACTGGAATGGTACAATGAACCAGCCATCTTTCATGGCAAGATGAGAGAAGTATTTAAAATCCATCACCTATAAATCAATTCTATACTGAATCTAATAAACAATGACATTCCTATTCACCTTCAGATTCTGTTATTCTCTGTTCATAATTGTTCATTATTCAATAATACGTTCTTTTTTTATATGCCTTCTTTTGCTGTATCTTTGTCTTTTTTTTTGTTTTTCTTTTGGTATTTTAAAATCTCCCTGTGATGAAATCCAATTAGCACTAGTTTGAGTTGCAGATTTTGTATTTCCTGATATCAAAGTCATGCTTGTTTTCTTTTTTGTTTTTTTTTTAGTTTTGTTTCTTTGCCTGAGATAAATATTGAAACCCTGAATATTTGTTCTACCTAATTCCAGAGCAATTCCTTTGATCCCAACCATTAGATTAAACTCCTTTATAAAACACCAGAATGAACTACATTCACTTTTACTTTAGTATAATAAATCAGTTAATTGCCATACGTGAAACACGCTTGGGCGATCATGTCTCGAAAGAAACATGACTGACTGGGCAGAAGATTATCCCGCAGTAGATTGCCATTGCTTTCTGTGGTAGATTGGTTGCCAGCCAAGGCTATAGAACCCAATCTGTCCTGCTATTTATTCCATAACTGGAAGGAAGAGATGGATTAATACCTTTCCCAAGGGTATTTGCGCGTAAGTGAATGCAATGAATTCAACTGGAACTTGAACTCATCTCCCCGATTTCTTGTTCCAAGCCAATATTCAATGCACCACAATGCACATCAATATAATAAAGGAATAATAATTAGAAAATAAAATTAGAAGTTTTATATATATATATATATATATATATATATATAAATACTATACTATATAGTAATACTTATAGTTTCATTTTTTATGTTTTTAGTGGCTTGCAGGTAATATGAAGAAAAAATATTTTAGATAGTAAGAATTTTTAGAGATAATGGTTTACTGATACACTACTAATTAACCCATAGCATGGGGAGAAGAGGCAGTGTCATGATTTTCCCAAGGTTATTTGCATATAAGTGGATATAAAGAGCATATGTGACATTGGAACATGGCTCTCTAATTTTAAACTGTTATTCATTACATTACCTACCTATCCAAGCTTACAGTACCTGGTATTCCCACGTTGCCACCCATCCAGGCTTAATGTTGCTTAACTTTAGTAATGATACTAGAACTAGTGTTTCAATGGGATATGACTACAAGCCAAAGTTATAATAATATATTTATATCTAGTCCTTTTATAAGTAATCATTTATACAGTAGTGATATGTAAATGACAGTCTAATTATCATAACTAAGGTATAGAGATTGTATAAGGGTTTAAGCAATGACGGGAGAGGTAGAATCTTATATGTAAAATTAATGACTACCACTGATCTAAAAAAATAGAAATGAAATCACTTATAACATGTACTTGTATTAATATACTTATGTATATAAAATTTTCAAAAATATTTTTTAAACTTTAAAATTCCTAGCATGTCTCATTCATGTGCATATGTGATCACAACACTGTAAATAAACCTGGTTTAATAAAGTCGTAAGGAACAAAACATGTCACAAGAAAACTTTTCTTACTTTGTCATACACCTTTCCTCCAAAACTGTTCTTGATATATGAAATCTATATATCAATATCCTATATATATCATAGTCATCTGCAGACAGTCCTGTTTCCCATACACATCAGTTATGGTTAGACATCAGATTGCTTCTAACCAGAAATGAAATCCAACCAAACTGATATCAGTCAGCAGTTCTACCACTAAGCTATAGATGCTTGGTGGAGGAAGGTGGATTTTAGCATGTTATATACATGATGTGCTATAGGAGGTGCATTGTGATGCAGTGGATATCGGCTCGGAACGAGAAATCGGGGAGCCGAGTTCGAATTCAAGTTGAATTCCTGGCATTCACTTATGCGCAAATACCTTGGGAAAGGTATTAATCCATCTCTTCCTTCCTGTTATGGATTAAATAACAGGACAGATTGGGTTCTATAGCCTTGGCTAGCAACCAGTCTACTGCAGAAAGCAATGGCAACCTACTGCGTGATAATCTTCTGCCCAGTCAGTCATGTCTCTTTCGAGACATGATTGTCTAAGCGTGTTTCACGTATGGCACTTAACTGACTGATATACATGATGTAAATATGCACCAGTACCCGAGAGTGTTCAAATTCATTACTGAATGAACAATACATAAATAGTGATGAGTAGCTACTGTTGTTTAAGTCCACCATTTTTCCATAGTGCTCAATTGGCAAGTGAGAGCATAAATACTACCCACCAATCATCCTGTTTTGCTGTATCACAGCTCATCAGTATGGTTAGTCATCTATTTGCTTCTCACCAGGATTGAAACCCTACCAAATCAGCTCCTTATGGGTCATTTGATGGTAAAATTTATTTTTCATGAAAGCATTAGTAATTTCTTTCATGAAATTGTATTAATAAGAATTTTATTTTTAATGTATTGGCAATAATTTTTATGACAAAAATGTATTTCAGATAATTGTTTTTACTATGAAAATATATTGCTGGTATTTTTACTATAATATACTAATTTTACTTGTATACTATTTTATACTTTCATAGTGTTTTAACCTGTTTGGTGGTTAACTATTTGCTTATTGCAGTAACATTAGAAGTAACAATAATTTTTACTTTTAGAGGTAATAACAATTAGAAAAATTAAACAATGCATTTATAGGATATGAAAAGAAACAGCTCGATTTATTAATCATTTGCAATGATAATCATCAACCATGGAGATATTGATTCATTGGCAAGAACTGGCTTTGTGTTTTCATCTTTATTTTTAAAATGTTGACAATGAAGATAAAACTGCAAAACGTTGAAAGGGCTTCAACTCGAAAGGCTATCAAACATGTAATTGAATACTGACGGACATCATTTACGCAATGCCATATGTTTGTTTTGATTGCATTCAATTGTTGGCTGCATTTAGCAGTAATCCCAGTGAAACTTTCAGAGATGTATTATTCGTTAGATACTGAACTGTGTTTTATTGAAATCAATAAAAATCTTTTTTTTTGTACACCCAGCCATATCAAAGGACAAACTCTTGTCATTGAGGCACCTGAAATTTTTTTCGGTGGGGAGGGGGGTCCCATAAAACATAGCTGGACAAACTCATTTGTTACATCTTTATTTTTTTTTATTTTACTTTTTATTTATACTAAAGTTCACACAGTACAAGGCTCGAGAGTAACTTAAGACAGAGAGTTCTTGTTAAAATAGTTATGATGATTGAAGTGTGTGATATGAATTAAAGAGAAAGTCATAGGAAGAGAGGTTTAAGAGGATAAGGGGGATAAAAAGATGCTTGCCACTAGGAGAGGTTGTCATATTCATAAACATTAGATTAGTTATCATCAGCAAAAAGAGCAGCCTAAAATGTCAAATACAGGTGGAGGATGTTAAAATCAAGCAGGTAAAAAAATTTAAATATCTGGGAAGTGTTGTAACTGAAGATGGAAGGTGCGACACAGGTATGGCAAAGGATGCATTCCAGAAGCTGAGTAAAGTATTAAGACACAGAAAACTTTCACGAGAAACAAAGAAGAGAGTACTGGATTGCTATGGGATATCAGTTTTTCAATATGGCAGTGAATGTTGAACAATATCAACAAAGATGAAGGGAAAACTTGAAGCGGCTGAAATGTGGTTCTACAGAAGGATGCTGTGAATATCATGGACTGAGCGTGTGAGCAATGACGAGGTGTTAGAAAGAATGGAAATGAAAAGGAAATTAATATTGAGCATCAGGAAGAGACAACTGAAGTTCCTGGGACATGTAATGAGGAAGGAGGGCTTGGAGAACCTGATACTAACAGGCCAGATAGAAGAAAAAAAGAGACAGAGGAAAGCTTGCGGATAGCATATTTGAAGGGCTTGAGCAGGTGGATGACAGAACTGGGGCTGTGAGATGTTAAAGGCGAAAGCATGCTAAGAGCTACCAGGGATAGGGAGACATGGAAGGCCATGATCGCCTATGTTCTGAAAGGACAAGGCACATAGAAGAATATGCAAGCACTTTGTGTTCATAAAAAATAAATAAAAATTATAATGTAAAAAAAAAAAAGTTATTATAATTATCATTAATTTCAGTCAGTTAAGTGCCATATGTGATACAAGCTTTGGGCAATCATATCTCAAGAGATATGACTGACTGGGCAGAAGATTATCACGCAGTAGGTTGCCATTGCTTTCTGAGGTAGACTGGTTGCCAGCCAAGGCTATAGAACCCAATCTGTAGTATTATTTCCCAAGGGTATTTGTGTGTAAGTGAATGCAAGGAATTCAACTAGAATTTGAACTCGGCTCCCCGAGTTGTCATTCCAAGTCAATATCTAGTGCACCACAATGCACATCCACACATTCATTTACTTTGTCTAAATCAATGAGAATCAAAACCGCTTCTCTATAAACAGAATATGTAACACTCACACGATCAGAAAGGTACACAACACGTGAGTCAACAAAAATTTGGCTCATTTCATTTTTTTAGGCCACAGTAGTAACATCATTCCCTTAATACTGAACAAAAATTCTAGATACAAAAACTCCAGACACTTTCTTTTCTTTTCTTTTTTTTTTAATTATCTGGACACTAGTTACACAGTCATTTAAGAGTTAAGTGTCATATGTGATACCCGCTTGGGTAATCATATCTTGAAATAAAACATGACTACTAGGTAGAAGAATTTTACTGCAGTAGGTTGCCATTAATTTCTGCAGTAGAAGGGTTGCCAACCAAGGTCCTAAAACCAGATCTTTCCTGCTATTTAACTCATAGCTAGAGCAAGACGAGAGATTAATACCTTTTCCAAGGGTATTTGCAAGTAAGTGAATACAATGAATTCAGCTGGAATTTAAACTCAACTCTCCAATTTTTCATTCCGAGCCAATATCCATGGCATCACAAATTGGTTCTAAAGCCTTGGTTGGCAACCAGTCTACTGCAGAAAGTAATGACAACCTACTGTAGGGAAATCTCCTGCCCAGTCAGTCATGTCTTTTTCAAGACATGATCACCCAAGAGTGTATCACATATAGCACTTATTAAACACTTGTATAAAAATCATACGTGAAAGACTGTGTGCACTTTACTCATTATCTTATCCTTTTATCAAATTCTTTTTTTTTTCTATTTCTCTTTTTTTTTTTCTTTTTTTTTTTTATTCAGTTGGAGTAGATAGCCTAAACTATTGCCTGGTTCACACTCCACCCACGTCTATTGAACAGGAGAAAAGGCTCATCCCTTGTTCCTTGTTTAGGATGTGGTTTCCGGCTTTCTCTTTTCCAATCTTTTCACTCTTATGTAGCCCCCTGCACATCAGTGGCGTTACCACCTTGCTTGGGGTGACATAATTAAAAAAAAAACATCCATATTTAACTGAAATTTGATCCCAACTTATGATTTACTCCATCCTACTTTCTCTCATTGCTCGAACATCACCTGACAACCAGATAATAAATAATATTAGTTTTGTTGTCGCTCCTTAGGTCAGTTAGTACTTTTGAGACAGGGAGAAGGAAAGAGGCCAGCGTAGTAACCACTTGACTTAAGTCAAGGGGATATTAATTACACTGTTCTACTTACTCTCTGCCTGGTCTGTCTGTTGAGGTCTTGTCTGTATCTGCTTTTTATATCTGCTTTTTGGATCAAAAGCAGCTCGTTTTGGAATTTCACACTTGTATTTGATTCTGGGCTTCTCATTGGCTGGTAAATAAAATTCAAGTAGGCTCACAAAATGGAAATTTGATATTTGATTAATTTTTATTTTCATCCGGAACATCTGCGCGAATACACCTGCGCAGAGACGATTTTTGTTCATTTGCTTTCTGGTCATTATATGCTTTCTGGTCATTTTCTGGTCATTATAGAGCAAACATCTGGTCCCTCGCTTTTGCTCAGCATCACCACAGTTTCTACATCTTGCTGTTACTCAATTTCAATGAGGTTTTTTTACATAGATAAATTTAAGGAGTTTCATAATTATTTACTCGGGTAACAAGGTTAAAATTGTAGTGTTTAGAAGCAATATCCATAAAGGAATTTGTTGTACACAGTATCAGTTTTTGTTGGGTGGTAAAGAGCTGCATGGGTAAAATTAACTCTCTTTGTCTGTAGTAGAAAGGAAACGATCATCACATGACTGTGGTGTGGTAATGTCGCAAATGCCTAAATTTGTAGAATCTAAAGGATTGAGCTCATTGGAAAATTTATCATGGGAATAAGAAAAGAGAAGCAATAGGCTTGATACATTGCATTTCTAGGAAAGAGACAGAAGAGTGCAGAATAAGATTTGTTCTCCAAAAAAAAAAAATGTGTATAAATTATTTCACTTCTATCAGGGCTGGAACATGAGAACTGAGCAGCTGTATCCCTAATATGGCAACCATATTCCATTCTTTCTTTTAACTGACTCTTGTAAAGATGAAGCATGTTTGGTAAAGTTAGATATTTCTTGGAATGATAAAATAAGCTAACCATTTTTTTCAAGTTCTTTAGCAATGGATTATATGGATGTGGTTTATTTAAGGTTTGGAGTATATTGAATTCAATAGATGTTAAAAGAATGAAGTAATTGTGGATATTAACTATGTTTAGCATAGTCTGACAAAAGGTTACTGATGTAGAGCATCCAAAGAGGCTCGATTATAGAGGACTTACAGCCTCATGTTGAAACACTTTTTCCCTGTACTATTACCAAAGTTAAACAATGTCGAGCCTAGTCAGTACTTAGATGGGTGCCCACTTAAGAATACCAGCTGCTGTAAGCCTGGATGTCTGGATGGTGTAATGGATAATAGTGTGGAATATTTTATCAAAGAGTACAGTTTCAATTCTAGTTAGGTTTGTTGTATTTACTTACACACAAATCCATTTCAGCTTCTCCTTCAGCTATGGGTCAATTAGTAAAACTTTTATCACTGAAAGCATTAAAATTGTGCAAAAAATATTCAAACTTCAGCATTAAATAACCCATAAAAGTGTTGATATGCCACTAAACAAAAAGAAAAACAACCAGATCAATTGTAGTCGGAATAGTCTGTAGAAGTTAGTTGGTCACCATTGTTTAAGAGAGTTGCTCAGAAAATACGATTTGCTTTTTATTACACTGAAACAATCAGTCACAAATTGCTTTCTTGTTAATGATTTCTGTTTTTGACTTGTTTCTTTGAAAATAAATCTATTTTGGCAATTTCAAATGCTTTCTTTAACATCAAATCGTTCATCTCTCTTTTTCTCTCAAAAAAAAAAAAAAAATACTTCTCCCTAAGGAATTTATCAGGTTGAAATATTGTCTTAGGATAACCAATTCTTAGGAAAAAAAAATAGTTCTCCAAAATAGTTGGTTAAAAAAAAGAAAGACAATAATATGAACATGAAGTCAACTAATCAAATAATAATGAAGAAAAACTTTAAATTTAATGATGGCAAAGAATATGGCATATTTTAATTATGGAATTAAATTCAAGAGAAAAAGTAGGACTTGAATTGTATTTACTGTTGTTCCTTCATAATTTTCATGGCCTTTGCTGATTGGTTGATTTTGTTTAGTGGCATATTAACGACTTTGGGTTATTTACTGCTGAAACGAAGAAAGATAGTTATTAGATCATAAACTGTGTTGTTGGCAATTTTACTATAAAAATATATTATTATATTTAGTATTGCATTGTCATTTCTTTATAAAGATATACTGTTGCTTATTTTCATTATAAAAAAGTAATGTTGAATTCTGATTCATTTTTTTGGCAAAAGAATCACGATTTGTCCATGGTCATGGCGCTAACATGTGCTTCAACCCCAAATCAGAGTAGATCTGGAAACAACAGCAATGCAATGGTTCAATGCTTCTCAAGATTTTTAATCTTCTAATCAGAGGTCTTGCTGCTGGATGTAGTATATTATCATACCCAGGATAACTACTCTGTATAGCTCTCAAAAAATGTTGTCTTTTTGCTATCCCTGTTTTACCAACCACTTTCACAAGCCTTTCCTCTGTCCTCCTTACATTTAATTTGCTCTGAGTGTCAAATTTTTCACGTCTTCTTTTCTCATTACACATCCTAGAAATTTCAACTGTTTCTTTCTGATTTTAAGTATATTTCCTTTTTGTTTCCATTTTCTTTTAAACTATGTCATCCTTCTGTCAAATTTCATTCACTCTCATATAAAAATAACTGATTCTACATATTTAGAGTTAACCTGTTTCGCTCCCATTTATCAAAACTTGATCAAGTTAAATAAAAGTATGTCCTGACCAAAAAGTGTACTGACACAAATATGATGTATTAGTAATATACTGTGAATATTAATAGAAAGATAAAGAACAAATAAATGAATTACTATTTTTATTTGGTTCCTTTATTGAGGACAATAAACCCTGAAAGCCAGCAGCTTCAACTTTATTGAACAACATCCCAACCAAGCAACTATGTGGATTCGATTTTATTTTACATGACCTTCTGACATACTAATTCAGATTTGACACGTATTCCCAAAAGACAGACAGTCATTTCAAAAACACTGCATATACACTCACAAACATACACAATGCCAAGTTTTTCTTCTCAAGGGAACCAGTCTAAAAAATATGGTTTTGGAAAGGCAGTGAATTTTATTAAAAAAAGATTTTCTCTACTGTTGTGATCAACAAAAACACAAGTGTTTCCTCCACAAAGAATCTGTGTTCTCTCTAGAACCTGCCAAATAAGAAAACCAGAAATAATGTTGGGTTTACTTAAATATGTTTTGAGATATGGTAATTGTTTGCACTTCCTTACCTGTTTTGACCAATCGTAGCCTTTCCAAACTTCAATAAAAGAATTCTACTTTTAATGGACAGAGTGATTCCTTGGATTTTCATGGTTGAAGAAGATTGTTCTGAGTTTTTTTTAATACAGATATTTGACACATTCTGATTCATGCTCTTGACATTTTTAACTTTTGACTTGAAGCACTTATTTCAATTTATGACCCCAAATTTTATATTTTGGTACCTGAACCTCATTATTACTATTTTGACACAGAAGAAAATTATAAGAGATAATGTGTTACTAGTTTACTGATGCATACCGACCAAGACTGGTTTATTGGTGTGCACCGACCAAGACTGGTTTATTGGTGTGCACCGACCAAGACTGGTTTATTGGTGTGCACCGACCAAGACTGGTTTATTGGTGTGCACCAACCAAGACTGGTTTATTGGTGTGCACCGACCAAGACTGGTTTATTGGTGTGCACCGACCAAGACTGGTTTATTCAGACCAAGACTTTGGTTTCATTTCCAACCAAGACTGGTTTATCAGTTTGCATCAACCAAGACTGGTTTACAGTCACAAACATAAAAAGCTTATTCTATGCACTATGTTCCTTCAGAATGTCGGCGATCATGGCCCTCCACTTCTCCCTATTCCATGTCATTCTTAATACCCCTTCTCCTGGTATTTCACTCTCAATCCCCGCCATATCATCCCTCTGTTCAGGTCCATCAGGTATGTTGTGTGTTGCTTTCTCTTGTCTCTCTTTGTCTCTATCTGTCTAGTGAGCATCAGGTTCTTCTAGCCCTCCTTCCTCATTCAGTCAGTCAGTTAAATGTCATATGTGATACATGCTTGGGCGATCATTTCTCAAAAGAGACATGACTGACTCGGCAGACGATTATCTTGCAGCAGGTTGCCATTACTTTCTGTAGTAGACTGGTTGCCAGCCAAGCCTATAGAACCCACTCTGTCCTGTTACCTTAGCTGGAGGGAAGAGATTGATTAATACTTTTGCAAGCATTAGGGCAAAAAATGTTGAAATTGTGTTTTGTTTAGCATTTCCTTGTACATAAAATTGCTTCAAAATCAAGTTCTGTATTTGTCAGTCACAAAAATGCAATTGCTATAGGACCCAATCTGTTATTTAACCCATAACTGAAGGGAAGAGATGGATTAATACCTTTCCCAAGGATATTTGCACATAAGTGAATGCAAGAAATTCAACTGGAATTTTAACTTGGCTCCCCGATTTCTCATTCCAAGCTGATATCCACTGCACCACAATGCACATATCCCAAAAACTTCAGCTGTCTTTTCCTGATGTTAAGTATCACTTTCCTTCTTGAGCACATCCCCTCCAAAACCTCGTCAGTGTTTGCATTTTTGTTCATGGTATCTCCATCATCTTTCTGTGGAACCACATTTCAATTGCTTCAAGTCTCTCCTTCATCCTTGATGAGATTGTCCATTATTTGCTGCCATATTGAAGGACAGATATCACATAAAAATCCAGTATTCTCTTCTTTGTTTCCAGTGAAATTTTCTTATCTTTAAATACTCTACTCGGCTTTTGGAATGTGTCCTTGGCCATGCCAATGCACATTCGAATCTCTGTATCCTCTGTTAGAATGCTTCCCAGGTATTTGAATTTCTGAACCTGTTTGATTTTGGTATCACTTACCAAACTGGAGTAAAAAATGATTTGACAAATTTATTCAAATCAGATTAACTTTTCATGTCAAACTTAAGTAATCTTGTTTGACCGTCAACATTTAAGCAAAAGCACACATTTATTTTTCTTCATGTATTTTATTTTATTTTTTCATGTATTTTATTTTATTTTTTTCATGTATTTTATTTTATTTTTTTCATGCATTTTATTTTATTTTTTTCATGCATTTTATTTTCTTTTTTTTTTTTCATGTATTTCTTAGATTATATTTTTAAATGAACGGCTAAAATATGTCACTCAAGACAAAAAGGATGACACTGTGCATAACTTATAAAAACTTACTTTATGAAGAAAGCAAACAAAATTATATCATTTCTTTTGTTATTTATGTTCAAATGTAAATGAATTCTTATAAAGAATCTGAAGGCAAATTGGTGTGGGCAAAGATGCATTCCAGAAGCTGAGCAGAGCATTAAGAGACAGGAAAATTTTGCTAGAAAAAAAGAGAGTACTGGATTGCTATGTGATGTCAGTTTTTCAATATGGCAGTGAATGTTGAACAATATCAACAAAGATGAAGGGAAAACTTGAAGCAGCTGAAATGTGGTTCTACAGAAAGATACTACGGATGTCATGGACTGAGCGTGTGAGTAATGATGAGGTTTTTGGAAAAGATGGAAGCAAAATTAATACTGAGCACCAGGAAAAGACAGCTGAAGTTCCTGAGACATGCAATGAGGAAGGAGGGCATGGAGAATCTGATATTCACAGGTCAGACAGAGTAAAAGAGAGACCGGGGAAAGCAGTAGAAAACATATTTGAAGGGCCTGAGCAGGTGTGTGGCAGAGCGAGGTTTGGGTGGAGTAACAGGATAAAGCATGCTAAGAGCTACCAGGGATAGGGAGACATGGAAGGCTATGATCACCCATGTCCTTAACGGACATACCACACAAAAGAAGAAATAAAGTTATAATATTACAAATGACCATAGGAATATTGAAGGCATGAGAAGACCTGCCCGAGCAACTCTTAATGTAATGCCACTTAAGTGCATGGAGAAAGTCCTCAGGCCTGTGCAATGAGGCTTTAAGATGGAGTGTGATATGTGTGTTCTAATATCCACCCTTTTCTTATATTATTTGAGCACCATTATGTGGTGTAATTGTTACCAAGCTTGTCTCACTAGAATCATTACAATTGATTAGTGAATTTGATCCACACTTGCTGCCTTATTCTTCTGGCTTTGTGCCACAACTAAACTGTGCTAAAAATATCACCTCTCTGGGAGTAAAGTGATTCAATGTTGAATGTATTTTCTAGAAAAATATATTTCATATATTACACAGGTCATTAGAAACATTTAGAGCACCATGATACAACGTAATGGTTAGCAATAATTTAATTTTAATATACAATTATTAGAGATATCTGAACACATATCCCCATCATTTCCTAAATATATAAATAAGAGAAAGAATTTTTTAATCCTGCATTGATAGAATTTGTGTATTAGTCCAGCTATCAATCTACCTATGCCCCCTACCTGGGCCCAATACCTGTTGACGTTAACAATATTTTGGATAATCATTCCAGTAGGATCTTCAATAATTGTTAAGTGTTTTTCTTTTACAAATAGTACATGTTAACCGTGATTTTTACAGCTCCAGGTGGCTGAGCTTTGAATTCAAAGATGTTTTTTTACTAGACTGGTTTATAATCATGGCTAGATAACCTATGACCTTAGTTTTTGGAAGAAATCCTATAATATAGCACAATCATTTTTTTTTTTTTTAAACAAGGTCAGTATGCACCCACCTTCCCAGTGACGTGCAGGCAAAACCATCTATGGCTTTTGATTAGTTCTGTCTATCCAAGTTCATCGACAATGCTTGGTTCAGCATGCGGTGCACTATTCAAAGGTGCTGCACACTAAGTTTGCCTTTCCCAATCGATAACATCAGCAAGTCACTTCCTTGACCATTCTTCCATGGGGAGATCCAAACCAGATTTTATGGTCAGAAAGCGTACGTTATAACTACTCAGCCGTGCACTCTTGTCTAATAGTTCTTTTAATGCCAGGAATTGTTTGCTTCTCGTGATTGAATCAGTTCCAGTCAAAAAAACGATTTGTATAATGTAGAATGTCTTTAGAATCTCTATTGAAAAGATAGAGGCAAGAAAAAAAAAACGTTTTTTTTTTGTTTTCACTCCTCAATTCTTTTTTCTTTTTCTTTTTTAAGTTAGTGTGTGGAAAACGGAAATGTAGAAAAAGTAGTTCAACTTTAAGTAACAATAATTATTTTGATCTTTCATTGAATCTAGTGCCACAAGAACTTGTCTTCCTGATAGAAAAACTATTTGAAAGATAAAAAATAAAATCAACAATTTATAGCTTCTAATTAAATAATGTTTGTTCTTTTTTTTTTTTCATTTATGATTATTGGATTTATTTATTTGCTGAATATATTTTATTTTGTCTGATTTTTATCCATGGTCAAGTCAAGATCAGGGAAAAGATTTTGTCAAATTGTGAGTTTCCTTTAAATCATATTTGTAAAAATCTAATATGTACCACATCCCTTTTTTGACATAGGCAATCATGGCTCTCCACAGCTTCCTATCTTACATGGCTAAGTTTTTTTTAATTTGCTCAGGCTCCTCTCTTCATTCTTTTTTCCATCCATTCACTCAAGCTTGTCAAGTAATATGTCCCGTGAGTGTTAGTTTTTTAAGCCCTTCTTCCTCATTGTGTGTCGAAGGTATTTTAGCTCTCTCTTTCTTATTTTGAAGATAAGTGTTCTTTGTTGTCATTTTCTTTAAGATTGCTTTGTTGCTTATTCATTCCATGTTATAGAAAACATTATGCTTGCTCACTTGTCGTGTTGCTGAGTATACCACATGTTATCGTAACAATAGATTTTCTCATTACCTCATAGTTTGACCAAGTTACCTGAAATGCAGATCTAATATTACACTTTGAGAAACAAAGAAATATTCTGTGTTCATTATATACATTATATAAAGAGAAAAACATGAAATTTTACAAAGGTGTTTATGACTTGAAAGTAAACATGACTGATGGGGTATATTTTCCCACAGCAGGTTGCCATTTTTTGTTCTGTAGTAGACTGGTTGTCAACCAATGCAATAGAACCCAATCTGTCCTGCTCTTGAACACATAGCTTGAGAGAGAAGAGATGGATTAATACCTTTGCCAAGGGTATTTTTGTTCAAGTGAATGAAACAAATTCAACTGGAATTTGAACTTGGCTCTCTGATTTCTCATTCTGAGCTGATATCCACTGCACCATGATGCACATTTTTTTATTAGTTAGTTAATTAAGTGCCATACATGATACACGCTGTGGGCAATCATGTCTCAAGGATATTTGTGCGTAAGTGAATGCAAGGAATTCAACTGGAATTCGAACTCAGCTCTCTGAGTTGTCATTCTGAGTTGATATCCATTGCACCACAATGCACATACAGTTTTCAAATTATAATTCCATGATTATTGGTAAGCAAAATAATAAAAGAAATATTGTTAATTATATTGTTGAATTTTAATATCTGCAGCCATTGGTCTTTCTATCCAAATCAGTAAAGCAGCTGTCACACTGACAGTCTTCTAAGGATAAAGTATGAGAGCTTAAGCCTTGCCAGTGGCTTATTTTTTCATTTTCGATCTGCACTGCATACTAACGATAGAATGATATTTGGGGATTTGTGATAAAAACCAATCAAAATTAAGAATTTGATTGTTTGTATTGTATTTTGACCAGCGTGTACCCGAGCCTTCTTCATGGCTTCAATTTGTAATCTCTACGGAATTATTTCTTGCCAGTGGCAATCTCCGTGAAATTATTTCTTGCTCTTAATAATCTCCATGGAGTTTTGAATAGAAGGATTTATTTCATCCAGGCTTGGATGATTGATCGCCGCCTTTGATTCATTTTTTGTTTTTGCCATTTCTTGAAGCATTATCATAGTTTTGAACCTAGAATTGCCAATTTAACATCTTCAAGAATGACACCATGTCTTTGCATTTATTTTCTCTTCCTTTAAAAAGCTTTTGCTAGTTCCAGAATTTACATTGTTTGGTCTGTTTTCCTCATCTTTGTTGTCATATTCACAACAATGTATCAGCCGTTATATGTTCCGGTTTTCTTGAAAAGTTGAGTTACTAAAAGGAAATATCTCAAATGGGGAAATCTGGAAGAGGTATGACAGGTGGAACTAGAACAGGCTACCTTGGTGGACAAAATAAGGGGTTTGATTAAAAATTTCAGTCACCTGAAGAAGGCCAGAGGATATAGCTGAAAAGTTGTGAATATGGCAACAAAGATGAGTACAGCAGTCCAGATGATGTAAATTGTTACAATACCTCATCTCATAAATATAGACAGTTCTAGAATGTTCATTAAATTAAAAGATCATACACAGTGTTTGTTCAAGATGTGAGCGATTATGCCTCTCCACAATTTCCTTTCTTTTGTAATTTTTACAACCCAAATGCAAAGTCAGTTCTCATCTCTGATCCACTTAACTCCAGCCCTTTCCACATCATTCTGTGTATCTTGTTCTTTTCCTTTTTCGTTACCTTTGTAACTTTAGAAGCGTTTCACCCCGAGCAAGGCATGTCACTGCCACTACTGCACAGGGGGCTACATAGAGTGGAGAAAGGATGATTAAATATAGGAACTGTCAGAGGGTGGGTGATAGGTGGGTAGGGATACCGAGAATACTTAAATATAGGAAATGTCAGAGGGTGGGTGATGGGCGGGTAAGGATACCGAGAATGAGGGTTGGGTAGATGAGTGTTCTGAGAATAATTAAGAGTTAGTGATAGGAGGTGTCTATTGACCCTACATTTAAACACCTGGAGATTGTAGGTGTCGGGAAAGCAGACTTGTGGAAGGGAGTTCCACAGGCGGGAAGCACGAGAAAAGAAGCTCTCAGAGTAGAATTTATGGTTACATCTTATCTGTTTAACTGTAAAAGCATAGGACCTAGTTGCTAATCGAGTATCTCATGTAAATTCCTGCTTAGGCGGCACCAGTGCTCTAAGTTCATCGGAGCAGAAGCCATGAAAGTACTTGTAGAAGAGGCACAGGGAAGCCACATCATGCCGGTGAGAGAGTGGTTGCAGCCAGTCTGCCAAGTCAGTATCAACCATGTTACAGATCCTCCTTTGTATTTTCTCAAGAAGCCCAAGGAGAGCAGCAGGGGCATTGTCGTCACTCCTGTGTTCATGCACTTTCTCTTTCACCCACTGTAGCTGGTTCGTCTTTGTCTTCACTCTCACTCGATTTAAAACTTTAACTCTCTTATGTAGCCCCCTGAACATCAGTGGTGGTACAGCCTTGCTTGGTCCCAGTCACTCTGGATTTCATGGAAATGATAAAGCTGATGTGGCTGCAAAAAAACTCCCTAAAATGTGACAAAAGTAAGATAAAGGTTCCATACACTGACTATAAACCCTTAATCAAGAACTATATTTTAAAGAAATGGCAAGAAGCCTGGAACAACTGTCAAAACAACAAATTATTTAAAATCAAACCCATCCTAAAGAAATAACTATCAGAACCCAGTAAATCAAGCAAAGAAGAAGTGATTACATCCTGTATTCAAATAGGACATACACACATAACCCACTCTTATCTCCTAAAAAATGAAGAACCTCCTGAATGCATTGCTTGTCAAGAACCCTATACAGTAAAACATGTTCTACTCGACTGCAGTGACTGTACATATATCCGGCAATCCTTCTATAATGTTAACAACCTGAAAAATCTTTTTGAAAAAATAAACTCTAATACTATTTTAACCTTCCTCAAAAAGATCAAACTATACAACAAAATATAATATAATAATAAAGATCCGAAGATCAAAAATAAATCCGACCCTAACCAGGGGAAAAAATTTAAAAAGTAATACAACTTGAAAGCAATGGAAAAGTTTAAAAGGCAAGACATCTTCCAAAATTCTGTAAAAATAATATAACCTTATCCAAAATCATTTGTTATGACCTTAAATGTTCCCATAAGGATTGATAGGTCATTAAACCTTGAAACAAACAAACAGCCTTGCTCAGGGTGAAATGATTAAAAAAGAAAACAGAAGCTCTTTAGGTAGGTTACTCACTGTTTCCCTTTGACCCTGTTGTGTTGCTTTATTTTGGTTTAATTAGAAGATAACACAGACTTGAATTAATGATGTTTATTTTTGGTATAAAACTTTAGGTTTTTACATCAAGTTATAACCTTTAAATTTTGTGTGGATAAAGGAGCAGGCTAGCTAAATTCTCTTCACTGTGGGATGATAGTAGTAAACGAGCCTATCCCTTCTGGACTCTAGTCGTCAACTGACTAGTGTCTTTCCCTTTTCAAATCACCTACACAAAAACTACTGTCCTTAACTCCTACTTCTTACTCCTACTCCTACCAAAAGAAATGGTTCCTTATTTTGCCGTCCAATTTTGAATTCTTGGCGTCAGTGTGTCTATCTTTTTCTGTTTTTAGAACACTCACCATTTTATAAACCATAACAACCCTTTTGCCTTCAATATTTCCTTTGAATGTTGAATGTTCCATTGTTTCTTTTCTCATTATATGACCTAGAATTTTTTTAATTCTCTTTCTGGTTCTAAGTTTGGCTTTGTTTTTCTTTAAAAGTTCTTTGTTGCTCATATACTCTATCTATGGTATTCCAAACATCCTTCTGCAAAAGCCCATCTCTTTTGCCCCAAGACGTCTTTTCATTTGTGAAGAAATTGCCCAGAATTCATTCCCTGACATGTAAAAAGAGAAATATACATAGTTTTCCCACTCTTTTTTTTCTCTTTTTCATTTCTAGTGAACTTTTTTTCTATTTCTCAATACTTTGTTTAGCTTTTGGAAGGCATCTTTTGCTATTCCAGAATGCTTTGGGGTTTTGGTATCATATTTTCAATCTTCTCTTTCTGCATTTGGGCACCTTCGCATGGTGTAATAGTTAGCAGGCTTGTCTTGCTAGAATCATTCCATTTGAGTAGTGAGTTTGATCCTCACTGGGTGCACCATACTTTTGGCCTTGTGTCACATGTAAGTGGCACTAAGAAAATCAACTCTCTTCCTACATTTTAATCAGCGAATTAAAGAAATTTCAAAATAAAATGCTTTCTTCTATATTGGTCTTCCTATCTAAATTAATTGGGGCAGATCAACAGCAAATTTCTATTTTTAATTTTTGAGGTTAAAAAATAACATTATTTGCATTACCCATGAAAATTTCAGTTTTATCTATTTTAATTTTCTGCAGAATCCTAATTCTTAATACACTTTTTGCGAAATTTAGAAATTCCCCTATTGAATCATTAAATATTTGTTCTTACCAACAAAATATTGCAATAAAATTTGTAAGTATGAACGCATGTCACCACTTAAAGTAGTAAGAAGTTCCAAATAAACAATTAAAATTGATAAGGTTTTACAAATAAGAGAATTATCACTTAGCTTCCTATTTTTTTTCTTGCTTTCTTATTGAGCATGCTTTGTTTTTCACTAGAAGCAAGCAGCATCTCTGATATATTCTTTTGTTTTTCCTTGAAATTAAAAAAAAAAATGGTCTATTATTTATCTGATGTGCGTACCGAAGAAGTACAAAAGAAAAAGTTGAATTATAATATTTTCGTGCAGTAAGGTACTTAGAGTATTGTTCTTATATTATTTGGCTGAAGTTGACACTAACAAGCAAGATGACGATACACGTCAGTGTATATGATGTAAAAATAACTAGAATTTTCTTTTTATTGTTGCTATCTTATTCAGCTCTTCAACTAATTGCCAGTTAATAATAGATTAATTGGCATCATGTCTTAATTGCCAGATCTTGTGTTAAAACTTGATTGCGGCAGACTAGCTGAGATCCGCAATTGACTGACAATTAATAATGGATTTATTGTTGTGTACTCGTTGTCGAATTTAGTGTTAAGACTGGAAACTAACTTACTCGGTTCTTCAGTGAATGGATAATTAATGATGGAATAATTGGTCTTGTGTTATCATTGCCAGATGTTATTGTTAGGTAGCTGTAGTATTTTGGCACTAAAGGTTCAAATATTCAACTAAGCAGCATACCTCTTGAGAGAATAAGCAAATGGCTGCAATCAAAACTTGTAAAATTATGGATGCTCTTTATTACTACAGAGTTTGTTGTTTTTTTTTGTTTTTTTAATTCTCATGGTTTAAATGGTTGATTTTGTTTTCTTTTTGTCTAGTTATATCATCATTAAATTGCTAAGAGTCTACTGCTTATTCTCGGGTGGCAAGTAAAAGATAAGGTTGTGTAATAAATTGCTGTGTTGGAAAGAATATCATAAAATGTAATAAATATGAGAGTAAACCAATGAAGTGGTTAGGAAATTATTAAAAATAAGTCTTTTAAACACTAAAAAGAGATCAAAAAACATACAACAACAAATAAATATCAAATGTCTGTAAGTGAAATCTAGTGGTTTCCAATTGTGGTTGATATCAAAACAAAATGTGTGTGCTGTAATGCAGAGGATATCAGCTCAAAACAAGAAATCAGAGAACTGAGTTCAAATTCCGATTGAATTAATTTCATTCACTTACACTCTAATATCTTTGGGAAAGTTATTAATTCATCTCTTCTCCCATTAGCTATGGGTTAAACAGAACAGACTGGGTCGGCAACCCGTCTACAGTGGAAAGTAATGGTAACTTACTGTGGGAAAATCTTCTGCCTAGTTAGTAATAACTCTTTCAAGATGTGATTGCCCAATCTTATATCATGTATGGCACTTAACTGACTGACTTATACCATAAGTATATCAATGAAAAACAAACAGTAAAATAAGAATAATTTTGTAATACAGTGTTTAAAGATTGATCTAAGGTTTTCTAGTAAAATAATTTGTACAATTTATTTAAAATCTAGTTCATTGTGTGAAATTTAGCTGCAGTTAATTTTATATTTGAAATTTCTAAAATTATTATAAATTGTGTCTATATTTCTGAGATGAGGTATTCGAACTATTGTCCTCATCTTTGTTACCATTTGTACAACATTCCAGCAGTTGTATGCTCAGGCCGACTTCAGGTGCTAGGAATTTTGAACCGAACACTTTATTACAATCACTGTAGTATATCATTCTCATTCCTTGCAGAGTAGTAATGCCACAATTGGAAGTCATGAGTTATCTCCCTCTAACCCTGCAAGTTACTTGTTCACCACTGCTGTAGCCTGCTATTGAACTCACAACTCTTTGGGTCAAGTCACAGGAACTAACCAATGTCTATATCCACTAGAGAAAACCATTAACCTCAAGAAATTGAAAAATGAACTCTGGTAAAAGAAAAGGTTACTGAACATTAGGTTTATATGTCTCAAAAATTCAGTTGTTCCTGTCCTTAAGGACACATGGTCCAGTGGATATAGATGTTGGTTAGTTCCTGTGAGTTCAATACCAGGCTACAGTGGTGAACAAGTAACTTGCAAGAAATCCAGAGTGTACAACGGCCGAAACATTGTACAAATGGCCACAAAGATGAGAACAATAGTCTGAATAATGAAAATACTGTAAATACTACCTCATCTCTGGAATATAGACAAATAGAATGATCTATTATTAAACATTATACAAATGGCCACAAAGATGAGAACAATAGTCTGAATAATGAAAATACTATTATAAATTTTTAAATGAAGTTTATTCTTCAAATCACAATGACTATCAATTGTCTGTTCATTTTTCTCTCTTATTCTTAAATGTCATAATTTTTTTATTTTCTTGACATTGTTACCACCATGATAGGAACTTAAGTAGATCAGTCAGTTAAATGCCATACGTGATACATGCTTGAGTGATCATGTTTCAAAAGAGTCATGATTGACTGAGCATAAGATTATCTTGCAGTAGGTTGCCATTACTTTCTGCAGTAGACTGGTTGCCAGCCAAGCCTATAGAACCCACTCTACCCTGTTACCTTAGCTGGAGGGGAGAGACTGATTAATACTTTTCCAAGGGTTATGGCAAAAAATGTTCAAATTGTGTTTTGTTTAGCATGTCCTTGTACATAAAATTGCTTCAAAATCATGTTCTGTATTTGTCAGTCACAAAAACGCAATTGCAAATTTCTAAGATCTTTATCATGAAAATATCCATGTTATTTATATTCTTCGGACTATTGTCCTCATCTTTATTGCCATGTTTACGTCATTTCAGCCATGTCCAATGCCAATTCTGGTAGCTATGTAGTTATCTCCCTTTACCTTTCTAAGTTAACCTTTGCTGTAGCCTGATATTGAATGCTCAACTCATGGTCCAGTGGATATAGATCTTGGTTAATTCCAGTGACTTGACCCAAAGGGTTGTGAGTTTGATACCAGGCTACAGCAGTGGTGACCAAATAATTTAGTTAATTTAAAGGGAGATAACTACATGGATACCAGAAGTTGCATTGCATATGGAATGAAAATGACATAACCCAGTGATTGAAATGAAGGGTTTGGTTTGAAATTCTTAGCACCTGAAGAAGACCAGAGTGTACAATGACCAAAGCGTCATAAACATGGCAATAAAGATGAGGGCAATAGTGAAAAAAATGTAAATAATGTAAACACTACCTCATCCCAGAAGTATAAACAAATGCTGAAAATATCCAATTAGTATTTTTCATTTTAATTTCAGTTGCTTTTCATTACACCTACTCACAGTCAGTCGAAGGTCATTAATAGTATTTTGGCAAGGTTTCAACACATGTATCTTTTTTCAACTCACAAACACTTGTCCATTTTTGCAAGGTTCAAACACTCATCAAATAAACAAGTGTTGTTATTCCCAGATCCACCCTGACTCGGAGTGGTAGCACCTGTTAGGGTCCCAGCTATGCACAAATAGTAAACACCAAAACTGGGGTTAAAACACTATGAAAGTATAAAAAAGACTTTCATAGAAATATATACATTTTTGAAGGAAAAATATTACCAACAATACAATTTTGAAGGAAAAAATTATTACCAGCAATACATTTTTGTATACAAAACTAGAAGACATTTTCACTTTTCTAAGATAAATAAAAATTATTTTTTAATCAAAATCTGGTGAATCAATCATCTCATTATAGCTAAACATTAAAAAATACCTTAAATATCACTATTTTAGCATTAAATAACAGACAGAGGTTGATATGCCGTCAAACAAAATTTAAACTCCCTCTCATTCACTTAATCCATGCTCACTCTCTTGCTCATTCACTTACTCCAGACTCTCTCTCTTGCTCATTCACTTACTCCAGACTCTCTCTCTTGCTCATTCACTTACTCCAGACTCTCTCTCTTGCTCATTCACTTACTCCAGACTCTCTCTCTTGCTCATTCACTTACTCCAGACTCTCTCTCTTGCTCATTCACTTACTCCAGACTCTCTCTCTTGCTCATTCACTTATTCCAGACTCTCTCTCTTGCTCATTCACTTATTCCAGACTCTCTCTCTTGCTCATTCACTTATCCCAGACTCTCTCTCTTGCTCATTCACTTACTCCAGACTCTCTCTCTTGCTCATTCACTTACTCCAGACTCTCTCTCTTGCTCATTCACTTACTCCAGACTCTCTCTCTTGCTCATTCACTTACTCCAGACTCTCTCTCTTGCTCATTCACTTACTCCAGACTCTCTCTCTTGCTCATTCACTTACTCCAGACTCTCTCTCTTGCTCATTCACTTACTCCAGACTCTCTCTCTTGCTCATTCACTTACTCCAGACTCTCTCTCTTGCTCATTCACTTATTCCAGACTCTCTCTCTTGCTAATTCATGTACTTCACTCTCGATCTCATTCACTTACTCCACCCACTCGATGTCATTCTTTCACTTGATGCTTGCTCATTGACTTGCTCATCCACATTCTTTTAAACCATTCTCAGTCATTCTTATACTCCATACTTTCTCTCTCTCTCTCTCCTAATCTTTGCTCTTTCTCTCTCATGTCATCACTATCTCTCTCTTACTCACTCTCGCTCTTTCTCTTACAATTCAATACTTCTATCTTTTGACTCTTCAATTTAAACATATCAATTTCAAAACATTCTCATTTTTCTTTTTTCCATAATACAATTTCTTTCCATTTCTTTATGTATTTAGTTATGTCTTCATGTTTTTCCTTTTTTTACCCATTACTTTAATTCCACTTCTTTGACACATTTTTTATTTTTATTCACTTCTAATTCACAAAAGAAAAGTAACATGTTCTATATTGGGGGTCCAGACCATTTGACCAACTTTCTGTTCCTTGCCATCCACTCAAAGTACGGCTGTCTTCTTTATTACTTCATCAACCATCCTCTGTGAAATCTGTCCTCCTCAAACAACCTGTTAGAAACTCCACCTAACCAACCTTGACATTTGTTCTTCACAACTGATGACATTACACGCACCCAGACAATTGATGCAAACTAAAGGTGCCACCTAATTTTCTGTCTTTCCCAACTCTTGAAACCACAACTAATGTGCAAAACAAAAGAGGAGAGATGTTATTGAGAACTTGATGGTAATTTGAATTATTGGTTATTTTCTTTTTTAAAATCTTTCTCAGATTGGTATACACACTTGTTCATATACAACTTTTGTGGCTCATTGCTGCTTTCATTTTATAGATTCACATGAAAAAACGGATCAAATTGTCTGAGCTGACTGTAAACAAACTAAAAAAAATATGGCTTAACCTAAAAAAATTATTTTGAAAAATTAAATATTTTTTTTATTATTATGCATCTTTTCCTTGTGACCTCATGAGCTTACAGTCATATCACGTTCAATACATCGATTCTTGCTCGATCACCAAAGTTAAGAAACGTTGAACCTGGTCAGTACTTAGATGAGTGACCGCTTGGGAATACCAGGTGCTGTAAGTGTTTATTGCCGGATGTGCGTTGTGGTGCAGTGGATGTCGGCTTGAAAAGAGAAATTGGTGAGCCGAGTTTGAATTCCAGTTGAACACCCTGCATTCACTTATGAACTGGTACCCTTGGGAAAGGTATTAACCCTGCCCTTAAACAAATCCCAATGAAAGTTTCTCCATCAGGGAGAAAGCCGGCTCAACCCCAACCAGAATGAATGCAACTTGGACCTCATGAGAACACAATGGCCCTCAATTTCCCAGCATGAGTTACGTCTTCCTACCAGAAATCAGAATTGTAAACATTATTTAAATGCTTATATATCGTTACACTAGGGAGCATTGGAATTTACTTCTAATTTCTTACAAATAATGCCAGAACATGCTTATTTTTTTTTCTTTTTATCTTGCTACTAACAGTATAGCCCAGCATTGCTTGGGTGTAATGAAAGCTTTAAAACTAATCCATGGTCCTGGAGCTCAGACTCAGCCTAAAGAATATTTGTTTGAAGTTTGGTGGGAATCAGATAAAAATTGTGGATTTGTATAAAAGACATACAGACAAACAATCAGACACACACACACACAAACATCTTGCCTTTTATATATATATATATATATATATATATATATATATATTATCAATTTTCTGCATTATTGTAAGAACTACAACCTTGAAACTTGTGAATATCGTTTCTTAGATCTATGTCTATGAGTGTATCAAATTCACAGATCCTTATAGTACAACTGTGTAAATTTTCAAGAAAATCGGTTCAGCCATTTCGGAGTCTATAGGTAATGGACACACACACACACACACACACACAAAGTTCCATTTATAAATAAGTTTAGATAAATTTAGATTAGATTAGATATCTTTCAGGTATATAATACCTTTCCCAAGTGTATTTGCATGTAAGTGAAGGCAGATAAATTCAATGCATTCACTTAAATGCAAGTACCCTTGGCAATGGTATTCCACCATCTCTTTTTCATCCAGCTATATGCTGAATAGCAGGACAGATTGGGTTCTATGGCCTTGGTTGGCAATGAGTCTATCGCAGAAAGAAATGACAACCTACTGTGGGAAAATCTGCCTAGTCGATTGTGCATCAAAAAAGACATGCTCCTGCTACATTGTATCATATATGGCACTTAACTGACTGACGTCTTTCAGAGTGTAGACATCTAAGGCTCTCCACAGACTTCTTTCCTTTAATATTTGTAAATTGCTGTGCATTTTTCTTTCTCTTAGAATGATTTTATGTAGTAAAAAAAAAAAGATGAATGATGATGAGGAGGGGCTAAAAAGTGCAGTGTGATGCTCGCTCTTTGGCAAGCCAGCTGTTCTTTCTTTCTTTGGTGCTTCAAGGAAATGGATTTCATGTTTCTCTTTCTTGGCTCACAGGGCATCTGTGGAACAGACACCAACTAAGCCACTGTTACTTCGTCTTTGTCAGTCTGTGAATGTGTAACTTCACATATGCAATCCATTGAGAAAATTCTGTTCTGCCAGGAGCGCTGACACCCACTTTTTTTTATGCCATTCCAAGACGGCCAAAATTTACATGTGTGCAAATATCGTCTCGTTTTGGACAAGATAGGCATGCATAAATTGTGTCTTCAATAGCGGCCATCTTTCTTTTTCGTTATTATCTTACAGGCAAGACACGTTTGTGCTCGTTTTGAATTTTGAGGTAAGTTATATCTTTCGTTACATTTTAAAGTAAGGCTAGAGAGCTCAGTCTACTCTTTCTTTTTTAACCTATAGCTTAGGGATAAAGATGTGGATTTATAGCTAGGGAGTAGTTTTTATATCTCAACTGGAGTTGTTCAGTCTTCAATTTCCAGCTCTGAAAAGAGGTCAAAATTTTTCATGTCATCATGTCATGAAGAATTATTCTGAAGACTTCTGCCCCCCACCTAAAAGGTAATATATTAAGCTTTTTTTCTTTTTTTTTTTTTTTCTATGGCAAATAATTTTCAGATAAACCCTATTCTTTAGTTGCACATGTTCAGATCTTTACAGTAAGGATTCACAATACCAGCTTCAGGGTCAGACCAACCACATTTTTGTATTCCAAATGTAAGAAGGAAATTCAACTCTGCTTTTTTCCTCAAAAACTCACTTTATGGATCAGACTTTTATGTTAATGCTTCCCTGGACAATGCAATCATAACTTCAAGTTGAGGACCTGTCATTATCTATCGTTTTTAACACATTTACTCCCACATGGTCCACCAGAGTGTTGTGGTGGTATATTGGCAAGGTCCACACTACCCTCAGGTAGTTTTTTTTCAATTTCTCTTCTAGGAAGATTATTGGGAGGGAGATGCTATTGATTGCTTGAGAGCACTGGACACCAGAATCATGCTTTTTTTTCCCAAAAAATCAAAATTTAAAAGAATTTTTTGTCTTTTATTCTACTTTTCTTTTGGAATTTCTACTGTTGTTTATTTTCTTTCTTTTTTATTTTTTATTTTGGGGTAGGTGTCATTTCTTTTAATATTTACATATATAAATGTATGTACCATACATTTATATGAATCTTGTGGACTCTGGTTTGTAAAATAGACTTTGTTACTGAACAACACACTGGATGATCATGGGTAATAAATACCAAAACTAAATTAAGATATACTGTTGGGACCCTGGGACAACAAGAAAAATGAAGCTTGTGAGCCAATATGTTATGATCTTCAATTTCTACCTTTATTATTTATCAAACTGCTAAGAATTGTCAGTGATCTCTATTTTCCTTTTCATGGTTCTTCTGGCAGCTGTGCAGCCACAACTGTAACTGTTTTTTCTATGTCCAAACCCAACAAGTTCAACATTCGTGGTTCTTCTAAAAAATTTGTTTTTTTTTATATAGAAAGCTTATGGTCACATAACTTTGAAGCACTGGTTCCTGTAAAGTCACCAAAATTAGGAAACATCAAGCCAGGTCAGATATATTTGGGTGATAAATTGGGAATTTCAAGCCCTGTAAGCTTGTATATGTGAGTGATGTAATGATAATGATTTGGAATTGTAAATTGGAGAGCTGCGTTTCAAGTACTTTTGAGTTAATTGTATTAACTTACATGCAAATACACTTGGGAAAGGTAAGAATCCTTCTCTACTAAGCCATTATTATCTCAAAAAAAAAATCCTCACAATCTAAAAATGTATTTTCTGACTTGAAATAACCTGCAAAATGGTTGATAAACCATAGAAAGTAAATCAATCTTTATATGGAAATTAATATTCTATATCAGTCAGTTAAGTGCCATACATAATACATGCTTTGGGCGATCATGTCTCAAAAGAGACATGACTGACTGGGCAGAAGATAATCCCGCAGTAGGTTGCCATTGCTTTCTGTGAATATTCTATATAATTTGCTCATTTATTGTGAATATGCCCTGAAAATAAAATTATGCCAAATCATTTCTGTATTAAGACTTTTTTTCTTCAACAAATTAGAAAATGAGAGAATGAAGGTAAGGTTTTTTTTTTCTCTGAAAATATGGCACTTGAAGAACCTTCATTGTAAACTGTACAAGAATGAAAGTGTTAACTGTTTTGAAAATCCTTTAAAGAGCTCAACCATGTCATTAACCCTGGGTGCACAAATCTGACAACTATTGGCTGTTGAATAAACACTCCATTAGCCAAATGCAAGAAATAGATTTTTCAATTATTTTGTGAAAAACAACTGAAATCTGATTGGATAAACTTCACACAAATGCCAAAGAAAAACAAAAATAATGAAGGTGGAAATCAAAGAATGTAAAATTCTTCATATCTAGAAACACCTGTGTACGTCTATATGGTATTATATTTCGAAATTTTTCCCACCCTTAGATTATTTTCAGAAATTTCTTTTTCTTAGCTTTACAACAATTCAAGGTTAAAGGTTACTGAATGAGACTGTAAAGGCATAAAAAGAAAGAAGTAGGTCATTATTATAAGGAAATGTATGATCTGTTTTGGCTGACTTGACACTTGAAGGGATTGAACATTGGGGAAGCATCCTCTCTGGTATCTGTTGCAAAGAGTATGAGTTCTAGTGAAGAATGTCTCTGAGTGGAACTTAGGCTTTACCAAAGTTATGGAATGGGAATGATTTGATGCCATGTATATGACATGGTGGGTCCTAGCTGTGAAGATCTGAATGGGTGGAAGTACAGAATGTAGATTCTTTGAATATTTGTCATAATGATTGCTAGCCTCTCACTATTCTGTAACAATGTGTTGTCTATGGGGTTTGAAAATAATTCATCACCCACAAGGCTATGTAAATTATGCTATTTTATCAGTGTTTTTCTTTTTTCTTGTCCTTTTTTCTGTTCTTTCCCCCCCCCCCATTTTACCTTTTTGTTTTACTTTGTTGCCTTTACTTTTTTCGTCTTTTCTTTTTTTTGTCTTTTGTTTTTTTTCGCTTTTTGTTTTTTTTTTGCTTTTTGTTTTTTTTCGCTTTTTGTTTTTTTTTTGCTTTTTCTTTTTTTTGCTTTTTCTTTTTTTCGCCTTTTCTTTTTTTCGTCTTTTCTTTTTTTCGCTTTTTCTTTTTTCGCTTTTTTCTTTTTTTCGCTTTTTCTTTTTTTTCGCCTTTTCTTTTTTTCGCCTTTTCTTTTTTCCGCCTTTTCTTTTTTCCGCCTTTTCTTTTTTTCCGCCTTTTCTTTTTTTTTTGCCTTTTTCTCTTTTATTTTTACCTTTCCTTTTTTTTGTCTTTTTGTTTTCTATTTTTCTGTTTTGTTTTGCCTTTTCCGTTTTATGTCTTGCCTATCCTTCATTTTTGTCTTGCCTTTTCTTTTTTGTTTTTGTTTTTTTTTACCTTTTCTTTTTTCGTTTTGCCTTTTCTCTTTTGGATAGTTTAGAATTTTTATCAATGCTTTCCCCACATTCTTTTCTATTTTAGAATCTGTTGTAATAGAATTCATCTCCTCACAAACAGAATTAGAATTTTAATCTGCTTGTCTTTATTTATAGTGAAGGGAAATTAATTACTCAACATCCAATTTGTTTGTTTGACTTTTTTTTTCTTTGATAATATCGAAAATCTTCTCTTTGCATTCTTTGGATATGAAAAACAAATCTGAAATCAGAAATTTATGATTTATCATCGAATTCTACTCAATTCCTTTTTCCTTTCTTTTTTTCACTTCACCTTTTTCCCATACAGACTTACTTTCTGTGGTTCCTGTCTCTAATTTGCCATCCAAGTTCCTCATAAACAAATTACCTTCTATTTTCATCCTGTTGTTTCACGGCTGGCCATCAACGCTTCCAAAGAAGTTTGCTTATTGATTCCATTCTCTCCTTTGCTGAACTTCATTATGTCGCTGTCCAAATTATCTTGACATTCTTTTACAATATCTGATCTGCTTCCTCTTTCTCCTTGCTACAGCAAGATTACCAAAGATTCGATTGGCATTTTCTGAGTGCTTATCAGCATTCTGCTATAAGAAAGAATGTTAAACAAAAATAAATTAAGAACAAAAGAAAAAGAGACTGAATTTTGAGATAATTAGTTTTTCAGACACTATCACTTGTCACTTGAATATTTTCACTGAGGGTGCAAAAACAAAGCATGTACTCAGTTTTTCCAGTTACTGCTTTTTTGTACTTTACTTTTTTTGTACTTTTTTAAAAATTTTACTTTTTCTCTTGGGGGCACTTTATTTTTTGGGACATTGATTTTTTTAATATTTTTGTATTATTTCAAATAATTATTTCGACATGCAGATGATATGGTATGTGTACAATGTCAGTCTTAGGGATAGAATAACATCACCGGATTTAAGAAATAGGCTGGGTATAGCCAATGGGCGTTGTGATGCAGTGGATATTGACTCTGAACAACAAATCGCGGAACCGAGTTTGAATTCCAGTTGAATTCCTTGCATTCATTTACACACAAATACCCTTAGAAAAAGTATTAATCCATCTCTTTCCACCAGTTATGGGTTAAATAATAGGACAGATTGCATTTTATAGCCTTGGCTGGCAACCAGTCTACGGCAGAAAGGAATGGCAACCTACTACGAGATAATGTTCTACCCAGTCAGTCATGTCTCAACAGAGACCTGATCGCCCAAGCGAATATCACATATGGCACTTAACTGACTGATAGCCAATATAAAAGCGACTATGCACCAAGTAAGACTTAGATGGTTTGGGCATATTGAGAGAATTGACATAGAAAACCCAGTCATTAGTTGTAGATATATTGGGGGTCAATAGCCAAGAAAAATAGGTAAACCACATCAAATATGGACACAGTTTATCAATGATGATTAATAGAAGTTGAGATTACAGCCGAGCCTTACACAAAAGTGGGCAACCTGGAAAAGGATAATAAAAACCCATTAAACCAAAGCCATCATAGAAATAGACAAATGATTACGATGATGTTTTCATCTCAGTGGTGATAGATGGTATTATAGAGTCAGTTTTTTTGGAAAGGTACTACCCAGTCATCATGTGTTCACTAACAATTAGAACGATAATTCAGAATACGATAAGAACATTCACAATTACATATCTCAGAAATGATAGACCTCAAATGGAACTACTATATTGAATCCATAGCAAAATCTACTGTTAAGAAGGTTGGGTCACTATGTCGATCCAGGATGTTTTTTCCACTTGAATCCATCCTGCATATATACAAGTCAACCATCCGTCCGTGCATGGAGTACTGCTGCCATTTATGGTCAGGTGCCCCTGCCGTTCTCCTCAGTGTTCTTGACAAGCTCCAAAGGAGAGTCTGTAATGTGATAGGTACTGATCTGGTGACTCGACTGCAGCCACTTCTCCATTGTCGAAATGTGGTCTCACTTTGTCTGTTCTATAAATACTTTCATGGCTTCTGCTCGGACGAGCTTAAGTCACTGACACCTCCTCAACAGGTGTTTACTCGTGCAACCAGACTGGCAACTGGGTCCCACTCATTCACAGTCAGGTTAGTCAAATGCAGACGACAATTCTACTCCTGCAGCTTCTTCTCTCGCACTTCCTGCCTGTGGAACTCGCTCCCGTATTCTTGCTTTCCTGACGGCTACAACCTCCAGAAATTTAAATGCAAAGTCAATACTCATCTACTAACCACTGGACTCTAGCTCTCTCCCCACCCCCGTATAACCTTCCCTTTCTCTCCACCTATGTATCTGTCATCGCACCTGCTTTCTCAGCTTTCTATTGTTCCTTTCTAACTAGTTTGTACTCCTCACTCTTTTCTAATTAATCTTTTTACATTTATGTAACCCCTGCACATCAGTGGCATTTCCGCCTTGCTCGGGGTGAAATGATTAAAAAATAAAAAAAAAAATAAATTTTCATGTTCAACATTTTTGGAACCTATATTTTTTATTGTCTCTGAAGCATTAACCTAAGAACAAGACATGTTTTTTAATAGACTCTTCAGATCTATACTCTTGTGTGAATGTCATGTATGGCACCCTAAACATTCAGAAATATATCAAATTCTATCAAATCAATGTTTAAAAATGGGTTCAAGCAAATGAACTCCATGGTCCCTGAAGAAGAGAATCACTTGTCAGATCTCATTAATGGGTACAACAGAATAACAGAAAAAAGGATTTTACCAAAAAACAGAACCTACATAATATAAAAATTTTCGGTAAACTTTTGTTTTCTTCCCCAAAGGCCTTCACCCCTTCAAATCTTTGCAAAACATCCCTATTTCTGTGCAAATGTATCTGCTGAACTCAAATCGGTAATTGTTTATTGAAGAAACCTACCTTTTTTTTCATTTTATTGAGCAGAAAAATATGGAACTTCTTGTCGCTGTTTATCTCACGGTTTAAAAATATTATTAACTGCTGACTGAATTCACGCATAGTGTTACGATTTTATGTTCTTTTTTTTCAATCCCTATGCGCAAAATGAGTTCTGAAACCAAACAATTCATGGAGTAATTGCTCAAATGGAGAAAATCGACTGAAAAAAGAAATCTACGGAACTTCAATTCATTCAGCGGTGAATCAGAGATTACAACGATAGTAAGGGGTGAGATATAGTCCGATGTATTTATGGTCAATAACATGAAAGAAAAGTAGGTTTCTTCAATAAACAATTATTGATTTGAGTTCAGCATGTACATTTGCATGGAATTAAGGATGTTTTAGAAAGTTTTGACGGGATAAAAGCCTTCGGGGAACAAAACAAAAATTTACCAAATTTTCAACAGTTGCAACAACTAAAATGGAACATTTTAAGAACAATAATAATAATGGTTATAACATTAATGATGGTGATGATGAAATAAATAATAATGATGATGGGATCTTGTTCATCTTGGAATTTTTCGTTAGTTGGTTATTTACTAAAAGAAATTAATCAAACGACTTAATATAAATTGTATGAAACTCTCCTGTCATTTTGTTCATTCCCTCGGGGTGGGAAGCTATTAACTTGTGTATGTAACTATCCTCATGCCTTTTAAGGGTCAATGTGTCATTAGATTCCAAATATTTTTCCAGAATGTACACCTTAGGAAGCTTGTCTAAATTTACAGTCATTTGTAATGAAATGTTCTTCGTTAATGTCATGTATATATATATATCCTTCGGAAAGCTATTAATTTGTCTCTTTTCTAGTTATGAGTTGAATAACAGAAAAGATTAGGTTCTATAGCCTTGGCTGGCAACCAGTCTACTGCAGAAAGTAATGGCAACCTACTGTTGGATAATCTGCCCAGCCAACCATGTCTCTTTCAAGACATGATCACCCAAACATGTATCACGTATGGCACTTAACTGACTGACTATACAGTGACAAGTGATATACCTATCTCCATTTATCAAGCAGTATATATACAGCAATAGATCTAACCTTAAGTGATCCTGCAATATACCTAGATTACAGCTGGAAAGTACGTTATGATACATTTGGTAATGATCACTTCCCAGTTGTGGTGGAAAACTTTGAATCTTTGCCAGATAAAAAAAATACTATATTGGTGTTGTGGAGTAGTTTTCGCACTGAAAAGTTCTAATCGTGCTATGTCGGTTGCTAATCGACTTAACACACCCTAAATGTTAGGAACTTGGTAATCTTCTACTAAAAGTTCACTTCTTAGTATTCAGTTAACTGCCGAATAATATCAACTGCCTTAGTCCAATTATGTCAAAACTGGAACTAACTAATAGTTCTACTGAACTCCAATAAAACGCTAAAGAACTCTCTAGAACTTTTAAGAACTCCTTGAGTTAACTTCCTGTTAACTCTTATTAATATAGGAGGGAGAGTTCATTATCTGAGGAATAGGTGTGTTTCACCATAACAATTGGAAACTTAAAAAGGCTAATAAGAAGGAATTTAAAAATGTGCCCTAAAACTTACACCAGAGGCCAATGTAGACAATGCAGTACACATCACTTCTCAGTATGGCAAAACAGTACGTACTAAAATCAAAGTCTAAACCTGTCAAAGACACTGGTTTAATAAAAACTGGTTTAATAATAACTGGTTTAATGATAAGTGTAAAAAAAATGATCAGTGTGTGTCTTGAAAAATTATAACCAATCCAGAAAATCTGAATATCTACAAAATAAATCAAGCTAAAGCACTCGGATTAATTGAAGAATCCAAGCAATCCCCAGGGAAGAACTTTCTGTCCAATATTAATTTGAACACTAAAATCAAAACAGTACATAATATGAATTGTAAAATCACTGAGAAAAATAAAAGAACTTCATTGAGGGATTTATATCAAAGCAACTAACAAAGAGGATATTAAAAAATTTATTAGCCAAAAATTTTCTCAAATCCCTCCCTCAAATAGGCTTACGGCCATATCACGTTGAATACACCCATTCTTGTTCGATCACAGAAGTTAAGCAACATTGAGCCTGGTCAGTACTTAGATGAGTGACCACTTGGGAATACCAGGTGCTGTAAGCGTATAGTGATGGATGTGCGTTGTGGTGCAGTGGATATCGGCTCGGAAAGAGAAATTGGTGAGCCGAGTTCGAATTCCGGTTGAATACCCTGCATTCACTTAAGCACTAGTATCCTTGGGAAATGTATTATTCCATCCCCTCCCTCCAGTTGTGTCCATGAAAAATAGAACAATCTACCCTGATGGATTACACAAACAATTTACAGTATTTAGATTATTCAGAATATTGTCATCGTCTTTGTTGCCATTGGTACATTTTGGCCATTGTACTCTCCCGCCTTCTTCAGTTGTAAAAAAATTTCAAACTGGACCCTTTATTACAATCACTGGAGAATATAGACTCTATACTATGTGTAGTTGTGCCTCTTTTGATAGTCATGAGTTATCTCCCTCTAACCCTGCCAGTTACTAACCACTGCTGTAGCCTGGTATTGAACTCACAACTCTTAAGGACACATAGCCTAGTGGATATAAATGTTGGTTAGTTTCTGTGACTTGACCCAAACAGGTGGCCCTGCAGTTCATCTTAGTGTTCTCAACAGTCTCAAAAGGAGAATCTGTAATGTGATATGTCCTGATTTGACAGCTCAACACCAGTCGCTTTCTCACTGGCGAGATGTGGCTTCCCTCTGTCTATTCTATAAATATTTTCATGGCTTCTGCTTCGACAAACTTAAGTCACTGTTCCCCCCACCACAAGAATTTAGTCATGCAACCAGACTGGTAACAAGGTTCCACCCATTTACAGTTAGATTAACCAAATGCACCCGACAATTCTATTCTAGCAGTTCATTTCTTGCACTTCCAGCCTGTGGATCTCCCTTCCATATACTTGCTTTCCTGATGGCTATAACCTCCAGGAATTTAAATGCAATGTCAATTCCCATCTCTTATCCACTTGACTCAAGTTTTTTCTGCATCACCCCATATATCTTGTCCTTTTTCTTTCTCTCTACCTTTGCAACTGTCTTCACACCTATGTTCTCACCCTTCTCTTGCTTTTCGTCTGACAACCCCTGTAACTGGTTCATCTTTCTCTTCCCTTTCCTCCTGTCTAAACTACTACTCTTATGTGGCACCCTGTGCCTCAGTGGTGATACTGGCTTGCTTGGGGTGAAACAAAAAAAAAAATTCTATTTCCTAGACAAGGAACTGAAAATTAAAGACAAAGTAAGAAAAAAATGTTTACTATGTTTTATCATTTACAACTTTATAAGATTAAAGAAATTTTTACTTTGATGTCACAAAAGTGCTTAAAGGGGAGGAGAATTGAAATTTTATATTTAATATATTCTTTGTGTTTAAGTGAAGAGATACAAATATATATATATATATATAAGAAATAGATATTGCTATAAATTCCTGGACTTGATCAGGCACATTTATTTTGTGCTTGCAAATGTTGGTACAACAATATGTTTGCAAATGATAAATCATTTTTTATAGAAAATAGCAAATATTTATATTTAAATATAATCTCCTTCCATGTCTGGGAACTTCATTCAATGGGAAATATTACACATTTAAAAACAAACATGAAAAGAATGTTCATGATAAAAACAAAAAAAAAGAAATATAATAAATAAATAAATAAATAAATATATATATATATATATATATATATATATATATTACTGTAGTTACAAAGTGTTTATCTCTTTAATAAAGAAGATTCATGCTCTTTACAAGCACTTTATGATAAAACTTGATTTGCAAAAATACATTTTATCAATTATAACAACCTTGGTGCTAAATACTATCACAATTAAACCCTATATATTACTATAAATAGGTAATACCAATTTTCTTTTTATGTTTCAGTATTATCAATTTTATGGTCACATTATTTGTTACCCTATTTTTCTTTTATTTTTTGTTTTTTTAAATATGTCTGTTCATAAAATTTTGTACTCCGATGCTAATATTATTTAGTAAACATTTCGGATAATAATTCAGCTCACTACATGTCAGTGTATACCATTACAACTGGGAACCACTCAACCACCTGCCTGGTTGGTTGATTTTGTTTAGTAGTATATCAACCTTTATGGCGTATTTAATACCGAAATCTAAATATTTTGGACATAATTTCTTTTACATTTTGAGATAACTATATTTCTGAGAGGAGGTGGTATTTACATTATTTGGACTATTGTCCTCATTTTTGTTGCCATTTGTACAATGTTTCAACCGTTGTATGTTCTGGCCTTCTGGGCTGCTGTACGCACCGGCCTTCTATATCCACTGGGCCATGTGTCCTTAAGACCCCATAGCCCAGTAGATATAGGCATTGGTTAGTTCCTGACTTGACTCTTAGAGTTGTGAGTTCAATAGCAGGCTACAGCAGTGGTGAACAAGTAACTTGCAGGGTTAGAGGGAGATAACTCGTGACTTCCGATCAAGGCTTTATGCAAGGAATGGAGTTCATATACCCCAGTAATTGTAATAAAGGGTTCAGTTCAAAATTTCATTGCACCTGAAGAAGGCCGGAGCATACAACAGCCGAAATGTCATACAATTGGTGACAAAGATGAGGACAATAGTTCAAATAATGTAAATATGAGATAATAACGGTTTAAGGATACAAGTCTTACTAATTAAAACATAACTTTAGTGAGAAGAGAGTTGGATTCATGCCTTTTTCGAGGTGTTTGCACATGAATATAACAAATCCATCTGGAATTAGAATTCTCCAATTAAGAAGTCCTTGCCATTATCCATTACACCAATTATACCACCAAGAGATTCAATTTTTTTTTTTTTAATTGTATCACCTCGAGCAAGGCGGTAATGCTACTGATGTGCAGGGGGCTACATAAGAGTAAAAAGATTAAGTAGAAGAGAGTGAAGAAGACGAACCAGTTAGAAAGGAGCAAGAGAAGGATGGGGATACAGGTGTGATGACAGTTGCAAAGGTGGAAAGAAAGGAAAAGATATACAGGGTGGTGAAGAAAAATCTAGAATCAAGTTGTTAAGAGATGAGAATTGACCTTGCGTTTAAATTCCTGAAGGTTGTAGCCGTCAGGAAAGCAAGAATAAGGAAGCGAGATTCACAGGCGGGAAGTGCGAGAAAAGAAGCTGCAGGAGTAGAATTGTCGTCTGCATGTGGTTAATCTAACTGTGTATGGGTGGGAGACTCAGTTGCCAATCTGGTTGCACGAGTAATCACCTGCTGCAGAGGCACCAGTGACTTAAGTTCGTTGGAGCAGAAGCCATGAAAGTATTTATAGAACAGACAAAGGGGGGCCATTTCTCGTCGGTGGGGAATTGGCTGTAGTCGAGCCGCCAAGTTGGTACCTCTCACATTATTGCACTTGATATTTCCAAGTACTCCCTATTGTGAATCATCCTTATTCCTTTCATATTCCATTAGTCAGAGATTCGTAAGTTCCACTCGGACAACTTATTTCCAAGAACTGCTACTTTGTGAAACAGACTCCCTGCAGAATGTTTTCTCAATCACTACGATCTTGATCCCTTCAAGGCTAGGTTGACTTAGTGACATATTGACATCTATAGATTATTTAAACCTAAAATCTTAATATCAAGCATGTAATTTTGTACCTTTAACTACAAATACCTTATACATGATTCTATACTCTGATGGTAAAGTCATGTTTTTTTTTAGATGTATAGTTTGTAAATAATAAAATGTATTGTTGTTAATCTAAATCTAAACTTATTTATAAATGGAATTTTGTGTGTGTGTGTCTATGTGTGTGTGTATCCGTTACCTATAGACTCCAAAATTGCTGAACCGATTTTCTTGAAAATTTACACAATTGTACTATAAACGCCTGCAAGTGTTCTTAGCTAGGTTTTGTGTCGAGGTACCTCCGATAAATATTGAAAATCAATAATTGAAAAAATCGGGTTATAGAAGGCGTGGTCCGATTTTAATCAAATTTGATACACTCATAGACAAAGACATAAGAAATGATATTCAGAAGTTTCAAGGTTGAAGTTCTTACAATAGTGCAGAAAATTAATAATATATATATAAAAGTTTTTATTACACCCGAGCTACACCAGGCTATACTGCTAGTTTCACTATAAAAATGTTTTCATTTTTTTTAGTGTTGCATTGATTTTCATTTTGCTATAAAATTACTATTGATTTTTATTTTTGGGTTTACTCTTTGCCCATAAATCAGACCCTAACAGATGCTACCACTCCAGTTCAAGTCTAAGATTTACTGTTATGTTTTTTATATAATCCCATGAATGACACTTCTTGTTTTTTTTCTTACTCAACAATTTTACAACATAATCATCTATCCTAAGTGGCTCTTGGGTCTTGTATTGGTTGAACATTAATATACATAGAAAAAAGAAACAAATTGTAAATGTTAAAATTTTTACAGATACAAAATAATGTCAATTTTCTTAGTTTAAACACCAATTTGTTTGTTGACATGTCTAAATGTCAAATGTTTTTTATGTGTCACGACTTATGAATCGGCTTAAGCCCAGAAGATTAAACAAAAATATTTATCTCCTTTACTGCATTGTAACAGATAGTTTCCGTTTGGCATGCAGTGCATGCACGTGAATGTCGCAGCAATCAGAATATCTCTGTTGCACATTCCCAAAATAGAAATGCAAAAACATTTAGCCAAGACAGATAGTGTTGGATCAACTGTAAGTAACATCAAATATAATGAACGCCTAAATTGACGGTAAGATACATTTGGTGAGATTTAGGGGAGTCAGCCAACCAATGTCTCATACAGATCTGTAAGTGTTTCATTGGTTGATGATAGAACATTTGAAAAGAGCAAATTTGACTGAAATGGGTTTAGGAGGATTTTCTTTTTTTTAATTTTTTTCAATTGGAGTAGATAGACTAAACTATCACCCGGTTCACACTCCACCCACATCTATTGAACAGGTGAAGAGGCTCATCCCCTGTTCCCTGTTTAGGATGTGGCTTCCAGTTCTCTCTTTTCCAATCTCTTCACTCTTATGTAGCCCCTTGCACATCAGTGGCAGTACCGCCTTGCTCAGGGTGATATGATTAAAAAAAAAATAAATAAATAAAAAAAATTAAAAAAAATAAATACATAGAAAAAAACTGCTTTGATCAAATTTTGCTTACAAGTGTATCTTATCTGTCGACTTAGATAACAGTCGAGAAACACGACTCAGTTCTTTGCTTTCATCTCCTCTCCAGATGATATTTGAGTGATACATTTCTCATTCCTGTATCAGTGGCCAACTCAAACCCCCCACTGCTCCTCATACTGTTTTTTTCTCTTTTATTTACACATATATAAGTGCATTTGTGTTTGCCTATTTGTGCACGTGCATCTAGGATGCGTATATATATTGTATATTATGATAGCTTTATCCTTGCTTGGCAACAGTAATCCAACTGTCATCTTTTCAACTTTGCCGCTTTACCATTTGAGACCTGTCAAACTTTTCATCATTGATTTGGCATTTACTTTCATGAAACTTTTTTTTTAGGTTTCATTCATCAGAATTATTTTAGTATCTCTCCCAAACAATACCAAGATAAACATGCTTTAAAATAACAGATCTCTTCACTTTTGTCTGGACTTTTTGTAACATTTACCCCAAAATATAAATCTTAAAATATTTGAAAAGGAAAGCACAGTTAAGAATTTTTTTTCCTCTCTTTTGTAATTCTTTTCCCCTCGTTGTTCCTTTTCCTCCCATCTTTTCTTTGTTTTTTTCCTTCATTTTTGTTCCTTTTCCTCTCTTTTTCCTTTGTTCTTTTTTCTTTGTTCCTTTTCCTCTCTTTTATCTTTGTTCCTTTTCCTCTCTTTTATCTTTGTTCCTTTTCCTCTCTTTTTTCTTTTTCTTTTCCTCCCCTCTTTTCTTTATTCCTTTTCCTCCCCTCTTTTCTTTGTTTCTTTTCCTTCCCTCTCTTCTTTGTTTCTTTTCCTCCCCTCTCTTCTTTGTTTCTTTTCCTCCCCTCTCTTCTTTGTTTCTTTTCCTCCCCTCTCTTCTTTGTTTCTTTTCCTCCCCTCTCTTCTTTGTTTCTTGTCCTCCCCTCTCTTCTTTGTTTCTTTTCCTCCCCTCTCTTCTTTGTTTCTTTTCCTCCCCTCTCTGCCTTGTTTCTTTTCCTCCCCTCTCTGCCTTGTTTCTTTTCCTCCCCTCTCTGCCTTGTTTCTTTTCCTCCCCTCTCTGCCTTGTTTCTTTTCCTCCCCTCTCTGCCTTGTTTCTTTTCCTCCCCTCTCTGCCTTGTTTCTTTTCCTTTTCCCCTCCCCTCTCTGCCTTGTTTCTTTTTGTTGTTCCTAAGCAATCTCTCATGTAAGGTTCACACTCCACTCACGTCTATCGAACAGGTGAAGAGGCTCATCCCTTGTTTCCTGTTTAGGATGTGGTTTCCGGCTTTCTCTTTTCCAACCATTTCACTCTTACGTAGCCCCCTGCACATCAGTGGCATTACTGCCTTGCCCTGGGGTGACATGATTAAAAAAAAAAAGTCACTGGTGCCCCCGCCACTAGAATTTACATGTGCCACAAGGCTGGCAAGAAGGTCCCACTCACTTACAGTTAGATCGACCAATTGCAGCTGTCAATTCTACTCTAGCAGCTCCTTTTCACGCACTTCCTTCCTGTGGAACTCCCTTTCGTATACTTGCTTTCCTGACGGCTACAACCTCCAGGTATTTAAATGCAAGGTCAATACCCATCTTTTTTTCCATTTGACTCCTGTCCTTTCTACATTGTCCTCTATATGTTGTTCAGTCTTGTTCTTTTTCTTTCTCTCAGCCTTAGCAACTGTTTTACACTTATGTTTCCATCCTTCTCTTGCCTTTTCACCCACTGTAACTTGTTCATATTTCTCTCTGCCTACCTCTTATCTAAACTTTTGTTCTTATGCAGACCCCTGCGCGTCTGCAGCAGTACTGCCTAGCTTGGGGTGAAATGATTGAAAAGAAAAAAAAAAATGTAAGTCTTGACATTGTTTAACTTAAGTGATCAAATGTGAACTAGTTCTTCCTTAGTACATCGACTGAAGGAATAAAAGCACAGTACTAGATGATTTTCAGTGGTATATATAAATCCCTTCTACGGTTAGTATCATCGCTAATACGAATCTCAATGATGCATGTGAACTCAACGGTATTCCTGTAATAGTTATTACATATATTCTCCCAAACTGGCTCTTGTTTTCTCTAAACTGAATAATAAAGACCTCGGTCTCTTGCTTCCTTGCCTGTTGGATGTCCTCATATGCTGTTCCACTTTTTAAAAACTCTGGTGAACTATTTGGTCCTTCCACCTATCAGTCTATTAGACTTCTATTGCTGTTTATAAAACCCTTAGAGGTCCCTATCAATGCTGAATTTGTTAAGCATCTCATATTGCGAGCATTTTTTTTGTTTTTTTTTTGAGAGAAGCAATATGACTTTTGCTTCTCCAGGTCAACTGCTGATGTACTAATGATAATTGACGAAAGAGTTTAGCAGATTGGCCTTATTATTTTACTTTTTATATTGCAGAGTATGCATAAATTATCTACTAACAGTTTCTTTTCTCACACTTCCTGCTTGTGTAAATTTATTTTTGTTAATTATGATATTAAAAGATTAAATGCAGTTTCAATCGTCCTCTTCTGTATCTTTGAATCACAGTCATTTAATGTCCATTCTCTCTTCAGTTTTTATTAGTTTCTTTTACTCTTTGTGTCTTAGTGGCTTTATCACCTTGCTTGTCATGGAATGATTTTAAAAAAATAATTCAAAATTATAATTTAAAATACTTGTAAAACATTTATTAGAAAAAATATTTCTGCAAAAATGTGAATCGTGAAATATTTGAAAGACAAAAAACATGCCTTTTTTGGCTTTGTTTCTGTTTATGTTTAATTCAATAAAATTCTTTTTGTTAAAAATAAAATATTAAATTTTGTCTCTGCTTTAAAATTCTGAAAGCAGGGAGTATTTTTAGCAAGTAATTTTTCAGCAGCATTATCCATAATAAATCAAATGTGTTTGAAAGCTGGCTAAAGAATTTTTAGAAAGATCTTGTCAATTAGTTTAATCAGCTTCAAAGATATATCTCAAACCTAACAGATGATCCTGGGTATGACTGTAAACTGCATTCGGCAGCAAGGCCTCTGACTGGGAGGCTGCGAGAAGCATGGAACCACCTCTTAATTGCTGTTGTTCCCAGGACCACTCTAACCCAGAGTAGTAGCACCTGTTAGGGTCCCAGCTATGGGCAAATAGTTAACCCTCAAACCATGGTTAAAATGCTATGAAAGTATTTACCAACAAAACTTTTGAATGAAAAATATTACCAACAAAACTTTTTTGAATGAAAAATATTACCAACAAAACTTTTTTGAATGAAAAATATTACCAACAAAACTTTTTTGAATGAAAAATATTACCAACAAAACTTTTTTGAATGAAAAATATTACCAACAAAATTTTTTGAATGAAAAATGTTACCAACAAACCTTTTTTGAATGAAAATTAATTGTGATTTAAAATAAAAATACGTTTTCGGCCTTAAATGACCCTTTAGATGTTGATAGGCCATTAAACAGGAACAAACAAAACCTAACAGAAGAAATTTCAACAAATTCCTCAAAGATTTAATATAGTTTATCTGAACAGTCCTTCTTTATCATCCCCAGGGAATCGGAAATCCTAATATATCGTAATCGTTAGCAAGCTTGTCTTGCTAGAACCATTACAACTGAGCAGTGAGTTCAATCCTCACTGGGTGTCCATTACTTTTGACCTTGTGCTATATCTAAGCTACGCTTAGAAAATCATTCTGGTCAGCTCAGTGTAATGTAATGGTTAGAAAGCTTGTCTCACTTGAATCATTACAATTGAGTAGTAAGTTCAATACTCACTAGGCAGTGTTTTAAGGTATTCTTTTTAATGTTTATTTATGGTGGGAAGACTGATTTAGTTCGATTTTTAATGAAAATATTTTGCTTTTATTCTTTTTTTATTTTAGAAAACTGAAAATATCTTCTAGTCTTATATTGAAAAATGCTTTGCTGAGAAAATCTTTTTTCCTTCAAAAATGTGTTTTGGTAATTTTTCTTCAAAAATGTGTTTTGGTAATTTTTCTTCAAAAATGTGTTTTGGTAATTTTTCTTCAAAAATGTGTTTTGGTAATTTTTCTTCAAAAATGTATTGTTGGTAATATTTTTCCTTAAAATGTATATTTTTCTATAAAAGTCTATTTTTATATATATTTTTCTATAAAAGTCTATTTTTATATATATTTTTCTATAAAAGTCTATTTTTATACTTTCATAGTGTTTTGACCCCAGTTTGGGGTTAACTATTTGCCCATAGCTGGGACCCTAACAGGTGCTACCATTCCAGGTCAGAGAACAACAGCAATTAAGAAGTGGTTCCATGCTCCTCACAACCTTCCAATAAGAGGCTTTGCTGCTGGATGCAGCTTACCATCATGCCCAGGACCTGTAAGATAATCAGGAACATATCTGACAGATTTATCACTGTATCTTATTCCTTCAGATGGTTGGCAATCATGACTCTCCACAATTTCTCTATCCTTTGTAGCTCTTATTAATAAATTGCTTTTTGTTATCACTTCTAAATCTTGTTCCAATAACTTTTTTACTCAAGTTTACTAGTAAGGTTGTACACTATTTTCTGTTGTCCTTGTTGACTTCAATATGTTTTGTGAGTGTCAGATTTTCTAAGCTCTCTTTCCTTAAAAGGACACTTAGAAAGAGACAGTTGAAATTTCTAAGGCACATAATGTGCCCTAGAAATTTCAACTGTCTCTTTCTAAGTGTCCTTTTTGTTTACATCTACTTTAAAACTTCATTATGGCTAACGTTCATTATTCCCAGTTTTTTCTCTGTAGAATTGCATTTGTTACTTCTCATTTCTTTATCTGCATGGAGATTGTCCAGTATTAACTGTTGTATAGGAAGACTGATGTTACGTAGCAGTTCCGTTTCTTTTCTTTGTTTCTAATAAAACCCTTCTGTTTCTGAATACTTTGCTTAGCTTTTGGAAGACATCTTTCTCAATTGCGTGTGTTCAAAGATGCATAGGGATAGTGAAAGATACCTTCCAAAAACTAAACAACATATTAAAAAACTGGAAAAAGAAAAATATCCTGAGAAACAAAAACAGGACTGAATTGCTATATAGTATCAGTCCTCCTATATGGCAAGGAATGCTAGGTAGCATCTCATAGATGAAGACTTGAATTAACAGAAATATCTTTCTACAGAAGGATGCTGAGAATACTATGGATTGGACATGTGAGCAATGAAGGTTTAGAGACAATGGCAACAAAAAGAACACTTTTTTCCTCTTTATGTGGACTAGAAATTTTAAGTATCCCATTCTGATTTTTATAATTTTTACTAGCAATATAGACTGGCGTTGCTCGAGTGTAATGAAAGCTTTAAAACTAATCCATGGTCCTGGACCTCAGACTCTTTGGATGTTGACACGAAAGACTTAAAATCAATAGTTGTTTCCAGTTAAAGTGAAACCATAGACTGAAAGAAAAACGAATGGATGTAAGTCAAATTTTGATTTCCTGGTATCGATATCAAATAAGTTTTTTTCATCATAAACTGAATTTTGAAGGCTAAATAAGTCCTCTGAGTAAATGATATCATGGCTGAGACTAAGAACTACAATTATACCTATTTAGAGCCAAACCCGAAGCAAAAACTAAAATAAAAGTGCTGAAAAAATACAGACATACAGGCAGATAAACAGACACACACACAAATATCTTGCCTTTTATATATATATATATATATATATATATATATATATATATATATATATATTATTGATTTTCTGCACAATTGTAAGAACTGCAACCTTGAACTTCTGAATATCGTTTCTTATGTCTTTGTTTATGAGTGTATCAAATTAGATTAAAATTGGACCACTCCTTCTATAACCTGAGTTTTACGATTATCGATTTTCGATATTTTTCAGGGATACCTCAACACAAATCCTAGCTAAGAACACTCGCAGATGCTTATAGTACAACTGTGTAAATTTTCAAGAAAATCGGTTCAGCCGTTTCGGAGTCTATAGGTAATGAAGACACACACCCACACACAAAAAGTTCCATTTATAAATAAGTTTAGATTTAGATTAGATAATTATCTTTTTTTCTAAAACTTCATTGTTGTTCCCATGTTTGGTCCCAAGTATTCTCAGTAGCCTTTTGTAGAACCACGTTTCTATTGCTTTAAATCGCTTCTTAATCTGTGGGAAAATTGCCAAGCATTCACTGATATATAGGAAGACTTGGCAGCTCGGCTGCAGTCACTCTCTCACTGGCGTGACATTGTTTCCGTGTGCCTCTTCTACAAATACTTTCATGGCTTCTGCTCCAATGAACTTAGCTCATTGGTGTCTCTTATGTATGAATTTACACAAGCTACGAGACTAGCAACTAGGTCCCATCCATTTACAGTGAAATGATAAAACGTAACCATAATTTCTACTCTCACAGCTTCTTTTCTCGCACTTCCCGCCTGTTGAATTCCCTTCCATATACTTGCTTCTGTGACAGCTACAATCTCCAGGAATTTAAATGTTAGTTCAATAGACATCTCTTATCTCACTAACTCACATCCTTTCTCTCAAGCTCTTTTCTCCATCTGCTCCACACCCATTACACCGGTATTCTCATCCGTCTATTACCCTCCTCTTGATATCCCCTATAACTAACCCCTCTTTCTCATCACTTCCCTTATGTAACCCCCTGCACAATAGTGGCAGTAAAACTGCCTTGCTTGGGGTAAAATGATTTTTTAAAAAAATAGACTGATGTGCATTTTGATGCAGTGGTTATTGCCTCAGGATGAGCAATTGGGGAGCCGAGTTCGAATTCCAGTTGAATTCATTGCATTCACTTACATGCAAGTACCCTTGGGAAAGGTATTAATCCATCTCTTCCTTCCAGTTATGGGTTAAATAACAGGACAGATTGGGTTCTATAGCTTTGGCTGGCAACCAGTCTACTGTAGAAAGTAATGGCAACCTACTGTGGGATAATCTTCTGCCCAGTCAGTCATATCTCTTTCGAGACATGATCGCCCAAGCGTGTATCACATATGGCACTTAACTGACTGATATATTACTTGTATTTTTTCTATGTTACTGAAGAAATTTTTTTTTTTTTTGTTAATACTTTGCTTAGGTTTCAGAAATCTTATTTTGCTTATCCTAATCTGTTCATCTTTAAAAATAAGGTTTTAAAGACTCAATGACATTTAGACAAACTTATACTTCATACAGCATATTGAGAAATAGATTAAAAAGAATGTGTAGCACTAATGTTCCTGGAGGTGAGGATGTTTGTCTTGTAAATCACAATCAAAGTTTATGCTTAGTCAATATGAATCCCACCTTGGAGATCAAAATGATGAATTGGGAAAATGATCTGCATACCTCATTGATCGGAAGAGACTAAATTGGTAATTAGAATTATCAAGTATTATTTTCCTTTTTTTTTTTTTTTTTTTTTTTTTTTTTGTTTGTTCTCTAAAAAGAAATGGCGCTTTTCTATATACAGGGCCTTTCAGAAAATTTTTAAGAGGGGATCCAAAGATTTTTTTCAGGATTCTTTCCTCTTTTTCTGTCATAGTAAAATATATATATCATTGACAAAATTTGCAGCTCAGTGATAGACAAAAGGGTTTTTTTCTTTTGTTTTAAATCATATCACCCCGAGTAAGGTGGTAACGCCACTGATGTGCAGGGGGCTACGTAAGAGTAAAAAGATTGGAAAAGAGAAAGCTGGAAACCACATCCTAAACAAGGAACAAGGGATGAGCCTCTTCACCTGTTCAATAGATGTGGGTGGAGTTGAACCGGGCGATAGTTCAGTCTATCTACTCCAATTGAAAAAAAAAAAAAAGAAAAGAGTAAAAAGATTGGAAAAGAGAAAGCCGGAAACCACATTCTAAACAGGGAACAAGGGATGAGCCTCTTCAGCTGTTCAATAGACATGGGTGGAGTGTGAACCGGGCGATAGTTTAGTTAGTCTCTTCACCTGTTCAATAGACGTGGGTGGAGTGGTTTAATGGTGGATTTAATTTTCTATATTTCTTGCTTGGTAAAATAAATGTAAATTATCATTAATAGATTTAGAATATTGCAAGTTTTCTATATTAATTTGTAAAAAACCTCTGAACTGAGTGAAAGTATGCAACTCTAAAATGACTTTGCTAAATGATGCAGAGTTTAGGCAATGAGATTTCAAAACAAGAATTCCTTTCTGTTTGATAGTAACTGAAAGATTTTCTCTTTTGACAGTTTATGCTTTGGCAAATTTATCTTTTAACACCTTCAAGGAAGATTATGAATAAATTTCAACAGTTCAACATCTCCACTGAGGCAATGAATTGCTTTTAGGCAATTTAAAAACACACAAGCTTATATTTCAACATGTCCTAGATTTTCAACTCATAAAAAGAAAAAAGAAACTAATTCAGCCTTGAGATGTAACATTAATAATGTCACTTTCGGTTTAACCTATTGCAAAATGAAATTAATTTCTTGACAAGCCTCCAGGAACATGGAATATGCTTGTTGTATTTTCATTATAGCTTTCTCTCCTGTCTTTGGCCTCGTGTAACATCTCCTGACATTAATATTCTACTGTTCTGTTTAAAACAGATGAATGTCATGTTCAAGGGGACTTAGAGTATTCCCCTTATTTGGCCTCATATTAAATATATAATTTTCTTCAGCTAGCATTTGATTTTTGGTGGATTTGGAAATCTGGTTTCAAGGCAAATCAATAAATATTTATGAAAATGAAAGTCCTTATTCATAGAGACATAACTCTTCTCTGCTATAAAGTTTTGCTTCTCTCATCATGTCAGAAGTCAACTAGAAGGTAATGGTAATATTAGTCCTTTTTCTACAAGGAAATATTCATTGATCGAGCAGACCATGCTACTTTCATTTGAGATTTATAAAATCTTTTTATTAAAGCAACTTCTTAGGGAAATAGATTTCTCAAGTCTACTAGCTGTTATTTCTCTTTCCAGTATTCATGGAGGCTTCCTTCCTCTCATTTTGTGGGTATTAGCAATTTTTGATCATGTCATTATTTTCTTTTTGAGTTTCCTATTCATTTTAGTTGTCGCTACTGTTGAAAGTCCTTGATTATATGGGATCCTTAATACTTTTTTAAAATTTTCCAACACTCAAATATCTTGTTTTGTGTTGAAAATGTTTTAGATATATAAAATAAAATGAATGCTTATAATAATTTTATCAACTAGCACTATAGCCTGGCGTTGCTCGGGTGTAATGAAAGCTTTAAAACTAATCCATGGTCCTGGAGCTCAGACTCTTTGGACGTTGGCATGAAAGACTAAAAAGCAATTGTTGTTTCCAGTTAAAGCAAAACCGTAGACTGAAAGAAAAATGAATGGATGTAAGTCAAATTTTGATTTCCTGATATCGATATCAAATAAGTTTTTTTCATTGTAAACTGAATTTTGAAGGCTAAATAAGTTCTCTGAGTAAATGGTATCATGGCTGAGACTAAGAACTACAATTATACCTACTTAGATCCAAACCCGAAGCAAAAACTAAAATAAAGGGCTGAAAAAAATAGACATACAGGCAGATAAACAGACACACACAAAAACATCTTGCCTTTTATATATATATATATATATATATATATATATATATATATAATCGATTTTCTGCACTATTATAAGAACAGCAACCTTAAAACTTCTGAATATTATTTCTTATGTCTTTGTCTATGAGTGTATTAAATATGATTAAAATCAGACCACTCCTTCTATAACCCAATTTTTTTTTATTATCAATTGTCTATATTTATCGGGGGGGGGGGGGTACCTCGACATATGATATGAGGAGGAGTGATTATATTGAATCAATTGCTGGGATTGCTTCTAATTATTTTTATGCCTCAAAAACATAACTGCTTAATTTAATCATTACAGATTATGGAGTTTCTATCAAGTCTCTGCATATACAAATTTTGTTTTAATTGCCTATTTCATTTTCTTTTTGTCAAGTGTCAGATTTTGCTGCAACACCCTGTAGATTGTAAACAAGAAACCAGAATTGAGCTGTGCAGGCAATAAGGAGAAAAACAGAAACTTTTAGAAAATAACTTATTGTTACATTTTAACAGTCAAATGATTATAATTGAGATTCAAATAGTATGCTTAATTTCATGAAGTTGCGACAACAAAAAGAAATGCTCATCAGAACAAATTTGCTGAAAAACTTTACAAACTTCAAAAATTTAAACGTAACATCAATAGCTATCTTCTGTCTTTCTGAATCCTGTTCTATTATTTTCATTTTCTCCCCGCAAAAGTTTTCTTATTCTCTTTCCCTCTCAATAGCACCTTGGCTCTTTGTGGCATTATCACCTTACCTGGGAGGAAATGATAAAAAAGAAAGAAAATATTAAAGGAGATTACCTATGAGATCTTTTGGCACTTATTACAGTAAACCAATTTCTGTGTGCTTATCTTAAAAAACAAAAGTGGCAGTACAAAGGGAAATTCTTCTTAGCACAACACTTCTAAAGATGAAGAATAAAGAAATTTTAATTTGCAACTTAATAGTCACTAGCAGAACCTGTGGAATTTCAATGGAAGGATAATTATGATTTCCTGGAAAAAATTTACTTTGTCAAACTACAAATGATAGTAACGTCTTCAAACATAAAGGTACTGGATAATAAAATAACGATAACACAGTGTAATTTTATTAAAATATCTATAAATTTAATTCCATAGAAGCTACTTTACTGTAATCTTATATTAAGTGGTTTATGCACAGACCATAACCAAAATAATGTATGCTATTTTGCGAAAGATTTTAAAAGAGAAAATGTTTGTTTTTTTATTACTGAAAAATCATGGCTCCTGTGTCCATTGTAAACAGAAAAGACCAACTGAGTAATGGCCAAGAGTGTAGAGGCCAGAAATTTTGTTATGAAGTTGCGGGATACGACAACAAACCTACCTATTTTTACTATATGGTACAGTACACACACACACACACACACACACACACACACACAGTTACTGCTACAACCACCAGCTTAGGCTGCTACTGCTAAGGTAATGCTACAGGCTCTCTCCTCCTACTCTCTTACTCTTTACTACCCTTCCGTTTGGCAAAGGTGAGAGAAAGGCTAAGGAGAGTCGTGTTTAAAAAGATAGAGGGAAAGGAAAAGCTTGAATAGAGAGTAAGTGATATAACAGACGGACAAACTAAGTAACTAAGGAAGGAACAAGCAGAATTATGATATGATAGTATAGGGATCATGCTCATTCCAAATGATCTGGTTTCTCAATCGAGATAGCTACTGGTACATTAATTACTAATTAAAAGCAGTTTCTCTTATTAGTTTATTTACAAATAAATCTTATTTATAGGAACTAACTTTTATTTGAAACTACTTTTGGTTTAAATTGATCAAATATTTTTATTAAACCCTTTTTTTGCTAAAATAAATGTCTTGAGTCCAGTAATGAATATCATTCTTTCCAGTACTGATGAGGGCTTCCATACTAACAACTTATTTGAAGTACTGTGGCATATCAACAGCTTGATTATGTCATTAATTTTTCTTTGAGTTACATGTGCTATGCATTTTAGTTGCCACTGCTGATAAAATCTCTCTTTCTGTTATTTGAAAGTTCTTTGTGATTGTGTAGCACCAATTCACAAGTTTAAAAGAAAGGTGGGTTTCTCCAAGATCTACGGGTTTTGTTCAATCCATAGAATGAAGACAAGAATAAACACCAAGACATCTAATCATCAAATGAAAAAAAAAAAGTTTTCTTTTTTAATAAATTCATTCTTAGAAATGAAATATTTAATATTTTTTAACCAATAGGTTTTCTTCTCCCTGACAATAAAAAATATGCTTTGCGATCCCTTTGAAATGTACTCAAGCAAAGTCTGTTGATCAGACAAGCTAGTAAGGAGATGTTTCCATATTTACAAACCTTTCTTACCTTATTCTTTGTTATGAGTTAATTCAAATCTGCAACAATTCAAAGTCATTTTTAACCATTGATCTGAGAAAGCAGTTACACACAACTGTCAGTTAAGATATTTTAGATTTAGTTTGGCATCAGGCATGTCATCTTCTTTAATGATCCATAAGAAGTGGAGTCCTTACCAAGTGTCTGTACCTTATTCTCATAGATTTCCTTGGGTGTCGTACCTTTCTTTCACAGATACTTTATGACTGCTCAGGCCTCTGTTTTGCTTATTTTTTAGATTGGTCATGCGTACCCCACGTTTACTGCCAAGAAATTAAGACAAATATATGAATTAGTTTTTCTTGTTTTATAAGAAGGGCTAGTGTGTTGCCACAACAAAAAAGTTCCCCTATACCACTTCTTTCTTGGTGAGGTTTAAAACTTTATTAATGACCTTGCATAAAAGTCGAGATCTAATGAAGCTACTTAAGAGCATGAATTCAAATAGAAAATATACATCTAAGGTATTGAACAACTTAATGTTATGTCGCCAAGTATAAATGAATAACTCAACAACAGAATCAGAATATAAGTTGTATTCCGCGGAAAGACGGTTAGTATGTACAGAAGTGATTAGTAATATTTACAATAGAAAGATACAAGAGTCCAATCCGTCGTAAGACGTGTGTATACGTGATTACTTCCGGTACACCACCGGAAGTGTGACTAACTCTTCACTGACTCGCACTGACTCTTCAGTAACTCATTAGAGACTCTCAAGTGACTCTCTACGACTCTCTTGTAGAGAATCCACCATTGCTATATATAGCAATGGGAACAGTCCATTTGTAGTCAAATAGGAGCGGCACCCTAACACTTAACACCTAGGTCATCAGTACATTGATTTCAAGAGAGAAATCATGATTCCTGATAAAAGGGTGGCCTAGAATCATACAAAGAAATGTATCTAAAAATGAGGTAAGCATTCAAAGATTTTATATACAAAACAGGAGTACAACTAGACATAAAGTGTGTACGTGTATATATATATATATATATATATGTGTGTGTCCATAAAGTCCGTGTGCACTTTAAAAAATTTATAACTTGTATTTGTGATAGAAATATTCTGTAAAAAAGTTATAAAGTTTAATATACCTAGTTTTAAATACAGTTATTGTATAATTCTTTACCACAAAATTTGCAACAATTTTTAGATAAGTAAAAGAAATATTATTAAAATCGTATTACCCTTTGTATTGCTAATAATGGAGGACATGTGAAAAGTTAAATAAAATTTCAATAAAACCTTAAAAGACATAGATTTACTTTCTTCTAATCCTTTTTTACAAATTATTTCTATCCCATGTACAAATAAAATTGTAAATTTTTTAAAGTGCACACAAATTTTATGGACACTGTGTGTGTGTGTGTGTGTGCGTGTGTATGTATATATATATATAGATACATGTTTCATTAAATAATATAGACAAGTTTTGTTGATTTATTTCATGTAAATTTTTTTTCATATCATCTGATAAGCTTAATAGCATTATCGTTGAAAAAGGAAAGAAGATCACAATATTGAAACATGTTTTTATTTAATCTTTTCTGAGCTTTCGGCTTACATCAGCCATTATCAAAGATGAAAATAATCTTGGTTGTAATGGGCAGTTCATGGACAAATGATAGTAGTAGTCATCTATTTTGTTTGTGTGGAGGATTGGCAAACACATGCATGCTGGAAGCGAAAATCACACTACAACTTGTGGCGTCTCACATGATCACCCGAGAGTGGGGCCAAGAAGTATTAAGTATGGAAAGCCATTGGGATAACCAACTGCTTCTGTTATCTATTATAGGCATTTGAGAATGTGTGGAGATTTAATAGTTGATTTTGTTCAGGTTGGGTTTCAACTGTTTTATGTATATGGCTTCAAGTATTTTTAATTTTTGTTCATTGTTTTCGTGTTTAAGTATGATTGTGTTTTCGACGAGGATTTCACAGAACTGTGTACGTGGCCTGGTATGTTGTTTTAGATGTCTAAAGATGTTGGAATTGTTGTTTAAATGTAGTGTCAAGCGTTGTGAGAGTGAGTTTGTTGTGTGACCAACATGATGTTTACCAAGATTGAAAAATAACTCCTCATTTTAAAATACTTGTAATTTATTTATTAACTATAATTTTTGCATGAGATGGATGTGAGAGAAAAATGGGGTTTTATTGAAAATTTTGCCAGATTTTGCTACCAGTTTCTCAAGCCACCCAGGAAACATGTCAACTGATTTCACCAGGAACTCTTATTCTATGGAAGAGTTAAATTCTTGTATTCACACATTTCTTCCAAAGTATTTGTTTGGTATAGTATTAGCCAACCCTAAAGAAAAATGTCACAGGGCATTAAGTCAGGACTCCTAGCCAGCCACTCATGCATAAAATAGGGAGTTACTTTTTAGTTACCCTGTATATAATGTGTATGTCACAAATTACCCTATACAGAGAAATTTAAGCACATTTAAAAAAAAAAAGCAAGCTGGAAGATGGATAAAAAGGTTTTACTTTTAATATCTCTTAGAAGTAAATTGTGGTTCTGTGGTATCTGATCACTTTCTCACTGGTGCAATGTGGCTTTCCTGTGTCACTTCTACAAATACTTTCATGGCTTCTGCTCTCTGGTGCCCCCTATATATGAAGTTACTTGAGCCACAAGATTAGAAACTAGGTCCCACCCTTTTACTTTAATGTCAACAATAAAATGTCAACATAAATTCGACTCCAGCAGCATCTTTTCTCTCTTTTCCCACCTGTGGACTTCCCTTCCGTCTACTTGCTTCCCCGACAGCTACAATCTCCAAGAATTTAAATGTAAAGTCAATAGTCATTGCCTGTCTCACTAACCTGCATCCTCTCTCTCATGCTCTTTTCTCTGTCCACTCCAATCTCATCAGTATTCTCATCTTTCTCTTACCCACTTCCTGACACCCCTATAACCTGACACTCTTTCTCATAACTTTCCTCCTATGTAACCCCTTGCACACCAGTGTCAGTAAACTGTCTTGCTTGGGGTGATATGAATAATAAAAAAAATCCTCTTAAAAAGTATTGGTTGTGTCCCTTTCTCCATGGGAATCTAAACAGCAACTTACTATTCTTCTCAACAAGCTTTCATATGACTTTATAGGGCCCCTTAAGATATCAACAAATTCATTATGTTAAAAGAGAGCTAATTTCCTTTTATAATTCTACAATATTTAGAATCAATATAAAAAAAAACAGTCTAGAGAAGTGAACCAATCACAGTTACATTGCATTCATTAAAAAGTTACTTGATTGAATTTTTCTGTATTTTGCACTGTAGCCATTGTTTTAATTAGTGTAATGTTCTTAAGTATCTAAAATGTTTGAGCCAAGATGCTCTTAGTAAACAAGTTGATTTTCATATTTAATCATTCCGTTAAGTGAAATTGATCATTGATCAATTTATTATTTGGCATACACTCCAGGATAACAGCCATCAACCATATACAAAGCAGATCAGTCTAAGTGATCAACGACTTTTCTATAATCACTTATCTAATCCATTGGTATCAATACGCAGTTTCATTTTCCACTCCATTTCAAGCAATTGTCCACTTTCTTTACTATTTAAACATCTTTTCTTCTCTTCTTCCTCAGTCTTCAAAATTCAATTAGCTAGCATTGCATTATTAAAAAGATTTCTTTCTCTTTTCTTCTTTTTTTTTTTTTACAGAGACAGAGGGGAGTTAATTCAGATTATTGGCCCTCTCATACTTTATATGAGCCAGTCATAACATTATCTTGATAAAAATTTGAACCGAGACTGAGAAACATATTAACTGTTTATATAAATGGTAAAATCTATTAGAGAATTATGCCAAAATTTAATTTGTTTTAGAGATTAGAGAAAAAAATCAATTACTGGTAGAAAATAGAAGCAATAATCATTATAATCTGTCTCGGGTTCTCCAAGCCCTCCTTCCTCATTTCATGTCCCAGGAACTTTAACTGTCTGTTCCTGATGCTCAGTATTAACTTGCTTTTCATTTCCATCATCATTACTCCCATGCTTGATTCATGATATTCACAGAATCCTTGTCCAGCATTCACTGCCATACTGATGAACTAACATCACATAGCAATCCAGTACTCTTTTCTTTTCTTTTTTTTTTCTAGAAAAATTTTCTTGTCTTTTAATACTCTGCTTAGTTTCTGGAATGCATCCTTTGCCATGCAGATTTTTTAAAAAATTTTTTTATAATTTTGTCACCTCCAAGCAAGGCATTTTACTGCCACTGTTGTGCAGGGGGTTACATAGGAGGACTGTTATGAGAAGGAGTGAGAGGTTGCAGAGGGTGTCAGGAAGAGAGTAGGAGAAGGAGGCAAATACTGATGAGTGGGGTGGACAGAAAAAGGCATGAGAGAGAAGATGTAAGTTAGTGAGACAGGAGATGACTATTGATTTTACATTTAAATTCTTGGCAATTATAGCTGTTGGGAAAGCAAGTATGCCTTCAGATCTTTGTGTTGCACTTTCTGTCTTCTGTTAGAACACTTTCCGGGTATTGAAATTTTTGTACCTGTTTGATTTCAGTATCCTCCACCTTTATTTGGCATTTTGAATCCTTAAAAATAATTCAGTACCTCAAAAATGTAACACTAATAATATTAAAGAAGCAACATTAAATTCTTACATTGGATACATATGCATCCCACTCTGTTGTAGGTTAACTTGTCAGGTTTAGTGCAATTCTCACACATATTTATCAACATATCACAAATAACCAAAACAATAATAACATAAGGAAAATTTGAATAGATAACAACAATCTAAATCTAATCTAAATCTAAACTTATTTATAAACGGAACTTTGTCTGTGTGTATGTCCGTTACCTATGGATTCCAAAATGGCTTAACCAATTTTCTTGAAAATTTACACAGTTGTACTATACGTGTCTGTGAGTATTCTTAGCTAGGTTTTGTTTCGAGAAACGATATTCAGAAGTTTCAAGGTTCCAATTCTTACAATAGTGCAGAAAATTGATTATTTATATATATATATATATATATATATATATATAAAAGGCAATATGTTTTTGTGTGTGTGTTTATCTGTCTGTATGTCCTTTATACAAATCAACAATTTTTATCCGATTTTCACCAAGCTTCACACAAATATTCTTTAGGCCGAGTCTGAGCTCCAGAACCATGGATTAGTTTTAAAGCTTTCATTACACCTGAGCAACGCTGGGCTATACTGGTAGTGTTTTATATAAGGGAACAGTGCAAATAATGATTTAAACCAGGTGAACTGGTTTTGCTTTGATTGGCAATCAGTCTAGGAAAGAGGACAACTCTAAATTCAAAACGAGTTGGTTATGGGGCTATCAACTCCATCCTTGCAACATGCTATCTACACCAGACCAGCTACCACCTAGTGTGATGAAGCTATTAGCATATATTCTACTAGGTCTTTACATGGTTAGATAAGAACATAATAGTATTGTTTTATCAATAATTGTTAAAATATATATACCTGAGTTATTATAGCTCTCAACACTCATGGAATTTCTGTAGGTCCTTCTAGTTTGGGTGAGTACCTAAACACAATTCGTGGAATAACAATATTTTATCTGGAACTTGAAATAAGAGAAACATGTCTTGTTGGTGTTCTCATACATTGGGTCCTCTTCGTATCTTTCCATTAGATGAAATTATCTCATTTCATTTTAAGCCTCGGCGGCTGTAAACACTTTCCATAATTATTAAATGGAATCATATTAAAAATGTTCAAATATATGACAAAAAGATTATCGACATGTGAACACAAGTGAGCCTGTCTAACTTTGACAGGTGTCTGAAACTTGTATGCAATTCTTATTTCTCTTCCCTCCACCTCTCACCAATTTTTGATACAAAGATCTGCCATATTCTTGAGAGAATGGTAATTGGGAGAGAAACCAGACCAGTTGGCTTTAAGTGGAATTGCCTGCATTTATGAAATTACTTTCTTTCATTGTTTTTTTTCTTTTTTTTTTTTTTTTTTTTACTTCTTTCCTTTCCAAGTGAAAAGATTTCCAATATGTACAACTACCATTTGTTTTCTCAATATACACATGTATTCTATCAGATGAAACATTAATTTTTTTTACTTATATTTCTTTCATCTTAATTTGACTTGCTCTATTTTCACTACTAGTATTCTGAGGTTGAGTCTAAATAATTTCTATTTTTGTTTATCAACTTTATTCTTCAAAAAGTTCAGCACAATTACATTTTATTCAATTATATATTCACCATTATTTGTGATGACTTGCTGTCACTTATCAAGAATCTCTTTGATATTTCTTGGGTGAAATTCTTTAGGTGTTCATGTGTTGTAAAAAAAAAGTTTAATCAACTTTTGAAACTATTAGAGATTTTTTTCCCTAACACAGTATTTTAAAGTGACTGAAAAAGTTAATGACTAGTTGCTACAAGGTCAGGTAAATTCAGCAGCACCTGCTCACATTTGAGCACTGAGATGATCATCCTCTTTTCTTATTCCCTTTCTCTTCTTTGGTGGCAGCAATGAAGGCCCAATGTAATCCTGAAGAGTCGTGAGCAAGAGTTACAGAGGAGTAACTATTGGATGTGGCTGGGCAAGACAGCACATTGCAGATCCTCTTCAGGTTGACAGTTGAATTCAAAAGTTTTGCTTACAGCTTGGATTGTCTTAAGTCAGGAAGACCAGTTTGCAACAACATGTCTCAGGCTCAATGTTGGCCTGTGTCAGGGATGTCTTCAAATGATGTTTGAAGCATCATTTTGGGCCTCTGCATAGCCTCTTGCCACTGGCGAGTTCTACAAACATGGTTATATGTGGCAGTTGAGTGGGACGCATTCTGGATATATGACTTGTCCAGTGGAGGCAATTTTGAAAGATGGTAGCCTTGATTGATACTGCAGAATGTGATCCAAGAAAGGATCTCATTGTTGATGATACAGTCGTCTCAACTGATGCAGAGTTGTCAGTGTATAACGGGTGAGGTAGAATGGTCTAACCAAGTTCTAGATTTTATTTCCTGTGTTACCGTTGTTATATGCCACCCTGCATTGTTCAGAAGAACAATATTTTTTTTTCCTTTAATCCACTATTTGTGAGCAATGACGAGGTGTTGGAGAAGATGCAAATGAGAAGGAAACTTATATTTAACATCAGGAAGAGACAGCTGAAGTTTCTGGAACATGGAAGGAGGGTTTGGAGAATCTAATATTCACAGAATAGATAGAAGAAAAGAGAGACAGCAAAGCAGTACAAGACACATTTGATGGGTTTGAGCAAATGAATGGCAGGTGGGGTTTGGGAGAGATCAGTCAGTTAAGTGCCATACATGATACACGCTTGGGCGATCATGTCTCGAAAGTGAAACCACAGACCGAAAGACAAATGAATGGATGTAAGTCAAACTTTGATTTTCTGGTATCGATATCAAATAAGTTTTTTTCATTGTAAACTGAATTTTGAAGGCTAAATAAGTCCTCTGAGTAAATGGTATCATGACTGAGACTAAGAACTACAATTATATCTACTTAGAGACAAACCCAAAGCAAAAACTAAAATAAAAGGGCTGACAAAATACAGACATACAGGCAGATAAACAGACACACACACAAACATCTTGCCTTTTATATACATATATTTTATCAATTTTCTGCACTATTATAAGAACTGCAACCTTGAAACTTCTGAATATTGTTTCTTATGTCTTTGTCTATGAGTGTATCAAATTAGATTAAAATCGGACCACTTCTTCTATAACCCGATTTTTTCAATTATCGATTTTTGATATTTATCAAGGGTACCTCAACACAAAACCTAGCTAAGAACACTCGCAGATGCTTATAGTACAACTGTGTAAATTTTCAAGAAAATCGGTTTAACCATTTCGGAGTCTATAGGTAACTGGCACACACAGAGATAAAGTTCCATTTATAAATAAGTTCATATATATATATATATATATAGTTACAGTAATATTGCAAATACACCTACAAGTCTCATATGCTTAGAATTTGAGAGCCTCTGATACGTCTGCAATTCGACAGCACTGTATTTTAATACATAGCATTAACACTAGTCACAGAATCAACTGGGTGTGTTGGATATTTGCAGCTTTCAAAAAGCTTTTGATTTTGAAAATCTTGTGATTTTTTTTTTCTTTTAATTACTTCATCCCAAGAAAAGAAAAAAAAATCCACTAAGACACAGGAGTTGCTAAGTAAAATATTATAAGAAAAAGAAAAGTATTATTAAGGAGCAGGAACAATAAAAAAAAATTAAGACAGAACTGCGTTTCAATTTTTGAAGATAAAACTTAACTAGAAAACATAGTTAGAAGAGTTCCACAAGCAAGAAGTAAAACAAGAAACTATTAGCATAGAACTTACAGTTACATTAAGCCATTTTGACTGTAAAATGATATCTAGCTGCCAACATAGCTGGTCAGTCAAATGCCATATGTGATGCACACTTAGCCAATCATGTCTCAAAAGAGACATGACTAAGCAGAATATTTTCCTGCAGTAAATTGTCATTTCTTATAGACTGGTTGCCAACCAAGGCGATAGAACCCAATCTGTCCTGTTATTTAACATATAGCTGGAGGAAGAAGAGAGGGATTAATAAATTTAACAAGGGTATTTGTGAGAATGAAATGAATTTGACTGAAATTTGAACTCGACTTGCTGATTTCTCATTCTGAGCTGATATCCATTAAAACACTACGTACATTCAATCTCATACTGTGCTCAAATTCACAGAATCTAGCTTCCATGGAGAAAAGTTCCTTGATTTTAAATTGTTTTTTTTAAACTCCAGCAGCTTCTTTTCTGGCACTTCCCGCTCATGGAGTTCCCTTTCATTTACTTGCTTTCCCGACGGCTACAATCTCCAAGAATTTAAATGTAAAGTCAGTAGTCATCTCCTATCTCATTAACCTGCATCCTCTCTCTTGTGCTCTCTTCTCCATCTACTCCACTCTCATCAGTATTCTCATTCTTCTTTTACCCACTTCCTAACACCCCCTATAACCTGACACTCTTTCTCATAACTTTCCTCCTTGCAAAACAGTGGCAGTAAAAGGCCTTGCTTGGGGCAATATGATTATAAAAAAAAATCTATCAGTTTAACTAAAATAACATAAGATTTTTCAACAATTTTGTGAGAACACTTGAGGTTTCCCAATTGAAAACTCCTAAAGGCTGTTAGACTTAATAAATATCAGTACGAAAAAGATATTCAAATAATCCATAACCTGTATTAAGAATAAACAGCTTTTATGCAGAGAGAGATCATGTTGAATAAATACAACAAAGATGCATTTTCTCACAAGATTTATTTAACCTGTGCAGTAAGACGATTCTAAGAGGATTAGAATTCCTACCAAGATTTATTGTCGGCAGATGTAACATTAATAACATGACAGATGTTCAGGCTTTGCTGCTCTGTTTGTATTTTTATGACAGATATTCTGTGCTGCATTACTGAGTTGACTAATTCTCCTTCCGTTCATATTCCATTGGTAAGGAGGAAGATCCATTCAGACAGCTTCTTCCTCAGAACTGTTGTTTTATGGAACAGAAACATTCAAGGATGCCTCCCTATTCACTAAAATCTTAACATCTTCCTAGTCAACCTTTATCTATCCTACATATCCTACTGATAAGTATCTCTTACTCCCTTTCTGCACACATTTCCAAGATGGCACCAAAACATAAGTTGATCACAAACACTTTTTTTTTGTTACTAATGTTGGATGTGTGTTGTGGTACAGTGGATATCAGCTCAGAATAAAAAATTTGAAAGCTAATGTCAAATTCCTGTTGAATTAATTGCATTCACTTGTGCACAAATACTCTTGGAAAAGATATTAATCACTCTCTTCTCTCTCCAGTTATGGGTTAAATAGAAGGACAGATTGGGTTCTGTAGCCTTGGTTGGCAACCAGTCTACCCCAGAAAGAAATAGCAATCTACTGCAGCAAAATCTCTTGCCCAGTCAGTCATGTTTCTTTCGGGACATGATTGCTCAAGCATGTATCATGTATGACACTCAACTGACTGTGGTTCTTATACAAGGCCCAAGATCCACTTAAGTCAATTGTTATGAGTCTGGTATGAGTGAGGAGCACAGTTTATGTTGAAAAGATAACTGTAGTGATATGTAAATGGCTATATAATTAGCAGAGCTATGATATAGACTATATAAATACCCAAACAGTAAGGATAGGGCAGCTCTTAGCGAGATAAACTACTGCTAAACTGATGAAATACGAATGAAAACACACTTCATAACAATAACAGCTAACACAAGAGTTTAAGATTATAGTAATTAGGAAAGCATCCATTTTGAATTTTGTTCCATAAAAGAAACAGTTTTTGGAAGAAGCTGAGTGAAAGTTACTCCTTACAAAAGTTATATGAAGGGAATGTGGGTGAGTATGCAGTTTGGTGGGTTTTTAGATGGAAAAATGAGTTACGAGAAATTAAAAAATGTAGTTATGGAGTATGCTTGCAAAGTTACATGCAGACAGCTCTTTTATGATATATCCAAGTTCCTACGATCTTCATCAATGATCTTTCTGATATAATTAGTTTTCAAGTGAGCATCTCTGCAGATGATATTAACATTTATTCCCATTCCAATAGGAAATCTGCCAAGGCTGACAAAGTAAACTTGGCGGCCACCCTTCAAAAGGACCTATAATCTGGGATTGAATGGTCGGGTAGCAAATGGCTTGTAAATTTTAATGCCTCTAAAATGAAACTGCTCTTCTTTAACCACCATAAAGAAACTTTCATACCTATCATCAGAATAAATGATGCTAGTCTTCTAGAGAGCAACACACCTTGCCTCCATGGCCTTCAGTCAGTTAAGTGCCATACGTGATACACGCTTGGGCAATCATGTCTGACTGGGCAGAAGATTATCCCGCAGTAGGTTGCCATTGCTTTCTGCGGTAGACTGGTTGCCGAGCAAGGCTATAGAACCCAATCTGTCCTGCTATTTAACCCATAACTGGAAGGAAGAGACAGATTAATACCTTTCCCAAGGGTATTTGCGCGTAAGTGAATACGATGGATTCAACTGGAATTCGAACTCGGCTCCCCGGCTTCTCGTTCCGAGCCGATATCCACTGTACCACAATGCACATCCTTCCATGGCCTTACTCTCTCAAATTATCTCAAATGGAATGACTACATCAAATCCATAGCTGCATCTACTGCTAGGAAGATTGGGCCACTGCGTTGGGCCAGGAAGTTTTTCTCGACTGAATGGTATTTATAAATGTGCAAAATGCACATTTATAAATACCATTTGTTTGTGCATTGAATACTGCTGTCATACCTGGTTGGATGTTCTGCGATTCATCTTGAGATTCTTGACAAAATCCAAAGGAGGATCTGCAATTTAATCAATCCTGACTTGGCAGCTCACCTTCAGTCACTTTCTTATCATTGTGATGTGGCTTCCTTCTGTCTTTTCTACAAGTATTTTCATAGCAACTGCTCTGAGTAACCTTTTCCCCTTGTTCTCCAATCACATGTATTTACTTGTGCTACTAGATTGGCAACTAGGTCCCACCTTTTTACACTCAAACTAGTTAAATATAACCATCTCTTCTACTCTAACAGTTTTTTTCTTGCACTTCCTTAATAATCACAATCTCTAAAATCTTCTACCTATTTCATTCCTATCCATCTATTATAATTTTTTCAACATCCCCTGTACCTTGTTTTTTCTCTCACTGTAAACCCCTGTGCACAAGTGCTGGTCTCTACCTTGCTAGAGGTGAGATGATTACAAAGAAAAAATATCAGTTTTTTTAGATGTGAGTTTTAAACAACTTAATTAGGTATCTCAACCATTATTTTTTCTCCTGGCTAGTTCTCTGGCCCTAATCAGGTTAACTGAATCTGAAAATCATTTAGTTGTTTTTAATTCTCCCCTTTGTTTCAAATAATTTTTTTTTAATCATATCACCCCAAGCAATGCGGTAATGCCACTGATGTGCAGGGGACTACGTAAAAGTGAAAAGATTTGAAAAGAGAAAGCCGGAAACCACATCCTAAACAGGGAACAAGGGATGAGCCTCTTCACCTGTTCAATACATGTGGGTGGAGTGTGAACCGGGTGATAGTTTAGTCTATCTACTCCAATATTGCTCAGTCTTCTGCAAAGAAAGTTGGTCAACTGTGTTGAACTAGATAATTTTTCTATTCTCAGTCTGTTACATATTTATAAGTCTACCATTTATGCATATTTTGAATATTGATGCTACATATGGTCCAATGCTCTTGCTATATATTTAGAGATTCTTGAAAAAATCCAAAGAAAAATCAGTAATATTATTGGTCCTGACCTCATATCTCAGCTTCAGTCACTTTCTAACTGCTGTAAAGTTGGTTCTCTATGCGTTTTCTATAAATACTTTCATTGTAATTGCTTGGATGAACTCTCTGCTAAGATGAATCTTCACGAATTTAAACACAGTACCTGGGAAGTGTTCTAACAGAAGATGGAAAGTGCAACACTGAGATCCAAAGGCAAATTAGCATGGCGAAGGAAGCATTCCAGAAGTTGAGTAAAGTATTAAGAAACAGGATAATTTCACAAGAAACGAAGAGGAGAGTACTGAATTACTATATGATGTCGGTTCTTCAATATGGTAGTGAATGTTGAACAACATTAACAAAGATGCTTAAAAAAACATCAAGCAGCTGAAATGAGGTTCTACAGAAGGATGCTCTGGATATCATGGACTGAGCATGTGAGCAATGATGAGGTTTTAGAAAGGATGGAAATGAAAAGAAAATTAATACTGAGCATCAGGAAGAAATAACTAAAGTTTCTGGGACATGCAATGAGGAAGGAGGGCTTGGAGAACCTGATACTAACAGGCCAGATGGACGGAAAAAGAGACAGGGGAAAGCAGCAGATAAAATATTTGAAGGACCTAATCAGGTGGATGACGGAACGAGGGTTGCATGGTGCAACAGGAAAAAGTGTGCTAAGAGACACCAGGAATAAGGAGATGTGGAGAGCCATGATCACCTATGTCCTGAATGGATATGGCACATAAAAGAAGACTAGATTTGCAATATCGGCTCACCAGTTTAAATTGATTAGGTGCAACTATAAGTTCTATACTAGCAGTTTCTTTTCTCAGATGTCTTGTTTTTGAAACTCCTTACAGGCCAATGCTTTCCAGTCAAATTTGATCTTTAGTAAAAAATTTAAATGCAAAGTTTATCATTATCTGCTACCTTCTTGATATTTTTTTTTTAATCATTTCACCCCAAGCAGTGCATTTTACTGTCACTGTTGTGCAGGGGGTTACATAGGGGAAAGTGATGAGAAAGAGTGGTTAGGGGGTTACATAGGGGAAAGTGATGAGAAAGAGTGGTTAGGGGGTTACATAGGGGAAAGTGATGAGAAAGAGTGGTTAGGGGGTTACATAGGGGAAAGTGATGAGAAAGAGTGGTTAGGGGGTTACATAGGGGAAAATGAAGAGAAAGAGTGGTTAGTGGGTTACATAGGGGAAAGTGATGTGAAAGAGGGGTTAGTTATAGAAAATGTCAGGAGGGGGATAATAGATTGATGAGAATACCAGTGTAATGGGGGTGGAGCGGATGGAGAAAAGAGCTTGAGAGAATAGATGCAAGTTAGTGAGATAGATGTTTGTTGACTTTACATTTAAATTTCTGGAGATTGTAGCTGTCGAGGAAGCAAATATATGGAAGGGAATTCCACAGGTGAGAAGTGTGAGCAAAGAATCTGTTAGAGTAGAAATTGTGGTTACATTTTATTGGTTTCAAAGGTGGGACCTAGTAGCTCGTGTAAACTCATACCTAGGAAGCACCAGTGAGCTAAGTTCAATGGAACAGAAGCTGTGAAAGTATTTGTAGAAGAGGCACAAAGAAGCCATATTACTCTTTTATTGTTTTTACGCTTTAACAATAGTTCTCTTTCTTTTTTTCACACTCTGTAACAACTTATGTCTTAGTGGCTTTACTGCCTTGCATGCAGTGAAATGATTAAAAAACACACCAGATATACAGAAGACATTTACTATATACTTAGATTGTGATCATGCCCTTACTTGACATATATGGAATTTTATGTCTCTGTTTTTGTATAGACAAACATGTTGGGTAAAGTTTGTCTTCTTTTTTTTAACGTTTGCATTGTTCTGACTCTTTGATCTGTGCTTAGTTTTCTTTTTATCAAGATTATGGTTGTTCTCTCAAGATTATGGCCTTTTTCTCCTCTCAAACTTCTTGTTTTGCCATTTTCTTTTAAGATCTATGTTCAGCTCTGTACAATGTCGGAAATATTTTCTTCTTCATCCATTTGCTCTGAGATATATTGGTTGTTTTCCTGATCGACGTGATCTTCATGGCTCCACAGTAGGTCAATCTTTCATAGTATCTTTAGTCCAAGAAAATGTTGGTCATCTCTTTTGCAAGTAATACTGGTCTGACTGTATTAGGTCACTATGGTTAGTCACTCACCATGTCAAGTTCTTTATGGCAGTGTCCATCTCCTCTTCAAGTAAACTGATAAATATTGGATGACGTGGTTGTTCTGGGTTCATGTTTGAGGAGAGATATCTGTGCTTGTTCTAATGTAAGAGGAAGAGCTTGCCAATGTATATATATTAATGTGTATTTGGGCAGTAATCGTTCATTCAAACAGGTTTCATTAAAAACGACCAACAAGGAAGATTTTAATTTTTGATTTAATTTTTCCAATATTCTTACAAGTTGCCTTTTTGCTGGAGATAAGGAATGTAAAAATGTTCCATAATTTTCCAAGTGCTTTCAGTCTCTTCACAGGCCATTTTTAAGGATGTTATTTTCCCGGTGTTTGAAGTAATGTAATTTTTCTGTTTTTAGTTTGTTTTTGAGAAAGAGAGTTCTTTAAAGCTTTTATGTAATGTGTGTGGTGAGCATAGTGTGAGCATCTGTCTATTTAAAAAAAAGACTTCAAAAACTCCATTTCCACTGTTATATAGTGTAAGTTTGATGGTAGGAGAAAATTGTTTGATAATATATTTCTTCTCTTATAGCAAGGTGCCTTTTGATATGGTATTTAAATAGTATTTTTGTATTTTAAACCAAAATTTTTCTTGAGGGTTCTTGTTACTATGGATTAATAAATGCTTTTTCATTGCTCTATTATTACTAGATAGGTGGCATGTAAGGCATCTTCAGAGAATTGGTAGTATGGCCAGTATAAGTAATAGATTTATGACAAGAAACACCATCTTGTACAAGGCATCGAAATTCATACACTATATTAGTCATCAATGGTTTAGGTTTGATAAGATCATTATTATTAAAAACAACAAGGTTTGCTGTCTTCCATTTTCTGTAATATATTAAAAAAATTTACATGTTTTTGAGGAATTATGGCAGAAATATGGTGTTTAATAACTTTTGTACAGAAAATTTATTCTGTTTATAATTAATGTGCATTTGGCTGCAATAAAATATATTGATGTTTTCTTGTGTGCTTTTTTTTTAATAATAGCCTCATGTATTTTAATGTTAGTATCATGTATTTTTTATAAGAATAATTTAATTTGTTTATCAATAAAGTAATTGGGGAAATTTTCTTTTCAGAACTCAAATTATATAAGAATTGCCCAAAGGTTTTGTATTTTTGAGTGCTTTCAGCTATACTTTTAGCCATTATTAATAATGAATTTTGTTTTACTTGCAACTAAATATGTGTAAAGTTTATGTATAAGAGTCATGTGTATGTCATGTCCTGAACACAGTAAGCACATTGTTATGTTCATAATTGATATCATTAATTGTAGAATTTCTCTTTTTTATTAGTAATCCTTCTGTTAGTGTTAATCTTCTTTTGCATGTGGATGATACTATTATGTATATATTGTCAACAAGTATGTCACGGATAGGTCCTGGTAGAATTAAAAGAATTCAGATGAAACTCTGTTCAGAAAGGTGCAGTGTCAATCTTCTCTTTAGTTTTGTGGTAGTGCAGCCAATGTAACTGTTTACAAATCTGGATTGAGGAACACAGTTCTTCAAAGGAAATATAAATTCATCAGTGACACTGGTTCTTGGCAGCTTAGATTTTGCAGGTGAAATTAAAGAAAATTAAAAATAATAGAGGCAGACTGCTACTGGTGTGCGGGGTGTTACAGTGAGAGGAAAGGGAAGACCATACAGTACAGGGGGTGTTGAAGAAAGGTTAATAGAGAGCTTGGAGCCAAGAATATACAAGATGGCAATTGACATTGCTTTTAAACTTTTGGAGATTGTAGCTATACAAGGAAGAGAGTCCTGGATTGTTACATGCTGTCCATCCTTCAATATGGCAGTGAATGCTGGACAATATTATCAAAGATGAAGGAAAAACTTGAAGCAACTGAAATGTGGTTCTACAGAAGGATGCTGCAAATATCATGGACTGAGCATGTGAGCAATGATGCGGTCTTAGAAATGATGGAAACTAAAAGGAAATTAATAGTGAGCATCAGGAAGCGACACCTGAAGTTCCTGAGACAGGCAATGAGGAAAGAGGGCTTGTAGAACTTGATACTAACAGGCCAGATAGAGGAGGAAAAGAGACAAAGGAAAGCAGTGGATAACATATTTGAAGGGCCTAATCAGGTGGATGACGGAACGAGGGTTGCATGATGTAACAGGAGAAGGTGTTCTCAGAGCTACCAGGTATAGGGAAACATGGAAAGCTATGATCGCCTATGTCCTGAAGGGACAGGTCACATAGAAGAAATAGAAGCTATCAGGGAAGCAAATATGGGGAAGGAAGTTCCACAAACAAGAAGTGTGAGAGAAGAAACTTATAGAGAAGTGAAAGTTACATTTGCCTATTTTGATGGTAAAAGTTTGCCAAATCTAGTTTGACAAGTAAATTCTTGAAGGCAGGATATAAGGGATGAAGCTCATCAGAACTGAACCTAGAAAAGACAGAAGAAAGCCATATGTTGACAAAAAGAAAGTGACTAAAGATAAGTTGCCAAATTGAGACTGATTACATGGGAGATCTTTCTTTGGACAAAGTTATGATAGATATATTTAGATTTCGGCATTAAATAACCCATACATATATGCTGCTAACCAAAATGAGTCAACAAACTAAATATACCAAAAATCTAGCAAGCACAATTATTTAATTACTAGCAGTATATCCTGGCGTTGCTCAGGTGTAATGAAAGCTTTAAAACTAATCCATGGTCCTGGAACTCAGACTCTTTGAACGTTGGCACAAAAAACTAAAAAGCTATAGTTGTTTCCAGTTAAATCGAAACCGTAGACTGAAAGAAAAATGGATATAAGTCAAATTTTGATTTCCTGGTATCGATTTATATATGTATATATATTATCAATTTTCTGCACTATTGTAAAAACTACAATCTTGAAACTTCTGAATATCATTTCTTATGTCTTTGTCTATGAGTGTATAAAATTTGATTAAAACCAGACCACTCCTTCTATAACCTGATTTTTTTCGATTTTCAATATTTATCACGGGTACCTCGACACAAAACCTAGCTAAGAACACTCGCAGACGCCTATAGTACAACTGTGTTAAGCCATTTCAGAGTCTATAGGTAATGGATACACACACACACACGCATACACACACACATACCCACACAGACAAAGTTCCATTTATAAATAAGTTTTGATCTTGGAACTAATTTGACAAAGGACAGAAAGTTTGGCACCAAAATCTGAAGAGGTATTGAGATTGTGGGACATGCCTTTCAATTCATAACCAGTAAAGAAACAACTACCAGAACCCAGTAAATCATGCAAAGAAGATGTGGTTATATCCAGTATTCGAATAGGACATACACACATAACCCACTCTTATCTCTTAAAAAATGAAGAACCTCTTGAGTGCATTGAATGTCAAGAACCCTATACAGTAAAACATGTTCTACTTGACTGCAGTGACTTAACATTGTAGAAGGATTGCTGGATATATGTAAACAACCTGAAAAATCTTTTCAAAAAAATAAACTCTAATAATATTTTAACCTTCCTCAAAAAGGTCAAACTATACAACAAAATATAATCTAAGTAAAGATCCGAAGATCAAAAATAGATCCGACCCTCACCAGGTGAAAAATTTCAAAAGTTGAAAACAATGGAAAAGTTTAAAAAGCAAGACATCTTCCAAAATTCTGTAAAAATAATATAACCTTATGCAAAATCATTTGTTATGACCTTTGAAATAAACAAACTCATAACCAGCAATGCCAAGATGGCTAAATTTCATCTTATCTGAAAGAGAAATTAATTTACTTGAATATAAATATAATTTCTGACTGTTTTTTGAGAGAAAAGTTTCTTTGTTTATGTTTGGATATAAAACTGAGCAGATATTTTTTTAAACCTTTTTCTTTCTTTTTTAATATAATCAGTTCACCCCTAGCAAGGCAGTACTGCTACTGGTGTGCAGGCAGCTATATGAGAGGAGAGCAAATAGATAGAACAAGTTACAGGGCATTTCAAAGAATGGATAAGAGAAGGATGAGAATATTGGTGTGAGGAGAGTTCCTTGAGAGTAGAATGAAAAGAAAGAAGAACAAGATATAGGAAAAAGGATAAGAGAAAGATGGGTGTCAAGGGAATAAAAGATAGCAATTAAAATTGCACCTAAACTCTTAGAGGTTGTAGCTACTAGGGAAGCAAATGTATGGAAGGGAGTTCCAAAGACAGAGAGTGCAAGAACAGAAACTGTTAGAGTAGAAGAGTGGGTTCCATTTGACCCTTTTTCATGGTAAAAGGATGAGACCTAGTTGTCAGTCTAGTCTTTTTCTTCTATGTGCCCTGTCCCTTCAGGACGTAGGTGATCATGGCTTTCCACGTCCCCCCTATCCCTGGTGGTTCTTAGCACGCCTTCTTCTGTTACGCCACAAGACCCCCGTTCTGTCATCCACCTGCTCAGTCCCTTCAAATATGTTATCCGCTGCTTTCCTCTATCTCTTTTCCCCTCTATCTGGCCTGTCAGTATCAGATTCTCCAAGACCTCCTTCCTCATTGTATGTCCCAGGAACTTCAGTTGTCTCTTCCTGATGCTCACTATTAATTTTCTTTTTGTTGCCATTCTTGCCAACACCTCATCATTGCTCACATGCTTGGTCCATGATATTCACAACATTCTTCTGTAGAATCACATTTCTGCTGCTTCAAGTTTTTCTTTCGTCTTAGATGATATTGTCCAGCATTCACTGCCATATTGAAGAACTGACATCACATAGCAATCTAGTACTGTTTCTAGTGACAGTTTACTGTGTCTTAGTACTTTACTCAGCTTCTGGAATGCGTCCTTCACCTTGCCAATTCTCTTTCGGATCTCTGTGTCACACTTTCCATCTCCTGTTAGAACACTTCCTAGGTATTTAAATTTTTGTACTTGCTTGATACTAGTATCCCCCACCTGAATTTGGCATTTTGGGTCACTCTGATGAGCATGCATGCAGTTTTCTTGCAGTTTATTTGTAGTCCTTTTTTGTCACTCTAGTAGCATGAGTAAATTTGTGGAGAGTGGGTACCAGGGGAATAAGCTCATCAGAGCAGAAACTGTGAAAATATTTGTAGAAAAGACAGAGGAAAGCCACATCCTGACAGTGAGAAAGTGGCTGAAATCAAGCTACTAAATTGGGATCACTTTTATTGCAGATCCTCCTTTTGTGTTATGGTTGAGCACCCCTAGGTGAATAGCAGGAGTGCTTGACCAGATATGGCAACAATATTCAATGCATGGACGTCTAATGGACTTGTGTATGTGCAAAGTGGAAAATTTTGATAATTTATGGCAAGAAGGATTTTGCTTAAAGGTGTTATTTTAGCCTTGCTTCATTAGTAATGTCCTTTGTGGCTGAGCATGTCAGATTTAATAACAGCTGCTTATATAAAGGGGAATAAAAACTGAAATCCTCACAGAGAGCACATATTTCAAGTTGGTAGAATATAATGAAAGTATTAAGAAACAGAACAATTTTGCTAGAAACAAAGAAGAGAGTACTGGATTGCTATGTGTTGTCAGTTCTAAAATATGGCAATGAATGCTGGACAATATCATCAAAGATGAAGGAAAACCTTGAAGCAACTGATATGTAGTTCTACAGAAGGAGGCTGCAAATATTATGGATCGAGCATGTGAGCAATGATGAGGTTTTGTAAATGATGGAAATTTCAGCAGTTAATTACATGACTGCGTTAGAGTTACGGGAGACAAAATGTGGTTCGATTTTTTTTTTTTATGGATGTTCAGATCAAAAAGGTCGGTTTCTTCAATAACTAATTGTTGATTTGAGTTCAGCATATACGTTTGCACAGAAATAATGCTATTTTGGATAAATTTGAAGGGGGAAAAGCTTTCGGGACCTAAAATGAAAATTTACCACTAAAATCAGTTAAGTGCCATGCTTGATGCACGCTTTGCTCAATCATGTTTCAAAAGAGACATGACTGACTGGACAGAAGATTATCCCGCAGTAGGTTGCCATTACTTTCTGTGGTAGACTGGTTGCCAGCCAAGGCTATAGAACCCAATCTGTTTTATTATTTAAGCCATAACTGGAGGGAAGAGATTGATTAATACCTTTCCCAAGGGTATTTATGCATGAATGAATGCAAGGAATTCAACTGGAATTCAAACTCAGCACCCTGATTTATTGTTTCAAGTTGATATCCACTGCACAACAACACACATCCAAAACTAAAATACAAAGAGTAAAGCTGATTGACCTTGAACACTGTCATGCATTCGCACTAAGTTATAATGTTCTTGCTCACTTCAGTTGTTTATAGCAGTGCTTGGAAGGAAAGTGTGTAGAGTGTGGTCATGTCACAACACCACAGATGTTACATCACTGACCATGGCCTGTGCAGCATTTTTTAGCTAAGGACATTTCCCAGGCCCAACAAACACTGTATCTCCCAGATCCCACACTTGGAACTTTTTTCTCTTTAAAATCAAGTCCTACTTGAAAGAAACAAGATTTCATAACATCAGGGAAATTTAAGAGGTGCTTCCTATCTGAAATAAAAGAGTTCCAGGAATGCTTCCATCAATGGAAATGGTGCTTGATAATGTGTGTGGCTTCAAAGGAGACTAAATGCTGAATGAGCTGTAGTTTTGTTTTGTAGCACCATTACCAATACTTTTTGATCAAACCTCATACATTTATCTGAGAGGTCTGTGGAAAGCCTATTTTCACTGCCAGTAATGATAACATTAATCCATTAATGGCCACCATGCTATTAATGGATGTCTACCTAATGCATTATACATATACATTTGTAATACCTTATATATTTTGGAAGCCAATAATTCATATTATATTTTTATAATTAAAAACCAGGTTTTTGTGCATTAATTTCTGATCTCTTTCATTCCCCCCCAATATTCCTGATTACACAATATAACTTCCATGTGCCCCACCTCTTCAGGACAGAGTTCAGTCATGGCTCTCCACAACATCCTAGCCTTCTTAGCCTTTTTCTCTCTTTGCTAAAGCTCCTGTTCTTAGATTCATTTATGCCAGCTAGTCAGATAAGTAGCTATAAAAAGAATGAAGCATGCACGTCACTTACATCTCTTCTGGAAAAAGATTACTTAGAAAAGAGTGAGGAGTACAAACTAGTTAGAAAGGAGCAATAGAAAGCTGAGAATGCAGGTGCGATGACAGATACATAGGTGGAGAGAAAGGGAAGGTTATACGGGGGTGGGGAGAGAACTAGAGTCCAGTGGTTACTAGATGAGTATTGACTTTGCATTTAAATTTCTGGAGGTTGTAGCCGTCAGGAAAGCAAGAATATGGGAGCGAGTTCCACAGGCGGGAGGTGCGAGAGAAGAAGCTGCAGGAGTAGAATTGTCGTCTGCATTTGGCTAACCTGACTGTGAATGGGTGGGACCCAGTTGCCAGTCTGGTTGCACGTGTAAACACCTGTTGAGGAGGCACCAGTGACTTAAGTTCATTCGAGCATTTTTTTATTACTTCAAACATTATCATAGATACTTTGTATTTGAAATAGGCCTCTCCTCCATTTTTATCTATTAAATAGTGTTTATTACATATATAACCCTGTACACTTGAGAAATCTTAAGAAAATGCATTTCCCAACAAGAAAGGGAAAATCAACCATTTGATCTACCAAGCTTTATCAGTTGGTGCTAAAGAATGTCACAGCAAGCAATGTTCTATTTAAGGAGAACACTTGTTCAGAAAAGCACATCTTCAGGTTATTTTCTCCAATGCTTCATATCTGCTCAATTTCTATTATTACTCAAGTGTCACTCGTCATATAAAAACCCACAACCTGAACAAAATTTACAAAACAGGCCAGATCCTGTACAAAACAACTTAGCTTGTCACATAAATAACTTTAACAACCATCATCATTCTCATGAGATTTTAAATAATAATATTTAATTAGGTGAGGTACAAGCAATAGTGATCTATAGTATTTAGTTAAATCTTAGTACACTAGATATCCCAACTGCGCTGATAAAACGTGGGAGATATATTTTGAGCTATTTTCAAGGAAGAGAAAATGTGATTGTGTAATCAGAGTGATTATTTTCATGTCATCAAACAGAGTAATTATTTTCATGCATCTGAATCACTGTTCATGGATAGCATTTTATAAAAGAAACAGAGTAATTATTTTCATGGATAGCATTTTATAAAAGAAACAGAGTAATTATTTTCATGGATAGCATTTTATAAAAGAAACAGAGTAATTATTTTCATGGATAGCATTTTATCAAAGAAACAGAGTAATTATTTTCATGGATAGCATTTTATAAAAGAAACAGTAATTATTTTCATGGATAGCATTTTATCAAAGAAACAGAGTAATTATTTTCATGGATAGCATTTTATCCAAGTGAAAAATAAAATTGAATTGATTTTGTTAGAAAAGAAAAACTGTTGCTTTTAGCCAATAATAATTTTGAAGTGGGTTTTTCACTTTGATTTTATCTCCACTTGTGAGCAAACAAGTTTTCTTTTAATCCAGTAAATGAACAAGAAAAACTTGAGATAAATCAAATGTAACGCCCAGATTGTCAAATCTCTTGATTATTTTTTTCAATGGTAAATTTTAAAAGAAAATGAAAAATATATTGAGCAGTTTGAATTAACACAGTTTTTTGATGTGATATTGCCATTGGCTGATTTATTCAGACTAAATTTCTGTCACCTGTTGTTTTTTTAAACTAAATTTTGGTACAAGACTCAAAAACCACTCAGGTAGAGGATTACAGTTGAAAGACTAATAATGAATAAGATATGAATGATGCAGTAGCTGAGAATAAGTGAAGATTATAAGGAAGGATAAAGAGAAGAGATAATGATTTTCTGTTTATCATTTTATCATAAGCAAGGCAGTAAAAACCCAAGGGGTTACTGAGTGTAAAATATGAAATATAGAAACATTAAGGAGTGAGAACAATAAAAGAGGAACTAAAAAGTTTGTAACTAACAACTAACATTGACACTTGAAGAGATTGAAATGAGTGTTCAAGGAAGTACTCATGTGGGAGTCTGGCAGTTTTGGGAGAAAAAGCAGAGTGGAACTTAATTCTTTCATTTAGAACACAGGAAGTAAGGGGGATTCAAATCTAAATGCATCCTAGTTGTGAAGTTCTAAACTAGTAGTAAAAATTCTTCTAATTTTGAATTACAAAATAAATATGCAGTAGAAATTTTTTTTTAAAATCATATCACCGTAAGCAAGGTGAAAATGCCACTGATGCGCAGGGGGCTACGTAAGAGTGAAAAGATTGCGAAAAGGAAAAATCAGCAATATTATTGGCCCTGATCTGATGGCTCAGGATCTTGGGTATGATGATAAACTGCATCCAGCAGCAAGGCTTCTGATTGGGAGATTGTGAGGAGCATGGAACCACATCTTAATTGCTGTTGTTCTCAGGTCCACTCTGACCTGGAGTGGTAGCACCTGTTAGGGTTCTAGCTCTGGGCAAAAAAATAAACCCCCAAACTGGTGTCAAAACTTTATGAAAGTATAAAAATAGACTCTTTTAGAAAAATATACATTTTTGAGAATTAATAATTTTACCAACAATACATTTTTGAAAAAAAAAAAATTACCATAACACATTTTTGAAGGAAAAAAAATTCTTGTCGTAATACATTTTTGAAGAAAAAAAAATATTACCAGCATTACATTTTTGAATACAAAATTAGAAGACATTTTCAGTTTCTAAAATAAAAAAAACATTACCTCAATTCTGACTAAATCAACCTTCTTACTATAATTGAACATTAAAAAAATACCTTAAAACACTACCTTTTTGGCATTAAATAACCCACAGAGGTTGATATGACATTAAGCAACACTCAAACTAAAATCTAACTTTTCCAAAACGGAACTTTTTGTCTCAAAATAGTGTGCACTTTTTAATTATTGAGTAATATTTTTATCTTCTATATTTTGAACAAGTATTGACAATATTTTTGTTTTAAAAAAATAATTCTGGCTTTTCCTGAAAGTTTTAAATAATATATATATATATATATATATATATATTAATCTTATCAATCACACACTTTTGTTTGAAAAGCAAGAATGTACTTGTCATTTTAAAGAGTGTCATATCAGTTCTCTTGGGGATAACAAATTTTTGTAATATACTTATTTGCTATTCAGTGGGGAAATCTGACATTCTGAAATTGTTTTTAGAAAATAAACTTCCTTGAACTTTGTAACATGAAACGATTGAAACATCCATATTAGCTGTACCTCATTGTCAGCATGAGAGTCAGATTCTTTTATGCGCTGTGTCCCTTCGGAGTATGGGTGATCATGACTCTCCTCAACTTCCAATCATTTGTGGCTCTTAACTATGTTTCCTTACTATCACTTCTAGTCTCTGTTCTGTCATCCATTTCCACAAACTCATAAGATAGGTTACTCAATGTTTCTCTCTGCTCTTTTTGCCTCTAATACATCACATCAGTGTCAAATTTTCCAAGCCCCCTTTCTTCACTGTATCCCAGAAATATCAATGTCTACAGTAAACTAAATATCTTATACATTCCTAGGTATGTTTTGTGTGTGTATATATATATATATAAGAAACTAACCTAAAGGGCCAACAAACCTAACAAGGTTTCACCTAACCAGATCTTCAGGGAAGCCAAACTTTCCTGAAGATCTGGTTAGGTGAAACCTTTGTAGGTTTATTGGCTCTTTAGGTTAGTTACTTTCTTTGTTTGCTCTGCTTGTGCATTGAGCACACGTTTGTTTTTTGTTTTAGGTTACTCGTCTCAGGTTTTTTCTTTGGGCTATGTACTTTGACTGATGTTCAAGTGATTAGCTCTTTCGTTTTTATTACCATTTTTGCCTTCCACGTGTTTACTCGGAGGGTTTTTCAAAACAAGTATAGAGATAAGTTTAAATTTTTATATATATATATATATATATATATATATATATAAAGCAGTGATGGATTTTCATTTATTAATCCAACAGATTTTATTACTTAAAAGTTATTTTTTCGAGGCTACCCATATTTGAATAGATTATTTAATTTATTTATTTAAGAATATTTTTTATTTATCTTTGTCTACTGACCTGAATATTCAAGAAATTTTATTGGATAAAAATATGACCTCTGACAGAATCTGAAGCTGCATCCCCGCTTGGCAAGATAAACTATCATTAAATCCAGTGTGTATCCATTTTGGGGATGAAGTGTGTCTCTGATCAAGTAAAGTTGAATAATGTCTGATAAATGCAAATTTTTTTACTGTCAGAAGAGTCAATAATGAAGCATGTTCAAATTTTGCAGGAGAGTTCATAATTTCCTTTAATAGGTTTTCCTGACTATTCAGGCCGAAAAAAAATAGAATTTAATATATAAACCAAGCATCTATTCAGATATATATACTGATGGCCATAATTATTAGGCCACCCTAGTTTTTTTTAAAAGAAATAACGTATTTCATCCTATTTTAGTGGATAAGTCTAAATGAATGGTTCTTTTGTTATTATTACTTTGCAAAAATGTTACAAGGCAAGGAAGCAAAAATGAACTCGTCCGAATCACCCTAAATTTCTTTCATTCTTTCATTGCTGAAACTGCAATGTAGGTAATTATTAAATATTTATAAATTCATTTGATGCACATGTTCTGGTGCAATATTAACAAAAGAATTATTCTATTTTCATTTACAATTATTCACTTGGCAATAAATACTAAAAAAATAGTATGAAATACATAATTTTCTTTAAAACACTGAGGTGTCCTAATAATTATAGCCGGTAGTGTAGTTATCCACAAAAAATCACATTTAAGTAATAAAATATATAACAAAATTCAACAAATAATTCACAATTTGGTATTAGTACACACATTGTGGTGCAATAGGTGAGCATTGTGGTGCAGTGTATATCGGCTCAGAATCAGAAATCAGAGAGCTGAGTTTGAATTCCAGTTAAATTCATTGCATTCACTAACACACAATTACGTTTGGGAAAGGTATTCATCCATCATTTCTCTTTCCAGCTATGGGTTAAATAGTGGGACAGATTGGGTTCTATTGCCTTTGTTAGCAACCAGTCTAAAGCAGAAATTAATGGCAACTTACTGTGGGAAATTCTTCTGCCTACTCAACCGTATGCCTTTCAAGACATGAACACCCTAGTGTTTATCACGTCTGGCACTTAACTGACTGACACACATAGAAGAAACCATGAAAAATTACTGCACTCTTTAAAAATTGCTTATTACGCTTAATTAAGCCTTTTAATTTATCTTATTTATCAAAACCATTTTAACAGTAACCCTCTATTTTGAGTTTGTGTTTTTGTATGTGTTTTTGTTTTGTGTTGTTGGTGTATTTGTGGTGGTGATGTTTGTTTTACATTTTGTGGTATTGTGCATGCATATGCAAGTATGTGTACATATCTTTTGTGGTATTCATGCATGTGTTTTTGTAGTATTTTTGCATGTGTTTGTTGGTGTGTGTTTTATCATCTTTTTTATTTTTGTGGTGTTGGTGTATTTATATGTTTTGTTTTTTTTCTGTGGTTTTTATGATTATTTTTGTGTTGTTATTTTTGTATTGTTTGTTGTGGTGTTTGTGCATATGTTTTTGTTCAGTTTTTTTTCTTATGCAGTGTTTATGTGTGTTTGTGATTTTTTGGGGAACATCATCCGATTTTTTATTATTTGCTTATTTCGAAAATATAAGACGTTCACTGAGATAATTCACAATTATTTTTCCAAACTGCATCATAATTGCCTTAATATTTTTAGTAAGCCTTTTTGTCCTTCAGAATTTATAAGTGAAAATCTTTGATTTAATTAAACATTTTTCTGATTTAATCATTTATCAACAAACAAGGTAATAATTCCACTAAGATGTAAGGGGATAGTAAAAAAAGAATAAGTAGACATTAGTGAAAAGAAAGCACAATAAAAGAATGACATGCAGGAAGATAGTACATGGTGATTGATGTTGCATTTTAATTTTTTGTAGATTGCAGGAAAATAATAAACTGGAAGACAGTTCCACAATTTTTAAAATTACATTTGGATATTTCAACAGTAAAACAATGAAACCTAGTTAGCTCTTATCATGACTCTGGCAAAAGTAAAAATTTAAAAAAAAAAAAGATTGTATTAAATCAGTCTTTCTTATAGAGACGGTTTATCAACATTGAAAATCCTCATTTGAAACTGTGGCCATTACTAAGGCTTAATGATAGTTGAATATTTCTATCGAGATTATCTCGGGCTTGGTGAAAATATGATTGATATGAATGAGATTTGAACTCCGACAGGGGGACCCCACTGGATTAGTTGTCCTTGCCTTATCTACTCTATCACTTCATCATCACATTCGTTTTGTGAATTATAAAGTTTTACTTAACCCATCAAGTGTAAAGTTATGTCTAATGGACTCAGGCTTATAGTCCAGTTTGAGGAATTCTAACTGTGCTTCAGACACTGAGATTTATATTCTCCTGATGCCAAAGAGCATTTAATATTGAATTTTCCTTCGAGACTCCTTGCTGGTTAAACAGATATAATGGAAGATAGGTCCAAGAATTGTGTTCCATCAATGATATAAACTTGTTGGTTACATTCTTAACTCTATCATCAATCCTTAATTCTGTTTTATTTGACACTTCATTGGAAATCAATAAAAAGAAAATCTTTTCTAGATAACATTCTTACTGTGTGAAGTTACGCGATGGCGGGAAAATGAAATAACCTTTAATAAGTGACAAAAACAGTTTGTCACACGAGAGAAAATGGGAGCAAAAGCTTTAAAATAGATAAAGCAGCAAAATAATTTTCTTTAAAATTAGTCACAATTTGATCTGTACCTGTTTTGTTAAATAAAAAATAATCTCTTGTTTGGTGGGAAAATGAAAAAACCTTTAATAAGTGACAAAAACAGTTTGTCACACAAGAGAAAATGGGAGCAAAAGCTTTAAAATAGATAAAGCAGCAAAATAATTTTCTTTAAAATTAGTCACAATTTGATCTGTATCTGTTTTGTTAAATAAAAAATAATCTCTTGTTTTTAGCAAATTATTACTTTTTTGTTTTTGTAAATTTGGAAAAAGAAATTATGGCATTATGTTTAAAATAATGCATTTTAAAAAAAGTTAGTGAAACAAAACCAAATCCAATTGTAATTGCCAATACCACTTGCAAGGTTGCCTATTAAAAATAGATTAGACAATAGGAAATATTTTATTAGCTCTTTTTAAAAAAAATGGGAAATATTTACAGACTTGGAAGCATGAAAAGATATCAAGTTAGCAGTATTAAAAGGTTGGATATTTTTAAATCTGATATTAATAACTGATTGTTTTGTGTGTCCAGATATGAGTGGCTCATCTTCCTTAAATATTGTTATAATTACTAAATTTAGATAACGATTATGTCTGTCTAAAAAAAAAAAAAAATACCCAAAAATACCATTTATTTTGCATGGATTTTTGAATTATTTTCTCAGATTTTGCTATTGTGTTAGAATGGTGTTTCATATTTCTGGATTGAGGAATTATAATAACAAGAAAGATAAGGATACTATTTATGTAGTATTATTATAGTGTTGTTATTATTATTAGTAGTAGTAGCATCATAATATAAATAGTAGTAGTATTCAGTTAAGTGTCATACATGATACATGCTTGGGCAATCATATCTCTAAAGAGACATGACTGACTGGGCAGAAGATTTTGCCACAGTAAGTTGCCATTACTTTCTGCAGTAGACTGGTTGCCACCCAAGGCTATAGAAGCCACTGTCCTGCTATTTAACCCATAGCTATAGATAGAAGTGACGGATTCATACCTTTTCCAAGGGTATTTGCACATATGTGAATGCAACAAATTCAATTGGAATTCAAACTTGATGCTCATATTTCTTGTTCTGAGTCAATATCCACTGCACCACATTATCATAGTATGACTATTATTATTAGTAGTATTATAGTGTTATTATTATTCACAGAATATCTAATATGAACAAACACTGAAATGTCTAAATGAAAAACTAATTCCAGTAAAATTGAGTGCCGTGGTAAAGAATAGCTTCTCATTCCAGTATTTCTCTGCCTTCCCCCACCGAGTGAAATCTGGCACAAGGCCCTTTTATAGTGGGAAATCAGATCCCTTGAGCTTCAGCAAAAATTTATCTATTTTTTCCCCAGTTGAGATTCTGCCTTTTAGTGGAGCCGCCTCTTGCTTAGTTTTCAAATGAAAAGCTTCTCGTTCCTGCTGCAAGTGTAAATGAATGTTTTATATTTATTTACTCTTCCCCCAACAATTTATAAGACTGGCCCCTCCACACTTTTACATCATCGTAAACGATGCATCTCAAAAGCTAAGGAGAATATTGAGACAGGAAAATTTCATTGGAAACAAAAGCTTATCGGACTGTGGTGTGATGTATACTACTGGCCATAATTATTAGGCCACCCCAGTTTTTAAAAAAATGAAGTATTTCATTCTATTTTTAGTATTTATTGCTAAGTGGTTAATTCTAAATGAAAATAGAATGGTTCTTTTGTTATTATTACTTTGCAAAATTTTACAAGTCAGCCAGGAAGCCTTTGCCAATAAGAAGAGACTAGCATAGGGAAGAGAGAACAAAAACAGGACACCAGAACAGTTCATTTGATGCACATGTTATTGTGCAGTATTAACAAAAGAAACATTCTATTTTCATTTAGAATTATCTACTTGACAATAAATAATAAATATAGTATAAAATACATAATTTTTTAAAAAAAAACTGGAGTGGTCTAATAATTATGGCTAGTAGTGTATGCCCTTCAATATGGCAGCAAATGCTAGACAAAAGATGAAGGAAAGACTTGAAGCAACTGAAATGTGGTTCTACAGAAGGATACTAAGAATACCATGGACTGAACATGTGAGCAACGATGAAGTTTTGGAAAGAATCAAAATGAAACTCATACTTAGCATCAGAAATCACCAGTTGAAGTTTCTGAGATATGTAATGAGGAAGGAGGGCTTGGAAAATCTGATACTCACAGGAAAGTGGGAAAGAGAGGGAGAGATGAGAAAAAGCAATATGTGACATACTTGATTGGCTTTTAAGCAAGTGGATGGCAGAGCAGGGTTTAGGAGAGATACCAAGAGAAAAAGTGTTTAGAGCTACAAGGGATAGGGGTCCGTGGAAGGTTCTGATTATCTACGTCCTGAAGGGACACGGCACATAGAAGATGAAAATACAGTTTTTATTGAAATCTAATTATGTACAATAATGGATCATATGTAACATATGAACAATTCAACTAGAAAAATTGGAAGGGATACAATGTGTTGAAATACAAATTAGATCATTCAATTTTAAGTTAACAATATTTTGCAGCAATTTCTATTATCAGCTTGAGATCTTGTTAGAAAGTTGAAAATTTTAACAGGTTCATTATGGGAAAAAAAAAATTCATATTGTGTTTCTTCAAGAGTTGGTATGAGGGAATCAAATTCATGGATTTGAACAAAAATTACCACAGAATGACGTCAAAATTTTAATAAAAAACCCTTAATAACTAGTTGTGTTTAGTTTAATTTGTAACATATTCTTCTTCTATGTGCCTTGTACTTTCAGGACATAGGTGATCATGGCCTTCCACGTCTCCCTATCCCTGGCGACTCTTAATACACTTTCTCCTGTAACATCTCACAGCCCCTGTTCTGTCATCCACCTGCTCAGTCCCTTCAAATATCTTATCGGCTGCTGTTCTGTTAGTATCAGGTTCTCCAAGCCCTTTTTCCTCATTGCATGTCCCAAGAACTTCAGTTGTCTCTTCCTGATGCTCACTATTAATTTACTTTTTATTTCCATTCTTTCCAACACCTCACATGCTCGGTCCATGATATCCGCAACATCTTTCTGTAGAACCACATTTCAGCTGCTTCAAGTTTTCCCTTCATCTTTGATGATATTGTCAAACATTCACTGCTATATTGAAGAATTGACATCACATAGCAATCCAGTACTCACTTTGTTTTTTGCGAAAGTTTCTTGTGTCTTAATACTTTACTCAGCTTCTGGAACGTGTCCCTTGCCATGCCAATTTGCCTTTGGATCTCTCTGTCGCACCTTCCATCTTTGGTTAGAACACTTCCCAGATATTTAAATTTTTTAGAAAAGAAGAAAATGTTGATAAGATAGTGAGGATCACAAATCACTGTCTAGAGCTTCAAATAAATTCCCCCACCCCCAGGCAAGTAGTTCAGTTATAGTACATGCCAGATATGGATTCATTTCTAGCACATTTGTCTGAAATGAATTTGAAAACTTGACCACCACCTGCCCTTGCATTCTTAGTCATTTTAATTTTTAAATTTTTTTTATTAATAGCCATGTGACAGGTTACTTTTGAAACCATGGTATCACACCCCATTTACAAGTTGGGGTTTTACATGATAAATGATAAAATATAGTTTTTTCCAAATCATTACCGTTTTTTGAGGAAATGAGTTTAATAATTACATTTAATTTAAATATTGTGGGTTGCAATTTCAATTCAGTGATCAGGAAAATCTTAGAACACAGCCAACATTTATAAGTTACTGGAGTTTCAAAATTATATCTGGACATGGCACAAACACATTGTTACTAAATTGTTTCACCATCAAATTTTTTTTTATATAATCATATCGCCTCAAGCAAGTCATTTTACTGCTACTGTTTTGCAGGTGATTACATAGGAGGAAAGTTATGAGAAAGTGACAGGTTATAGGGGGTGTCAGGAAGTGGGTAAGAGAAAGATGAGAATACTGATGAGAGTGGAGTCAAGGAAGAAGGGAGCATGAGAGAGAGGATATAAGTTAGTGAGATAGGAGATGACTATTGACTTTACATTTAAATTATTGGAGATTGTAGCTGTCAGGAAATGTAAATGAAATGGAATTCCACAGGTGGAGAGTGCAAGAAAAGAAGCTGATAAAGTAGAATTTGCATTTACAATTTCTTGGTTTCACAGTAAAAGTGTGGGACCTAGTTGCTAATATTCAGGCTGCTCTGATCAACAGTTGAGTAAATTTATATAGAGAGGGCACCAGTGAGCTAAGTTCATTAGAGCAGAAGTTGTGAAAATATTTGTAGAAGAGTCACAAGGAAGCCACATTGCACCAATGAAAAAAATAACTGCCAAGTCGGAATCTATTACATTACAGATTCTTTGTTGGATTTTGTCAAGGACACCTAGGTGGATAGCAGGAGCAACCAACCAGATATGGCAGCAGTATTTAATGCACAGGCGGATTGTAGATTTATATATGTGCAGGATTGTTTCAGGTGAAAAAAACTTCATGGCTCTACACAGAGAACCAACTTTCTTAGCAGCGGACTTTGCTATGGTCATTTCACTTGAGGTCTGTTGTGAGAGTTAAGCTGAGGAAACCATCATTTACTTTAAAGGAAAATTCTACAGTTTCACTGTATTATGATGTAATATGTTCTACAGGGCAGTAGTTTTAGTATGATTTTCAATAGTTTTAGTATGATTTTCACACTCCTCCCTCTTCTTTTGGACAGGAAGAGAGGTGCACGCCTTGTTTAAGGGGTTCCCGGTTTCTTTCCTCTCCTTATGTTGTAGTCCTAGTGCTGTTGCAAGATTTTTGCAGTGTTTGTGGATGGTGGCAACATCTCTTCATTCTGAGGGTACTGGATTGGCAGTTTCTTGGTTGCTGCTTCCGACTGGCAATTAGGAGCCTGAACTCATGCATAGCATCATGAGTGGCTGCTCTGATCAACAGTTGAATAATATCGGAGTTATATGTAGTGCCATGTCATGCATGGATGGGTATCTCTGCATGAATCTCTGGTGAGCAACTCTGAGGCCACATTATGCTGCAGTCTGTACCAGTTTCTCTTCCACACATGCTGCATAGAGCAACTGACTAGTCCTACTCTAAGCCTCTCTTTTAATAAAACATTCATGAATACATGATATCATAAAAGCAAATCTAAACCAGTTAACCTAAAAACACCTAAAACCATCATCTCCTTCGCTAACATACAAGGTATACGCCCCAACTTTTACAATGTCAGTTCCTTCCTCCAAGTCAATTCACCTGACATCCTAGCTCTCTGCAAAACTAACTTTGATTCTTCTATCCTCTCTTCTGAATTCCAAGTCCCTGGTTACCTTCCCCTCTTTGGGAAAGACTCCAATGTCTCTCTCATGCTCCCTTCTCCATCTGCTTCACTCTCATCAGTATTCCCATCCTTTTCTTATCCACTTCCTGACACTGACTATAACCTGTTGCTCTTTCTCATAACTTTCCTTTTATGTAACCCCCTGCAAAACAGTAGCAGTAAAACACCTTGCTTGGGGCGATATGATTATAAAAAATAAAAAAAAAATAAACAATGCAAGTTTAAACCTTTGTTTTATAATTTGTGCCCAGCAGTATCATGATGTTATATACATTTTTATCAATTTTGTTTTTTATTAATTATGATCTAACAAGTTTTATTCATTGAGTAGCCATTGTTGTTATCTGTTAAATTTTTTTGCAGTTTTTACTTATCAAATACTGTAAAATAAAATAGTATATTTTGCTTGTGGTGATTCATAATTAGAATTTTGGTTTGAATATATTTTCCATTCAATGTATCTAATAAAATATATAGACTTTATTTTGATTTATTTTTGAAATAATAAAACTGGATGTCAGTTGTAAGCAAAAACATGTGGAAATTATTTCTGTACATTTTTCTTTTAAAACTAATTGCTCAAAAATTTGTAAAAGCTATGAATCTGAGTTTTAGTGTCAGTATTTATCACATAAAATTGCAAATTTCACTTTGAGTGCAATATTGGTTTTTGTTGAGGAATGAAGAGATACACAGAAAAAGAAGATAAACTACTTTATTAACAGAGTGGTACAATCAAGGCATATATACAATATTTACAGTCTCTCGCAATAGTAGGTGTTACTTCCCAAAGTCCGTGATAATGACAAATTCCCATGCTAAGCACACATTGTCTTTTATACATCCGGTTGACTGGATGTCACATGGTATGAGCCATGACACAACAGTTTTCTAAAAAACAAAACACAAAAAAAAAATGGCGAAAACTCAACCTGCCTTAAAGTGGCAGTTTGGGTGTGATAAGAAGTGGAGGTTGAAGCAAAATTATCTTGTTCCTTTTGGTGCTTCCAAAATGAAACTGATCTCTTTTAATTATATTAAAAAATCTCTTTTGCCTTTCATCAGGATGGATGATGCCAACCTCCAGGAGAGTAAGTTGCACCTTCTCGGCTTCATGTTTTTCAGTGATATGAAATGAAAGCTTTAAATCAGTTGCTTTTTGGATAGAAACTTGGATCACAATGTCATGCTAAATAGTTTTTTTTTACACTAAAATCTAAACTTGGAGTAGATAGACTAAACTATCGCCCGGTTCACACTCCACCCTCATCTATTGAACAGGTGAAGAGGCTCATACCTTGTTTCCTGTTTAGGATGCGGTTTCCGGTTCTCCCTTTTCAAGTCTTTTCACTCTTTTATTTATTTTTTTTTCTTCCCAATTGGAGTAGATAGACTAAACTATCGCCCGGTTCACACTCCACCCACATCTATTGAACAGGTGAAGAGGCTCATACCTTGTTTCCTGTTTAGGATGCGGTTTCCGGTTCTCCCTTTTCAAGTCTTTTCACTCTTTTATTTATTTATTTATTTTTTTTTTTTCCAATTGGAGTAGATAGACTAAACTATCGCCCGGTTCACACTCCACCCACATCTATTGAACAGGTGAAGAGGCTCATCCCTTGTTTCCTGTTTAGGATGCGGTTTCCAACTTTCTCTTTTCTATTCTTTTTACCCTTACGTAGCCCCCTGCGCATCAGTGGCGTTATCGCCTTGCTTGGGGTGATATGATTAAAAAAAAAAAAAAAAAAATCTATCATCTATGTATTGACTCTTGGTTTCAATGTATTTTTTCTTGGTAACTGTTCTGATGAATTTTCCTTTTTAAAACTGCAAATTACTCTATGTAACCATATGTTCTGGGCTAATATTTTTTATATTTCTTGTTGGTGAAACTGTTTTGGCTTCATGCTATTCTGTCAACTGTAATTTCACACTCTTTATATTTTAGTGGCTTTCATCACTATGCTGAGAGCAAAATCTTAAAAAATAAAAATAAAAATTGCCTTCCTCTGTGTTCTCTGTCCCTTTATGACATAAACTATCATAGCTTTCCACAACTATCTTTCCTTTGTATCTCTTAGTAATGTTTATCTTTTCCCCCACCTCCCTTCCCAATCCCTGTTCTATCATCCATATACACAGGCTTGTTAGATAAGTTACTCACATTTTCCTTCTGTACTTTCAATATATTCTATGAGTATCAAATATTTCAGGCGTTCTTTTCTTATTATGCCCTAGAGATTTTAAACTGTGATATCATTCCTCCTACTGCCTCTCAGAATCCAAGCTGCCATCACTCTCTTCTAATAAAACAAATAGCAAAAAGAAATGGTCCTTTTTGTTGATACCATTGGATGTAGTAGCAAGGGAACCCTGAGATGACACAGAATGCAACAGATATTAAAAAGGCTAACACAGCCTAAAGCTAAACAGGATAGGAAGTTGTGGAGAGACATAATCATCCATTTCATGAAGAGGCATTGCAGTATTTATATAAAACAAATAGGAAAATGATTTCTTCTACTTGTTTACTGCCATTCAAGAAAGAGAATTTTCTGAACTTAAATCTGTTGGACAAAATTTAGTATCTTTAAAACATATGAAAGTGATTTATTTTTCTTGGAAAAAAATGCATTCAAAATCATGAATCCATAATTAAGATACAAAAGTGACAAAAATCAATTTTAATTCTCAAAACGAATACAGTCAATGCAAAAAATTTATAGACAGACTGGATCAATACAATTAGTTTTTCGTTATATTTTTTCATGTTTTAATTATTTGAAGTTTGGATAAGAGGCCATAATAGATTGAAAACTGCGAACCACTTACAGGAAATTAGCTGCATCTCATATCCTACTTTCCAGTCAGCTCACAATAATTTGGCTTTAATTCTTCTATGTGCCTTGTCCCTTCAGGTCGTGAGCATTCATACATCTCACCAACTTCCTGTTCTTTGTAGTGCTTAGTAAAGTTACACAAGTATATTTTGTTTATAATCTGAGAGGTTTTAATTTTGTCTTCTGTTATGGATTTGGTTATTTAATAAGCCTTTTTTTTTTTCTATGGATTTTTGTTCTGTTGTAAAAATAGACAAAAGAAATGAATCAATATTTGACACTAAATGATTTTCTGTTCATTTCACACGAATACAAAATATTTTATTCCCATTTTAATTTTATGCTAAAATGCCTTGATATTTTCTAAACAATTTTGGTCTCCTTAAGAAGACCATGTCCTCTAGATATGGTAAGAGTAATGCTAAAAAAAAAATGTAACTAGGAATAATGAGATAGAGCTTTCAACCAAAATAAAATTAATGAGCCAATTGAAATATTTTGGCTCAATTATCAGGGGAAAAGTCACCAGAATAAAAATCATTTCAAGAGCAGCACAAACAATGACAATTGTCATGAAACTGTTTGGAAAGGCAAGAACATCTGCTTGAAATCAGGGATCAGACTCTTGACTGAGCTTACGAATTTTTCTGTATACCTTTTGAGTTTTTGATCTTACCAGCAGAACTACAGCAAAGGATCAAAGTATCAAAAATGAAATGCTAAGGACATATTGTAGGTATCCCTGAAAGAAAAACACAGTGCCTCCTCGGGTTAACTCTCACAACAGACCTCGAGTGGAATGACTATGTAGAATGCATAGATAAATCTGCTGCTAACAAGTTTTCTGTGTAGGGCCAGGAAGTTTTTCCTGTCAGAAACCATCCTGCACATATATAAATCTACAATCCACCCATGCATTGGATACTTTTGCCATATCTGGTTAGGTGCTCCTGCTATCCACCTCGGTGTCCTTGACAAAATCCAACAAAGAATCTGTAATGTGATCTATCCCGACTTGGCAGCTCAGATACAGTCACTTTCTCTTCGACACAATGTGGCTTCCTTGTGTCTCTTCTACAAATACTTTTACAGCTTCTGCTTCAATGAACTGAGCTCACTGGTGCTCCCTATATATGAATTTACTCGAGCCACAAGATTAACAACTAGGTCCCACCCTTTTACTGTGAAACCAATAAAATGTAAATGCAAATTCTACTTCAGTAGCTTCTTTTCTCGCACTTTCCACCTGTGGAATTCCCTACTGTTTACTTGCTTTCCCAACAACTACAATCCCCAAGAATTTAAATGTAAAGTTTATAGTCATCTCCTCTCTCACTAACCTGGATCCTCTCTCTCATGCTCCTTTCTCTGTCCACTCCACTCTCATCAGCATTCTCACTTTTCTCTTACCCACTTCCTGACATCCCTATAACCTGTGGCTCTTTCTCATAACTTTCCTCCTATGTAACCCCCCTGCACAACAATGGCAGTAAAAGGCTACATCACAAATGATGTAATGCAAGACACTATTAGACAAGGATCAAGAATGTTAATAGATCTCATAACCACCATTAAAAAAGAAGGAAATTGAAGTAATATGGCCATGATGTGTGTGTGTGTGCTCACACACACACATATCTATATATATATATATATATATATTTATATATAGAATAAAAAGTGTCAGAAGCCGTGAATGTTTTCTTTAAAGTGTATGGTTATTGTTTATTGTTTTTGTAATTATACAGGTTACGAAGCATTAATTGTCCATGACGCTACATGTGTTTCGAGTCTAAAATTGACTCTCTTCAGGTGAATAAATTCATGGTTTTTACATTTGAGTTTCTTTGAAAATCTGATTGCAAGATCAGATATTCAAAGAAACTCAAACGTAAAAACCACAAATTTATTCACCTGAAGAGAGTCAATTTTAGACTCGAAACACGTGTAGTGTTATGGACAATTAATGCTTCATAACTTGTATAATTACAAAAACAATAAACATACACTTTAAAGAAAACGTTCACGGCTTCTCACACTTTTTATTTTATACTAATTACTCTCGTTGGAACAACCCTATTTCTTTATTCAATATATATATATATATATATATATATATTATATATTTGGGCAGAAATCTCTTTTCTGCAGGTTTCATTAAAAATGATAGACAAGGTGTAATGGTTAAGTTTTTGATGTAATTTTTCATGTGATTTTATGATTTCTTTCTTTTGAGGACATAAATTATACAAAAATTGTCCAAATGTTTATCCGAGTGCTTTCAGCTATACTTTCAGCCATTTTCGAGAATTAATGTTTACATGTAACAGAATGTATGTGATGTTATGTATGATGCAGAGTAGTCTGTATGTCTCATGTATCGAACACGGTAAGCATATTGTTAGCATGACATTATTGAGTGTTGGGGTTTTCTTTTATAATATATTTTATAATTTTTATATAATTATATATATATGAATGTTATTTTACATGTAACAGAATGTATGTGATGTTATGTATGATGCAGAGTAGTCTGTATGTCTCATGTATCGAACACAGTAAGCATATTGTTAGCATGACATTATTGAGTGTTGGGGTTTTCTTTTATAATATATTTTATAATTTTTATATAATTATATATATATGAATGTTATTTTACATGTAACAGAATGTATGTGATGTTATGTATGATGCAGAGTAGTCTGTATGTCTCATGTATCGAACACGGTAAGCATATTGTTAGCATGACATTATTGAGTGTTGGGGTTTTCTTTTATAATATATTTTATAATTTTTATATAATTATATATATATGAATGTTATTTTACATGTAACAGAATGTATGTGGTGTTATGTATGATGCAGAGTAGTGGTATGTGTTACATACCAAACATGGTAAGCATTTTGTTAACGTGTTTGTAGTTGATATCATTGAATGTTGTTTTTGTAGGTTTTTTTTCATAAGATTACATGAAAAATTACATAAATAACTTAACCATCACAAATTGTCATTTTTAATGAAACCTGCATATATATATATATATATATATTCTGCTCTGCTTACGTATTGAGCACTTTTTTGTTATTGATTACTTGTCTCGGGTTTTTTCTTTGGGCTACGTACTGGCTTGTTCCATATCGCTTTGGCTGATGTTCATGTGCTTAGCTTTTCCTTTTTTAACAACCATTTTTTCCTTCCGCATATATGCGCAGAAGGTTTTTCGAACCGAGTATAGTAATAAGTTTGCATTTTTATATATATATATATATATATATATATATATATATATATATTTGGCATTGAATGATTTTCTGTTCACATGAATACAAAATATATTTTATTCCTATTGCAATTTTATGCAAAAATGTGTTGAATGTTAGTTTATTTAAATACACAAAAATGGTTCATTACTGCCATAAATTACACTTTTTGTTTTACAGCATATCAATCAATGGGTTATTTAATACTGACAGAATTTTCTACGATAGATTCATATGAATAGAATATGTATTCTTTCTAAAAAGAAATTTTGCATTGACTGTATTTATTTAAATTAAAGTTAAAATTAAAGAATTAAAGTTGTTTTTTGTCACTTTGTATCTTAATTATGAATTTATGAAGTTGGATTCATTTGTTTTTTGTTTGTTTTTTGTTTTTTCCAAGAAAAATAAATCATTTTTAGATGTTTTAAAGATATGCAGTTTTTAATTCTTTTTCTTGACTGGCAGTAAAAGAGTAGAAGAACCCATTTTCCCATTTGTTTCGTATAAATACCGCAATGTCACAAGCAATTTTGGCTTCCCCATTTTTGCCAGAAAAAAAAAACTGATATTGCTAAGGTATGAACAATTTAGAATTTTTATATTTAAGTTTTATTTTCATTAAATTTACTGGACATTTTTATATTAGTTATTACTGACTAAAAATAAATGTTTACATACATACATAAATATATATATATGTATTTAGTGTATCGAGGCAGCAAATAATTTTCTAAACATATACTGTTAAATATAAGAGACAATGAATGTCTATTATGTTTAATCATGAGCCGTTCTAAACATCATATTTTGACTATAATTTCAGTTGAAAATAAAGAAAAAAATTCTCCAACATTTAGATAATTTTTTATTAATTTGGTTCTAAGCTTTCAGCTCACATGAGCCATCTTCAGAGAGGTTATTAAGACGGTAATACAGTAACATCCACCATCACCGACGAACTGTGTTTGTTTCTTTTGGTAACTATTGCCGTTGCCTAGCAGAGTTTTATGTCAACACAAAATAAAATTGTTGGTGATGGTGGTTGTTACTGTATTACCATCTTAATAACTTCTCTGAAGATGGCACATGTGAGCTGAAAGCTTAGAACCAAATTAATAAAAAATTATCCAAATATTGGAGAACTTTTGTCTTTATTTTCAACTGAAATTAAAGCCAAAATACAACGTTTAGAATGGTTCATGATTAAACATAATAGACATTCATTGTCCCTTATATTTAACAGTATATATATATATTACAGAAATTAACAAAGATTAACGAAATGGTTATAAACAACCAACAATTTGAAATTATTTGTTAGAACATTATTTTTGATCGATACTCGTATTTAAGTAGATTTTCTGTTTATAAACAGTATATGTACATTTATTTCTACTGGTCTGATTATTTACGATACATTTTGTTACAAAAATGTGTGTCATCCGGCAGGATTTGAACCTGTGACTCCTGTCCACATAGGGAAAGCCACCAATTGATCTGGCACGTCTTAGACCTCTCAACCACAAATGATGAACAGTCTATACGAAGTCCAATGAAGCCTATATACACATTTTCATAACAAAATTCATCGTACATAATTAGGCCGGTAGAAATATACATATACTGTTTGATTATAAACAGAATATCTACTTAAATACAAGTATTGATCAAAAATAATATTCTAACAAATAATTTCATATAATTTTTTTAATTATTATTTTACAAATGATTCATGTTTAATGCTATCATATACACTTTGTTTCGTTTTGCAGTATATCAACCTCAACAAATTATTTAATGCTGACAAGATTTTTACAATAGATTCAAATAAACAGAATATGCATTCTTTGCAAGAAATCAGTTCATAGATCAGGTTTCATTAATATATCATTATAAAGAGGGTTTTGCTGAGAGCTTGATGTATTACTTGTGTGTGTGTATATATATATATATATATATATATATATACATACACAAATCTTTCTTTCAAAAATATATTATTGCGAATATTTTTTATTTTTTTTATTTTGTTCTTCAAGAATGTATTTTTGGTAACAATTTTCTTCATTTTTCTTCAAAAATGTATTGCTGGTAATATTTTCACTTCCAAAAAGTTTTGCTTTAATTTTCACAATAAAAATCTATTTTTATACTTTTATAGTATTTTGATTCCAGTTTGGGGTTTAACTACTTGCCCATATCTGGAACCCTGACAGGGGCTACCACCCCAGGTCAGGGTGGACCTGGGAACAACAGCAATGAATAGGTAGTTCCATACTCCTCACAACCTCCCAATCAACAGCTTTGTTGCCGGATGCAATTTATCATCATTACCAGAACAGTATACACTTAGTTTTTTTTTTTTTTCAGTTATTTTTAATAACTAAAATAATTTGATTCTCTTGGTAATTAAAGAAAAAGTATCAAAAGACTATAGAATCTCGGAGAAAATTTGTTTTAGCTTGTATTAAACTTTGCTGTACTCCAAGTAAATATCATAAGATTGTGTTGTGCCAAACTGCCAAATACAAACTGCTTTTTTTTTTATATTAAATAAACCTTTTGACTCATTAGATTTTAATCAAAGGTGTAATAATATCCATTTTTTTAACTTATGGAACTCCCAAACTGTGACAAATGCAAAAATAAGATACCAAGCTGAAAACCTGGTAAATATCTCAAATAACTAATTCTTGGAGAGTTACTACCTGTACAGAGGAAACTATCTTCATATGTCAGTCATCAAAAACCTTGTAGCATGAGAAGAATTGCTTTTTTTCTTTTTTTTCATTTTTTTTTTTTGTGCAGATTCAGAATTCCAAAACCAAACTTAATTGAAAAACAGAAAGAAAGAAAGCCGACTGTCAGTGTCCGTTATTTTAATCAAGCTTCGCATTGCTTATGTCTTGTATGATTCTGTTGTTCTCTCATTGCTCGTTTCTTGTGTGTTTGCTTCCTGTCGAAGGCCTCTTCCTTCCAAACAGCACATTCGCTTCTCCTCCTCTCTCCTCCTCCTCCTCCTCCTCTTTGGCTTTGTTTCATGGTTGATTTTGCCAGGACACCTCATCACCCCAACCCCCACCCTGTTTCTCCCCCCCACTCCCCCAACTTCCCACCGCACATTCTCAACCTTCTATCCTTCATCAACAGCACACCAGATCACTTTCCTTTTGTTGACATTGATTTTCTGTCGTATGCAGAAACGTCTTCATTACACTCAACTCACTGATCGGGCACAATGCAATTTAACTCACAATTCCGTTCAACGAAAAATGCAGATTTTGGTTGAAATCTAAAACCTTTTCTCTCGCTGAAGAAATGGTTGCTGATTTCACAGACTTTCAAGATTATCATTTTAATTTTTGTACTGTATTAGTTTCATGTCTTCAAATTAAATTCTTAATTCCTAGCAGTTGGTCGAGATGGTTTTATAAGAATTAAAAAGATTTAATTCTTTCAATTTCTAAAAACAAAGTTTCATATGACTTCACACATTCCTTACCATGGGAGTTTGCTATATCATGTAACAATGTGTTTGAATGTTGCAAGTATATTTCTTTTGTTTTGACACCCCATGATCAGAAAAACAAATAGAATATATGATACATTTTATAGAATATGATATATTTTTTATATCATGTAACAATGTGTTTGAATGTTGCAAGTATATTTCTTTTGTTTTGACACCCCATGATCAGAAAAACAAATAGAATATATGATACATTTTATAGAATATGATATATTTTTTATATCATGTAACAATGTGTTTGAATGTTGCAAGTATATTTCTTTTGTTTTGACACCCCATGATCAGAAAAACAAATAGAATATATGATACATTTTATAGAATATGATATATTTTTTATATCATGTAACAATGTGTTTGAATGTTGCAAGTATATTTCTTTTGTTTTGACACCCCATGATCAGAAAAACAAATAGAATATATGATACATTTTATAGAATATGATATATTTTTTATATCATGTAACAATGTGTTTGAATGTTGCAAGTATATTTCTTTTGTTTTGACACCCCATGATCAGAAAAACAAATAGAATATATGATACATTTTATAGAATATGATATATTTTTTATATCATGTAACAATGTGTTTGAATGTTGCAAGTATATTTCTTTTGTTTTGACACCCCATGATCAGAAAAACAAATAGAATATATGATACATTTTATAGAATATGATATATTTTTTATATCATGTAACAATGTGTTTGAATGTTGCAAGTATATTTCTTTTGTTTTACACCCCATATTTCAGAAAAACAAATTTTAGAATTTTATATGATACCCCATTTTATAGAATATGATATATTTTTTATATCAGTAAAAACAAATGTGTTTGAATGTTAATATATTTGTTTTGACACCCCATATCAGAAAAACAAATTTTAGAATATATGAATACATTTTATAGAATATGATTTTTTATATTTTTTCATGTAACAATGTGTTTGAATGTTGCAAGTATATTTCTTTTGTTTTGACACCCCATGATCAGAAAAACAAATAGAATATATGATACATTTTATAGAATATGATATATTTTTTATATCATGTAACAATGTGTTTGAATGTTGCAAGTATATTTCTTTTGTTTTGACACCCCATGATCAGAAAAACAAATAGAATATATGATACATTTTTTGTCTATACTTTTGAGATGAGGCATCATTTACCTGATCACATTTGTATTGTGATCAGGATTTTGTGCTAGCCAGTTTTCATGCTAAATATTTTCATCCACATGAAACATTTTATTGCACCTGATGTGTAGTAAGGAGTGCCATCATGCTAAAAGATTACGTCATCTTTGTCATTTGGTAGAAGATCAGGTGGTAATAAACTAATAGTTTTCACTGTTCAGGTTTCTATCAAATTTTGCTAATTTTTTTCTACCATTGCATTTGATGTACATTCCCATCATTATGTGTCCACTACAAAAGTTTACAATCTTTTTGGTGTATTTTGCATTGTTTCTTTCGCCAATTGGTCTTCTTACATATTTTCTTGCATTAAAATATAATTCTATTTTGCATTCATCACTAAAATTATTTTGCCACTTTCCAGCATCGAATACCAAACTATATCGGTATCAAAGGAAATGAATTAACCAACTCAACAGCAAAAGCTACCCTGAATATCCCAATTAATACAAATTTGAAAATTCCCTACACAGACATTAAAAGACACATCAATACATACACAATGGAAAGATGGCAAACTTACTGGAACAAATTTCCCAACAACAAATTATGCGAAATAATACCAAAAATAAAAAAGCAGGAACTAAATACCAAACTGAATAGAAAAGAAGTTACACTAGCAAGAATAAAGATGGGTCATACACATTTAACCCAATCATATCTCTTAAAAAAAGAAAATCAACCCAATTGTATGCTATGCCAAACCCCACTCACGATTAAACATATTCTAACCAAATGCATTGATTTTGCACTAACAACAAATAACTTCTACAAAGAAATAAACGTTAAAGATCTATTTGAAAAAAAAAACAACCCTCAAATCATATTATCATTGGCCTCTATCAAAAAATTTAAAAAGCAAACATGTTACATATTTTTAAATATGTTTTTTTATAATTGTGTCGCCCCAAGCAAATTGAGCAGTGGGTTACATAGGAGGAAAGTTATGAGAAGTTATGAGAAAGAGTGACAGGTTATAGGTGGTGTCAGGAAGTGGGTAAGAGAAGAATGAGAATATTGATGAGAATAGAGTGAATGAAGACAGGAGCATAAGAGAGAGAGAGGATGCAAGTTACTGAGATAGGAAATGACTATTGACTTTACATTTAAATTCTTGAAGATTGTAGCTGTTGGGAAAGCAAATAAATGGAAGGGTATTCCATAGGTGGTATGTGCGGGAGAAGAAGCTGCTGGAGTAGAATTTGTGTTTACAATTTATTGGTTTCACAGTAAAAGGGTGGGACCTAGTTGCTAATCTTGTGGCTTGAGCAAATTCATGTATGGCGGGTACCAGTGAGTTAAGTTCATCTGAGCAGAAGCCATGAAAGTATTTGTAGAAGAGACACAGGGAAGCCACATTGTGCTGGTAAGAAAGTGACCATATCCAAGCTGCCAAGTTGAAATTTATCACATTACATATTCTTCATTGGATTTTGTCAAGTACCCCTAGGTGGATAGCAGAAGCACCCAGCCAGATATGGCAGCAGTATTCAATGCACAAGCAGATGGTAGATGTGTATATGTGCAGGATTGTTTCATACGGGAAAAACTTCCTGGCCCTGCACAAAGAACAAACTTTCTTATCAGCAGATTTAGCTATGGATTCTGTATTGTCATTCCACTTGAGGTCTGTTGTGAGAGTTAACCCGAGGAGGCGCAGTGCTTTACTTTCAGGGAGACTAAACTGATCCATGCTAATAAGTGGGTAGGAGCAATTGTATGTGGTGGTTAAATGATAGCAGCTTCGTTTTGGAAGCATTGGAATTCACGGGTCATTTCTTACCCTGTCCACCACGTATTGGAGGTCCTTTTCAAGCTCGGTGCTGAGGTTTGCTTTGTCAGCTTTGGCAGATTTTTGATCAAGGCGAGAGTAAAGCGTAATGTCATCAGCATATATGCCTACTTGGGATCTTATTACATCGAGGAGATTGTTAATGTAGATAAGGAAAAGCATGGGACCTAGAATAGAGCCTTGAGGGACACCCATGTTTGTGTGATAGTACTGAGAGGCATGTACATTTAGTACTACCTTCATTGTATATCAACTAAAGCAAAACACATGACTCACAAATATTATAAATACAAACTTCTAATCGAATACTACCTCTATAAAACTTTCTCAGTTATACATCTCCAGCATAATATAGGCTTACAGTCTATGACATTGAATACACTGGTTCTCGCTCGATCACCAAAGTTAAGCAACATTGAGCCTGGTCAGTAAATAGATGGGTGATCGCTTGGAAATACCAGGCGCTGTAAGCGTTTAGTGACGGATGTGTGTTGTGGTGCAGTGGATATCAGCTCGGAAAGAGAAATCGGTGAGCCGAGTTCGAATTCCATTTGAATACCCTACATTCACTTAAGCACTGGTAAACTTGGGAAAGGTATTAATCTGTCCCTTCCCTCCAGTTATGGGTTAAATAACAAGGGTAGGACTTGGGGACCCTGCCCTTAAAAAACAAACCTCAATGAATCTTGATACTTGAAAAGAAAAAAGTATTACTAGACACAAAACTTATATAAAAACAACAATAAATTGTTGAAAAGAAAAAAAGGTATTACCAGCAATAAATGAATAAAATTTAGTTGGCAATAAATGACCCGCTAAGGTTGATTTGCCATAAAAACAACCAACCAACCAGCATAATATAACCACAAAATCAAGTTACCATAAAACCAAACTAAAATTTAACTCAATATAATGTTGTGTCCAAAAAACTGGTTTGAAAAATACAATACTGACATTATATAATCCTTTTGAGGTTGATAGGCCATTAAACAAAACAAAAAGATTCCAGCATCCCATGTTAGATGTAATTTGACCAATTCAGTTTTTTATTCGGAAGTTTCTTTGTCTCTTAAAGCCCAGTACTTTCTCCCGTTGGTCTTACATATTCTCTTGCATTAGAATGTGACTATTTTGCACTCATCACTAAAAATAACTTTTGCCACTTTCAAATATCCTGTATTAGATTTTTCTTTTGATGACTTCAGTGTTTTGTTCCAATGTTTCTTTGCCATTATAGGCTCCTTACTTTCTCTCATTGGTCTTCTTACATATTCTCTTGCGTTAAATTGTGACTCTGTTTTACATTTATCACCAAAAATTACTTTTTATCAATTTTTTAAGCATCCCATGTTAGATTCTCTTTGACCAAATCAATCTTCTATTCCAAACTTTTGACCACTTTAATCTTCATTCTAATGTTTCTTGTTTTTTGTAGCCATATTTATTTTCATAATTCATTATTTCATTATTGTTGAAACAGCATTCACTCCTCACTTGTGTGGCTGCTAAATTTGGATTACCTACCAAAGCTCACAATTTTTTTTTACTTTTATTTATTTATGAGTTGGCCTAAAAAAAATGACAACAAAATATTTATATCGATATGCCGTCTAAAATGACAGCAAAATATACATTGATGTACCTACTATTGCGTATCTTACATTAAGACATTTGAAAAAAAATAAAAATCCAAATCTCCTGAGCATGACAGGAGGGAAATATATATATAGTATTTAATTGTGATAATGTTTAGTGCCAAGGTTATTGATTTTTGTGTGATTTCACTGATTAAATATATTTTGACAATTTTTTATCATTAAGTGCTTGATATCAGGATGGAGATAAAGCGTTGATAAACACAAAGAGTTAGCCCCTTTAACTGAGCAGGCTCATGCTGACTTCAAAGTCTCATGAGGACACTGTTATGGTTTTCTTACTTGTCAGATGAGTGAGAACACCATAACGGTATTCTTATGAATCTTCAAATTCTGCATGAACCTGCTGAGTTAAAGTGGCTAACTCTTTGGGCTTATATACAGGGTGTCTATAAAGTCCGTGTGCACTTTAAAAATTTATAACTCTATTTTCATTTATGATAGAAATAATCAGTAAAAAATGAGATGGAACAATTAAACTTAAAAGATAATACAGTGTTTAAACAGTATGGACCTCCTTGTAACTTTGCTTTGTGTTTTAGACGGTTTCTAAATCAGAAATATTTTAACAAAAGGATCGGAAAGGGTGGACCATTTTATTGGCCTCCACGTTCGCCAGACTTGACACCATTAGATTTTTTATGGGGACAAGTGAAAACAGTTGTGTATGCAACCAAACTTAGCTCATCAGAATATTTGAAAGTTAGAATTACTAATGTGATTTCAGGCATTACTGTAAATCAGTTGGCAAATATTTTCCGTGAACTGCAAAATCGTATTACCCTTTGTATTGCTAATGATGGAAGACATGTGGAAACTTAAATCAAATTTCAATAAAACCTTAAAAAATATAGATTTACCTCTTTCTTATCCTTTTTACAAATTATTTCTATCACAAACACAAATAAAGTTATAAATTTTTTAAAGTGCACACAAACTTTATGGACACCTGTATGTATGTGTATATATATATATATATATATTTGACCAGCATTCTTTCATTTAAACATGTTTCATTAAAAACTGACAAGGAAGATTTTATTAATTTTCTATTTAAATTTTTCCACTATTCTAACATGGTTTCTTTTTACTGGAGATAAGGAATGTAAAAATGTTTCATAATTTCTGACTTTACAAGTGCTTTCAGCCTCTTCACAAGCCATTTTCAAGGATGTTATTTTTCTGGTGTTCTCATGCTTGACTGTAATGTAATTTTTTTGTTTTATTATTTATTTTCCCCTCCCATCAATCTTACACTATTTAATGGTGAAAATGGAGATTTGAAAGTTTTTTTTAAAAAATAGACAGGCACTCACATGATAGCCACAGTGTGCTTCACATGACAAATTTAAATAACTCTCAGTTTCAAAAAATACTAAAACAAAAAAATTACAAGACAGTCAAACATGTGACCATAACAACACTGGAAAATTACATCCTTGAAAGTGACCTGTAAAGAGGCTGAAAGCACTTGGAATGTTGAAAATGATGGAACATTTTTACATTCCTTGGAAAAAGAAAATGTGTAAGAATACTGGAAAAATTAAATCAAAAATGAATAAAATTTAACTTGTCAGTCGTTTTTAATCAAACATATATATATATATATATATATATGCACACTCACACAAACACTCAAATATAATGATCTTTATTATAATAGAGAGAATATATAAATTTATATATGTTCTTCACTACTTGACAACATAAATATTGCAAAAAAATAAAATAATAAGGCTCTGTTAAAGAGTAAATATGCAGCAACAGCTTTCATAAATGGTAGTAAAGTTTAATAACTGGTAGTAAAGAGAATAAACTGAGCCAAAGGTGCTTCACCATTGTCTCTCTTTTGATAAGAGGAGGGAAATATATAAATACACAATGGTCTTTATCTTAGTAAAGAGGATTTTTGTTATGCCATCAGTAAACAGGAATTTACAGGGAGTAAGACTGAAAGAATTGACTGAGTATAGGGAGGATAGAAGGAAGGACAAAAAATGAACAGGACTGAAGGTAAAAGGTGGTGATCAATATTTCATTTAAGTTTTTGAAGATTTTAATTATCAGGGAAGCAAGAAAATGAAAGGGAGTTCCACAGATGGGAAGTGCATGAAAACAAACTTTCGGGGTAAAAGTGGTAACTTTTGTACTCTTCCTGTTTTCTTTGCAGTTGAAATGCTTTCAGTAATGGCAAATGTCTTTTTGGATCCTTTGAACACATGGTTTCTTGATATTTTTCTTTCAAAGTTACAACATTCATCCTTGTTTCAGCAGCAAATTTAGCATATCAAAACAATGTCTTGTCAAGGCACTATGCACTCATGTTAATAACATAGAACAATTCTAACTTAGAAATGTACATATTATCAGAAATTTATCATCTGGGATCTTTAATTGCTCTCGTAGTTTCCCAAGACTCCTTTCATTTACAATTTGTTTAAAATGGTGTCACTCCTATCACATGGCACCTACAAAAATATAAAAGTGTTAAAGACATTTGCTACAAGATTAGCAACTAGGTCCCACTCTTTCACTGTGAAACCAATAAATTGTAAATGCAAATTCTACTCCAGCAGCTTCTATTCTCGCACTTCCCACCTGTGGAATTCCCTTCCATTTACTTGCTTTCCCAACAGCTATAATCTCCAAGAATTTAAATGTAAAGTCAATAGTCATCTCCTATCTCACTAACCTGCATCCTCTCTCTCTCACATGCTCCTTTCTCTGTGTACTCCACTCTCATCAGTATTCTCATTTTTCTTACCCACTTCCTGACACACCTATAACCTGTCACTCTTTTTCATAACTTTTATCTTATGTAACCCCCTGCAAAACAGTGGCAATAAAATGCCTTGCTTGGGGTAATATGATTATAAAAAAATACATTTTTTTCAATCCTCAAGGTCACCACTGATAAAAGCAGACTGCTAAACAATCTTGATTTAATAAAATAATGGGGCATAATAATTTTATGTCAGTCAGTCAGTTAAGCGCCATACAAGACACACGCTTGGGTGATCATGTCTCTTTAGAGACATGACTGACTGGGCAGAAGATTATCCTGCAGTAGTTTGACATTTCTTTCTGCAGTAGAGTGGTTGCCAACCAAGGCTATAGAAGCTAAGCTGTCCTGTTATTTAACCCATAACTGGAGGGAAGAGACAGTAATACTGTTCCCAAGTGTATTTGTATGTAAGTAAATGCAAGGAACTCTAACTAGAATTTGAACTAAGCTACCTGATTTCTCATTCTGAGTCAATATCCACTGCACCAAAACACACACCTTTTTATTTTTAGTAGCCTAAAACCTTTGTATTATACCTGTATGAATTATACCATATATATATATATATATATATATATATATATATATATATACATACACACACTAGCAGTATAGCCCGGCATTGCTTGGGTGTAATGAAAGCCTTAAAACTAATCCATTGTCCTGGAGCTCAGACTCTTTGGACATTGGCACGAAAGACTAAAAAGCAAAAAAAAAATTGTTTCCAGTTAAAGCAAAACCGGAGACTGAAAGGTAAAATGAATGGATGTAAGTCAAATTTTGATTTCCTGGTATTGATATCAAATAAGATTTTTTTCGTCAGAAACTGAATTTTGAAAGCTAAATAAGTCCTTTGAGTAAATTGTATCATGGCTGACACTAAGAACTACAATTAGACCTATTTAGAACCAAACCCAAAGCAAAAACTAAAATAAAAGGGCTGAAAGAATACAGACATACAGGCAGATAAACAGACACACACACACACACAAACATCTTGTTGTTGTTTTCATATATATATATATATATTATTGATTTTCTGCACTATTGTGAGAACTGCAACCTTGAAGCTTCTGAATATTGTTTCTTATGTCTTTGTTTATGAGTGCATCAAATTTGATTAAAATCGAACTACTCCTTCCATAACCCGATTTTTTTGATTATCAATTTTCGATATTTATTGGGAGTACCTTGACACAAACCCTAGCTAAGAACACTCGCAGACGCTTATAGTACAACTGTGTAAATTTTCAAGAAAATCAGTTCAGCCATTTTGGAGTCAATAGGTAACAGGGACACACACACACACACACACACACACACACACACACAAAGTTCCATTTATAAATAAGTTTATATATATATATATATATATATATATATATATAACACACAAATGCACATATACAATTTATGAAATCTTACAGAAAGTTAGAAAATGAAGTTAACCAACACCATTTATTTTTAAATTTATTTGTTTGAAAATTATCCTTAACAGATACTTGTATTTGATTAGATACTCAATTTTTTTTTTAATATAATTAAACAGTGTGTATATATATATATATATATAGGGCTGAACTGAACAATTGACAGCTTCCCTAATCTATAAGAAGTCATGTATTTTCCTAACAATGTTTCTGGAATATTCAGGCTGAATATTTTCTCTAATGTTTTTCAAGACACAATGAATTTCATTATACACTCAAAAATTAGATTCATATTACTGCACACCACTGCAAATCCTATTCTGAGGAAAACATAGAAATTACACCCTGTCACTCTAGTGAGTCTGAAACTGACCGTATCATAAAAGAAATTAAACAAAAGCAGTTGTTTCAATTAATTTGCACAGAAGTGTAGATATGCAAGTGGACACTGAGGTCAACATCAAGCAGTGACAGTTTGTTTCATGCTTGAGTACAATCTTCATGCCAGAATATTATGTTCAAACCTGAAACAAACTCTTATTGTTCGGGGTTTTCCTCAGTGTCCGCTTTCATATTTATATATGTTTTCTCTTTGATACTTTTACTTACACATATGACTTACCTTAAAATTATCATTTAAGCAAAACTATTTTTATCATAAACATATATATATGATTAATACAAATAACATGTTTCTTTAGTTCATATATTCAGCACCTTGATTGTGGAGTTTTGTGGATTAACTTTTTCATAAGTGTTCAGTCTTTTAGCAATTGCTCTGTTCACTCTTCAGGAGGTATCAGCAAGGCACACACTGTGTGCATAGATATATAGATACAGATAAAATGAAGGACTGAAAGTGTTTAATTTTAGATGCACGGAAACAAAGTTTCATTTTTGATCACTTGGTCATGCAAAGAACTTTCCAGTTCCCATATATATTTGATGTAGATACATTAAATATATATGAAGTTAATTAAGCAATGATTTGGTTTAGAATAAAACAGAAAAAAAAACATGAAAATGGTTACAGAATCTGCTGAATGCAATTGTGACAATAACAACTACAGTCTCCAAACTGCCTTAATCTTGATGAAAGAAAATCTAGAAAGACTGAATAAAAAGCTCATCAAAATGTCCTTGTCTGTCACCTTCAATGAAACACATTTAGCATTATATAGATACAATTAAAAAGTGAACTGTCCAGATTCAAGCCACCTTGCCCCCTCTCCTAACCCAAATGTGTATCTCTATGATTACAAACTGCTGATGGACTAGTTTAGACATACCAAATTCCAATTCCCTACAACCACTACTTACACCTCACATTTCTAAAAATAAATCATTTCCACCATTTATTTTCAGCTTCACATATGACCTGAAGAGGAGCAGTTTGGCTCCAAAACATGAAAACTTTTGCATAGTGATACTATGATTTTATAAACCATTACAACAACTATTACAATATAAAGCTCTACTCTGTATCAAACAGTGGGTTTAAATCTATATGTTCTGTCACTTTTTTACATTATATATATATATATGTGTGTGTGTGTGTTTCAGTGAATATGTAATTTTTGTGTATGATCCATTGAATATACCAATTGCTGAAAATTTCTGAAGAGTGAACAGAGCAATTACTAAAAGCTCTGTCTATGAAATTCTGTGTCCATAATATAATATCAATCATCTAATAAACAAATTTTAATTTTTTATTAATCATATATACACACACATCCACATAGTATACTTGGTCTAGTTGGCACCATCTGTTAGAAAAAAAGAACCGTGAGCCAATTCACTCTGATCCGACAGAAATTTGGAAATGGCATGCTGTATTGCTTGGCATTTGTGCCAAAAGCTCCAACATTTCCGAGTGTTTGTGTGTCAACTTCAAGACGGTGCAGAGGATTCAGAAAGAGTTGGATGACATATTCAGTCAACATCGTGGTGTTTGGGTGTGATTACTACTGATGGTGATATTATGCCTCATGGCTTCAGACTCAATATTGGAAGCCTGCATCAAGTGCCTTGAGGAGATAGTGCTACCTGCATCAAGAGGGTAGCTTCTGAAAGATCCTATGTCTGTCATATAAGCAGGAGAACTTAGTCATGGCTTACATCTAGTCACTTAATTTTTCAGACTGCAACCCTCTTGATACGCGGGGAGTAGTTGAGCAAGAGACCAACAAAACCCATTGTAACACTAAAGATGAACTGAAGGCAAAAATTGACATAGCATCCAGTAACTTGAAATGGAGACCGTCTAGAAGAGTTGCAGGGGATTCAGAAGTCGTCTGGATGTTTTGGTTAAAGCCAATAGCGGCTTTATTGAATAAATTCACTGATTCATATTTCAAGATATTTTGAAGCAATTTTAGTAAAGATATTTGTTAAAAAGAGATGTTAGTGTTATTTTCATTTTTGCATAACTTTGATAACAATCTATCCATTGTAACCTGTACATATAAAAGTGTACTTTGAAATTAACAACCAGTGACAATAGTTTCTTTTATGCTTATATGTAATTGTGGGATGGCTCGACTATTACCTATAAACATGAAGTGGACTGTCACTTCTGGTTGTTGACTTCAGTACATACTTTTATATTTTCATATGCTCTGACCCTGCTATTGAGTACTGAATATAACATGCCTTAAAACTAATATATATATATATATATATATAGAATAAAATTTTCACAATTCATTTGCTAGCCAGATTTTAACTATATCTCATCAGGCAGTAAGTGCAAACTATTTCTTGATTCTTTTTTATTCATACGACTACCAGAATTCCCACTGAAGTGGAAAGGATGAACTAGAGTGAGGATAATCTGTCTAACCAGTACCACTTTTGCTGTTGTGTTTATATATATATATATATATATATATATACACGAAAAATCTAAAGTGAGCCAAAACCTACTGTGGTTTCACACTACGGATCGTCAGGGAAAAGCCTTTTCCCTGACGATCTGTAGTGTGAAACCGTGGTAGGTTTTGGCTCACTTTAGATTTTTCGTGTGTTTTTCCTCTACTATTGTATTTTAGTACCTTCGTATTGAGCACTTTTTCATGTGTTTGGTTCTGTTTGGGGTTGTTTTTTTTTTACTGCGGAATCTTGAATGTTTGTTCTTGTTCCGCTGGTTTCTTTTTTTTCTCCCCATTTATCCGATGACTTAGTCCACCGGATTGTAACGGATTTAGGTTCTGTTTGTTAATGGTTTTTTCAAAGGTTCATATTGGCATAAATTTACGGAGTGCATTCATACAGAGTCTAAGTAGTTATTATTATCATTATATATATATATATATTGTGGGATCACCCCTTTTAGTATACAAGAATGGACTCGCCTGATGTGTGCATACAATCCTGCCTAGACAGAGAACAGCAGTAGTTGCAAAGCAGTTGTAGAATTGTAAGCAGTTGCTTAGTTGGTCAGTAAGTTGGTACAGAATCAGTTGAAGTTGTTTGGATATAGACTCATTACACAGACATACTATTTCACTGCAAGACTGTATATAATTATTTCTATTAATAGTATCCTGAATTGATTAACCTGTGTTCCAGTTTGTATATCTTGTTCAATATAACTTACATTTTCTATTTCAATATCTGTTTTTATTGTTTATTATTTTGTGTGGTTTCTCACTTGGAATCCACAACAATATATATATATATATATGTGTGTGTGTATACCAGTCTTATGTCTCTATGTATGATAGCACAATGGTTAACAGTTTCAAAGACTGACTTGAAGAATGATGTTTAAATTCTGATTAAGACTTTTTTATGTTAGCTTTATACAAATGTCTCTGACAAAGGAATATGTCTCATCTTATTGTGTATCATTGACAGATGTCTTGTCACTGGCATGTCATAAGAGAAGAATTCGAGCACTTGAGTAAACCATTTTTCTATACAACCATTAGCTGCTGAAACATTAGCAGATAAAAGCTGTTACTCATAGGAATTGATCAGTATGCCCATGCATATTAGTCGATGTGTAAAAAGCGTGTGTATATATATTTTTTAATGCTAGTGCTTTTTTTGCAAACATCTTAAAATAAGTACATTTATTTTTTCTTCTCTACTAAAGCAGACTTCATAAAAATATTCTTATAAATTATTTACGTTGTAATTGATGCATAAGAAAACTGATCAGATATTAGAATTGTATATACAAATATTAAGTTTAAAAAAATTCCACGGATCAATTAGCTTTTTATAAAAAAAAATTCTCCCTAAAACTTCCGGGAGCTAAAAATGCTTTTAAATATATAATTCACTTCTCTATAGAAATTGTACATTGTATGCTTGTGTGAATCTGTATAGAATTATGTAAAGACTAAGAATGTCATATGCTCAAATCTATTCTGTAAAATGCAATATGGCTTTTTATATAATTACCAGTCATGTAGCTTGCTCTTTGAAGAATTTGACACTCAGAGGATATATTGAAGGCAGTAGTGACAAAAGAACTCAGTAAGAAACTTATATAACAGTCTTGTGTTATGGATAGCAGAACAGTGTGTGAGGATAGTAGGGAGACTAACATTATTCAGAACTACGAAATATAGGAAGTTGTGGAGAGATATGATTATTTGTATTTAAAAAAAAACTAGAATTATTTTGGCAACATGCTGATGCATGTTGAAATCCTTATCGTATTTAGTATTGATAAAGATATTGCTACCATTTATTGTAAAGATTTACAAACTCTACATTTCATTGAATTTCACAAATCAATTGATGAAATTTGAATTGTGGTGATACCAACCAAGCAAAAGCGAGGGACCGGATGTTCGCACTCTCACGACCAAAAAGCAAATGACCAAAACTCATCAGTGCGTATTGGGTTTTGCACAGATGTTCTGGTTGAAAACTAAAAATTAATTAAATATTAAATTTCCAGTTCATGGGCCTATGCGAATTTTATTTATCAGCCAATGGGAAGCCCAGACTCAAATACGGATGTGAATTCCAAAATGGTCTGCTGCGATCCAAAAAGAAGATATAAAAACCCGATACAGAAAGCATCGCCAGACAGACGCAGGCAGACAGACCCAGACAGACTCGAGAGACACGAGAGTAATTAGTAACTCCCTTGACCGATGTCAAGCGGCTACTATGCTCGCCTCCCTTACCTCTCTTTTCTTTATTCGCTGTCTCAAAACTACTTACTGACCTAAGGAACAGATACATCATAGACATTTGTTACTTACAACGCTCCTACATGCCTAAGTATTCTCTTTTCAGCATTTTATTGCCATGAACATTTTAACGTCCGTTAGACCCATATTTAAAGGATTACTTGAATTGTAAAAACCTTAATTGATATGTATATATATATAAAATGTTATTTCTTAACTCAATTTGCTTTCTTGATTTATAATCTTTTTATGACTTATTGTGATGCAGTGGATATCGGTTTGGAACGAGAAATCGAGGAGCCAAGTTCAAATTCCAGCTGAATTCATTGCATTCACTTATGCGCAAATACTCTTGGGAAAGGTATGTCTGTCTATTCCTTCCAGTTATGGGCTAAATAATAGGACAGATTGGGTTCTATAGCCTTGGCTGGCAACCAGTCTACCGCAGAAAGCAATGGCAACCTACTGCAGGATAATCTTCTGCCCAGTCAATCATATCTCATTTGAGACATGATTGCCCAAGCATATTTCACATATGGCACTTAACTGACTGAGTGGGCTATCTACAACGAGGCCGAATTCCGTTAATCTGCAACAACATACTACTACTCTCTTTAAGCACGCGTCCCCGCTATAGAATAATCTGATTTGTTTTAAAAAAAATTTCACATTATCTAAATTGTTTGAACTGTTGTCTTCATCTTTCTTACCATGTTTATGATGTTTGGCCATTGTACACTTTGGCCTTCTTCAGGAATTTCCAACCATTTCCACTTTTATTTCAATCACTGTGATGTATCCTTCTCATTATGTGCATGATGCCACTTCTTGATGATATGTAGTTATCTACCTTTTAAGCACAGAAATAGAATGGGATGTGCATTGTGGTGCAGTGGATATTGACTCAGAACAACAACTTGGTGGAGACGAGTTTGAATTCTACTTGAATTCCTTTCATTCACTTATGCACAAATACCCTTGGGAAAGGTATTAATCCATCTCTTCCCTCCAGTTATGGGTTAAATAATATGACAGATTGGGTTCTAGCCTTGGTTGGCCACCAGTCTACCGCAGAAAGCAATGGCAACCTACTGCGGGATAATCTTCTGCCCAGTCAGTCATGTCTCTTTCGAGACTTGATCGCCCAAAGTGTGTATCACGTATGGCACTTAACTGACTGACTAGAATGGATGTGGTTGTTACAGTTAACTATTTTGATAGTAAAAGGGTGGGACCTAGATGCCAATCTAGTAGCATAAGTAAATTCATGTGGTCAAGGCACCAGCGAAAGAAGCTTGTCAGAGCAGAAGTTGTGAAAATATTCGTAGAAAAGACAGAGGAAAGCCACATCTTGTCAGTGAGAAAGAGACTGAAGAAGAGCAACTAAATCAGGATCTATTATGTTGCAGATCCTCTTTTGGATTTTGTAGAAAACCCTGAGGTATATAGTAGGAGCATCCAATCAGATATGGCAACAATATTCAATGCACAGATGAATGGTAGATTTATAAATGTGCAAGATGTATTCTAGCAAGAAAAACTTCCTGGCTCAACACGGTGACCCAAACTTTTTAACAGTAGATGTAACAATCAATTTGATGTAGTTGTTCAACTTGAGGTCAGTTGAGAAAGTGAAGTCAAGAAGGTACTGTGTTCAAGAGCCACAATAATGATAGAACTGCATTTAAAATAAAGACATGGGCAATTTCCCAAACTTTGTATGATGTCTTGTGAGAAAAAGTGTTATGCACAGTGTCGATTATGTTGACGGATTATTTTCTATACATAAATCTATAAAGCATACAGATATTAGCATTAGAAAACAGATATATTTACTTATTTTTCACATGAAATTTTATCACTTTCTCCTGCTGTTATTAATTCTTTAAAATTATTGCTTGTCTCCTTATTGTTTGGCGATTCTGAAGTCATGGCATTAAAACCTTCAAGTTGCTTGTCTTTGAATTCTTTTTTTTATTTTTCTTAAGGTTCCTTGTTTCATAATATTTCTGCAGGGTAAAACCAGGCAATTATGATCATTTCTTCTTTCAGTTTAAATAATCTTTCAGCTCTTTTCTGCTTCCATTCTTTTTCTTGCTGCCTTTTATTTTATTTTTTCAATTTCACTTGTCATTTTTTCAATTTCACCATAATGCTTTTCTCAAGCACAATTTTTCACATATGTCCATTGTCTTTCTCTCTTATCAATTTCCTGGCTACCTTACATGCAACCTGTATTGTCTTGATCCCCATTTATATATTGTCTTACTCTTTCTCTCTCTGTTTTGCTTTCTCTCTATGGTATTATTGATTCATTCTAACTCTACATGCTTGGTCCCCTTTCTCTCCCTCTAAATGCTTTGTCATCCTTCTCTCCCTCTACATTCTTCATCATCTTTCTCTTCTAGACTCTGTTGTCTTTCCCACTTCTAGACTTTCTGTCGTCTTTCTCTCCCTCGAGACCCACTGTCGTCTTTCTCTCCCTCGAGACCCGCTGTCGTCTTTCTCTCCCTCGAGACCCGCTGTCGTCTTTCCCTCCCTCGAGACCCGCTGTCGTCTTTCCCTCCCTCGAGACCCGCTGTCGCTTTCCCTCCCTCAGCCCGTCTTTCCCTTTCCCTCCCGAGACCCGCTGTCTTCTTTCCCTCCCTCGAGACCCGCTGTCTTCTTTCCCTCCCTCGCCCGCTCTTCTTTCCCTCCCGAGACCCGCTGTCTTCTTTCCCTCCCTCGAGACCCGCTGTCTTCTTTCCCTCCCTCGAGACCCGCTGTCTTCTTTCCCTCCCTCGAGACCCGCTGTCTTCTTTCCCTCCCTCGAGACCCGCTGTCTTCTTTTCCCTCCCTCGAGACCCGCTGTCTTCTTTTCCCTCCCTCGAGACCCGCTGTCTTCTTTCCCTCCCTCGAGACCCGCTGTCTTCTTTCCCTCCCTCGAGACCCGCTGTCTTCTTTCCCTCCCTCGAGACCCACTGTCTTCTTTCCCTCCCTCGAGACCCACTGTCTTCTTTCCCTCCCTCGAGACCCACTGTCTTCTTTCCCTCCCTCGAGACCCACTGTCTTCTTTCCCTCCCTCGAGACCCACTGTCTTCTTTCCCTCCCTCGAGACCCACTGTCTTCTTTCCCTCCCTCGAGACTCTCTGTCGTTTTTTCCTTCCTTGGCCTCGGTCACTCTCTCTCCGTCTCTCTTTCTCTTGTCCTTGGCCTTTCTCTCTTGCCCTCCAGCTTTTTCTCTCTCTCAATTTTGCCCTTGGCCTCTCTCTTTTGCCCTAAGCCTTTCTCTTTCTTTCTCTTTTGCACTCTCTCTCTCTTTTGCTCTCAGTCTCTCTCTCTCTCTCTCTCGCTCTTGTCCTCTTTTTCTCTTTCACCCTCAACCTCACTCTCTCAGGCCTTGTATGGGTGGAACATTATTGTGAAAAAGAAAAGTTATGTATCCATCTCTTCTCCCTCTAGCTATGTATGAAATAATAGGGTAAACTAGGCTCTACATTTGTAGTTCAAAATCAATCTTGGAGAAGGAAAACTTTGAATTCAAAAGTTTGTAGCTCTGGCAAAACACATTCTATAAAGACATGAAAAATAGCATGGAGTTCACAATTAATTGTAGCACAGGTTGTGAACTCAGATTTTGACTGAAGTCAATGTGGAAGGCAGACAGGTTAATATTTAACAAAATTTTAATGGATTTTTTCTTTTATTTTAGTTCAGCCTAAGTGCCACTTAAGGTAGACGATTACTGTCAGATTTTTTGTGAAAGAGTGTAAAGAAAGGAGGAGGTGAACATTATGAGGATAAGTAGTAGACTGGTATCAAGATCTCATCAGTTTTTCAATTTAGCTTGCTAGTTGTAGCCATAAATTCTAGGCTAACAGTCTCTTTTCTTACACTTCTCACATGTGGAACTCCCATACTTTCCAGCCAACTTTAATCTGCAAAAATTTAAATGCAATGTCAGTCACTATCAACTGTTCTCATGATTACTCTTTTTTTCTATCTCTTCATTATTAACCCTTCTGTTCTTAATTCTTTCCCATCTTGCAACCCCTTGCGTCTTAATGGCTTTACTGCCTTGTTTGGGGCAAAATCAATTATATATTTAAAAAAAATTAGTAAGAAAGATATTAGCTGACACTGGATTTGAAAATTTTAATATGGTAATAGTCTGGTGGAAAAGCTGTCCAAGTTGAACATACGCCTTACAAAAGAAACACAAAGTGAATAGGGATGATTTGCTATTGTAAAATAAGGAATGGCCAACCTATGTCATGTTCATAGTGGCAAATCCTTCCTATTCTCTTTGTGTTTCTTACTGTAAAATGTAAGTTCCACAAAGGCAGCTTCTTCCTCAGAACTTTGACATTTTTTTTAACTGACCCTTGAGATCATGATTCTTCTTCCTAGCCTGTGTTACACAATTAACTTCTCCCACTTTAATATTCTGTGCCAAGTCAATGGTCCATATCATATATCAATATGTATTAGATGATAAAAATATGAACGCATACATGCTCTATATAACAGCAATAGGGGGTGTGAGGGGTAACGTGTCATTGTTTTATACTTTTATCTTTGTGCATACAAGTTGGTTGTTTTTGATTTTGTCAACTGCACTGTATATTAGTATCAGTTGGACGTCATAACACAATTCACTCACCAGTAATTTGGAAACGGTATGCTCAGCTCCTTTACATTTACACCAGAAGCTCCAATATGAACATTTCAGTGTTTGGGTGCCAATTATAGGACAGTAAAAAGGATTTAAAAAGAGTTCTATGAGTCTAATGGTGATTACGAAAGTATGGCAGCTCAGAAAACTCATGCTGATTGTTCTGATGAGAAAAGAAATCTCAGATTTGTTGATGAGAGCCTCAGACACAACATGGTGGTCTACATCAAGTGATTTGAGGAGTTAGTGTTGCCCTGGGTCAAGACAGTGGCTGCTGAAAGACCCTGTGTCTGTCAACAGGACTCTGCACCATGCCATATATGCAGCAGAATACAGTTATACTCTCAGACAATATCTGTGACCACATCATCCCTTATACCTGACCACTTAATTCTCCAGGCTACAAATTCTCTCATGTGTCAGCACAGTTGCATGAGAAATCAACAACACTCCATGTAAGACCAAACATGAATTGAAAGGCAAGGATTATATCATCACTCATTAAAGAAGTTAAGTTTTCTGGGGGCAGTGGTTAAATCCAATGGAAATTTTATTGAATAAATTTACTCTTTAGTAGATCCTGGGTATGGCTGTAAACTGCATCCGACAACAAGGCCTCTGATTGAGAGGTTATTAAGAGCTTAGAACCACCTCTTAATTGCTGCTGTTCCCAGGTTTACCCTAACCCAGAGTGGTAGGATCTGTTAGGGTCCCAGCTATAGGCAAATAGTTAACACCCAAACTTTAAAAGACTTTTATAGAAATATATACATAAAAATAGACTTTTATAGAAAAATATACATTTTTGAAAGAAAAATATTACCAATAATACATTTTTGAAAGAAAAGAGTATTGCCAGAAATGCATTTTTAAATACAAACTAGAAAACAGCTTCAGTTTTATAAAATAAAACTTAAGAAAATAAATTTTTCATCAAAATCTGACGAAAACAACCTTCTCACGATAATTGAACATTTTAAAACATACCTTAAGACCATTCCTTTTTGGCATTAAATAACCCACAGATTGACATGCCGTTAAACAAAACTCAAATTCAAATACTCTTTAGTATTTCAAAATATTTTTTGTGTAATTTCATTAAATATATCTTTTAAAATGAGATGCAAAATTTATTTTCATTTTTGCATAATTTAGACAATAATTTATCCATGTAGATTTCCATGCAACCACTGTACCTTTTTCAGAGAAGAGGAAATATATGAAGATATTTCATGGGAAAGCTGTGGCTGAATTAGTCTGGTTCTCAAATTCTAACAAAGATGAAGAAGCAACAAATCTTTAGGTATTGCTGAAGAATCTTACTCAACCCCAGGGTCATAACCTGATAAAAGCTTTGATGTATGCATTCCAATGGATTGCACAGAAGTATTTACAGGAACTTTAAGCAAGGAACCAAAATTGTTTGTTCTGATTTTGGTAATTGATAGTTAAAAATAAATACTGTACATGTTAATTTCATTTTTTTTAAAAAATAAGAACATTTTAAATGAAATTAAATCAGCCTTTACTTTTATAAGATGAAACAAAAACATTAAAATTGATATTTTTCTATATTTCTGAGATAAGGTAGTATTTACATTATTCGGACTATTGTCCTCATCTTTATTGCCATTTGTACGACGTTTCGGCTATTGTACACTCTGGCCTTCTTCAGGTGCTAGAAATTTCAAACCAAACCCATTATTAAAATTACTGGGGAATATCATTCTCATTCCTTGCATAGTAATGCCTCGACTGGAATTCATGAGTTACCTCCCTCTAACCCTGTAAGTTACTTGTTCACCACTACTCTAGTCTGATATTGAACTCTCAACTCTTTGGGTCAAGTCACAGGAACTAACCAACATCTATATCCACTGGGCCATGTGTCCTTATGCACCTGAAAAAGGCCAGAGCATACAATGGTCGAAACATTGTATGAATGGCAACAAAGATGAGGACAATAATCCAAATAATGTAAATACCATTAAAATTGATATGTTTTTTTCTGAATTATTATCAATGCAAATTATCAGCTTTTAGTATATGAGATCTGATAGTTGCTATGGTAACAAACAGCTAAAGCATGCAGCGTGATGACACTTGGCACAGATTTACCTTCAAATGTTGTGCATAGTCACTAAGTTATAACATTATAACTTGCTTCATTGTTTATAGCAGTGTATGGAGGAAAGTGTGTAGAGTGTTGGCATATCACCATGCTGCTGAAGTTCCATCAAGGACAAGAGACAACATTCCCGAGGTCTGGCAACCAACACATTCCCCAGATCTTGCTTGTCTTTTACTATTCAAAGATCAAATCCCACTTGGAAGATTTCAAGACATTGATGAAATCCAAGATCATTTTACAAGGTAGCTACTCAGTATCCCAAAAAGAGAGTCTAAAAAATTCTTCTATCAATGGAAATAATGCTGAATTGTGACTGATGACTACTTTGAAGGAGATTAATTGATGTATTTGTATGCATTGTAGTTTTCTTTTTATAGCACCAGTCCTGATACTTTTTGATCAGATTTGAATTTATGAAAAAATGAAGAGAATTGAAAATCAGATGCAAAAAAGAGACTTGTGTAAATTTTGAATAAGGTTCTTCAAAAGATTTAATGGTTCAAGAGTGCTTTTAGAACAATGCTTTTCAATCCTTACCTTCCAACCGAAAAATGAGTTGAAAGTCTTTTATATGGTCATGTGGTGGGTGATGACTTATTCTCCACTTTATAGCCACTTTTCCACAGATGTAATGTTCCAAGACTATTGTCACTCAGTCCTTGTTTCTATGGCAAAGGTTTAGATAATCTCCACTCTTTAGATTGACCAATTCAAACATTTACAGCTAGGGCATACCACACTACTTCCATAGAGTCTAATTCTCCTCATACCCTCTATATTCCAAATGTAATGAGAAATTTTTCAAGAAATATCACTTTGTGGAACATGCTCCCACATTGGTACTTTCCAGAGCACTTAAGTCTTAACCTCTTTCAGTCAAAGATCAATTGTTAACTATCCTTATAATACTTACTTTCTATCACCTCCCCTTTTTTTCATATCACACTCCTAATTCATCATTACCATTTTAACAGTAACACTCTATACTGAGTGGCTCTCACATCTTGTATCTGTTGAATTTTTATTAAAAAGAAAAGGGTAAAAAATTTTGAAATGAAGATCTGAAAACTGTAAATCTTATAAATTGAAATAATGAGACACTTATAAGTTGCAACTTCAATTTTTCACTCGACACTTAGGTGAATGACTGAAGAGAAAGTAACTTCTGAGAGAGTGACAATATTAATTTATAGCATAACAAATGATTCATCTCACAGCTGTTCTCCCTCTTTCTGTTTAATGCCAAACTTCACCCAGACACGAACTTATTATTCCCTTGTAATTATTGAAGCATGATTAACAAAATCCTGCTAATTGCTCCAATGATCACTTATTCCATGTGGACAATTTTACATGCCTCACTAATCTTCAGTCTTGAGTGACTCTGTCTAATAACAACACCAGCAATTTTAATTATGTATGAAGAAAACTTCGTCTTCTGAATTCATCTACTAGCAATGTCTGATACAATCTTTGCTATGCAGACATTTTTAGCAATTACAAGTAAAATTTCTATACTAATCTGTGAAATCCGATTAACCCTACATGAGTACTAGAGTTTTTTAGCACAACCCAGAAATGTTTTTTTTTAGTAATTAGCAAGTTGTGGAGGAGGCAAATGATTAGTCAAGTAGCTTTCTGAATAATGCTGTAAAGTAATTAGAAAGTGTTTCTAGTTTTTGTTGTATTATTTGTTTGAATTACTGTTGTTTTGTTGTACTATTTGTTTGAATTATTGCTGTTTTTCTTATACTATTTGTATGAATTACTGTTGTTTTTTATATTATTTGGACTGTTGTTCTCATCTTTAGTACCATGTTTATGATGTTTTGGCTGTTGTATGCTCTGGTCTTCTTCAAAGAAACTTTAGCCAAAACCTTTATTTCTATCACTGGGGTATATCATTTTCTTTCCATGTGTGTTGCCACTTCCAGATGCCATGTAGTTATATCCCTTTAACTCAGCCCCAGAAGAGAGTTCCAAGAGTGAGAAGTGCAAGTAAAGAAACTATTAGCACAAAAATTATGGTTACATCTAACCGTTTAAATTGTAAAATAAGATGCTGTCACTAGTCAAGTACTGTGCTTGGATTTGTAAGAGTTCTAGGTTCTGCAGAGAAGAGATCATCAAAACAATTACCATGAAAGCGATAGGAAAATGATTGAAGATGAGATGCCAGTTCAGTACCAATAAATTGGGGATTCATTGCATTTTGTCAAGAATCTCAGAATATATAGCAGGAACACAGGAATGTCTTTGGTAGTGATATTCTAAGCAAGGTAGACTTGTAACTATATGAGAAATTTGAGCAAGAAAATTGACTAGCCAACTGATTTGATATAAACTTTCTACTTAATATCAGCAGAAAGTGTTAATCTGTGAAGTCATGACTAGTCATGAAATGTTATTATTAGCCTTTATAATAATATTAAATATATCCTCTCTATTATAATAAAGACCATTATGCATTTGTGTGTGTGTGTACTGTCCTCTTCCCCTTTTTGTGAACCCAGATGATACCAATTTTTTCCCCTTTTTTTATTTTTTATTTTTTTACAATTCTATCTATGAGTTGTAAAGAGAAAATAGACATAATTTACTTCAAATTATCTCCAGTTTCGGGATAGCATTTGTTGCTGAGGTGATGTGTTATCCCCTTTGGGAATTCCATGTTGAAATGTGCATTCAACATCTTTGAAAAAATTTTATTTAATTTATATTTGCTCTGTAATTTTTATTACATGGAGCTCTCCTCCTGTATCATTCTTTAATATTAAAATTTAATATTTAATATTTAATATTAATTAGGATCGGGTTTTGGAATTTACCTTCCTGCTTTTTCCACTTGGATTAAAGTATTTAAATAAATATATATATATATATAAACTATCGCCTGATTCATACTCTACCCACGTCTATTGAACAGGTGTAGAGGCTCATCTCTTGTTCCCTGTTTAGGATGTGGTTTCCGGCTTTCTCTTTTCCAATCTTTTCACTCTTACGTAACCCCCTGCACATCAGTGGCATTACTGCCTTGCTTGGGGTGATATGATCAAAAAAAATATATATATATATATAAATAAATTATTGTTTAGAACATGTACAAATTACAATTTACTACCAAAGTGTACATTTTGTTTTGACATTGAAAGAACAATGTCTCATCAGGCAGTGAATAATGATTTCGATTTCGAAACAAAATGTACACTTTTGTAGTAAATTGTAATTTGTATATGTTCTAAACTATAATTTATAATAAATCTTCACAGCTCTATTTCTATATTGAGCCCTGTTTTAAATTAATGTTTTGAACATTGCTAATATTTTTTTTGTTCTTTATTCACTTGGAGATATATATGGTAATATTTTTATTATAAATTTACAATAAAAACATAGTTTACTGCAACAAGAGAGCTGTTGTGTTTTGATAACATCTTATTAGCACCTCGTCAGGCAGTGAAATAATTTTTTTGTTAGAAATCATTATATGCAGAAACTTAAAAAACAACACAATTTTTATCATATCCAGACAATTAAGGGTTGGTGTTTTCAGATAGTTTGTCTCAGTGAATCAATAGAAAGCTAGGTCATGATGGGTAGGAGGAATTTGATTGTAAGGGGTAGGGTAGAGAACTGAAATGACTTGAAGCCCAGATGTTTTCAATCTCATTAATGAAATAAATTCAATGTATACGTATGTATCATTACCATGTCTGAAATCATGTGTCCTTATGAAATGGTTACAGGATTTTCTTTAAGGTAATTTTCACTTAAAATAGTGAAAAAGTGACAAAGATGAGAAAGTTTTTTTTTAAATATACAATGCATGTCAAATATATGTAGATGGCTTAGTGAGTGATCTATCTGTTAACCAAAACAAATTAATTATAAGAAGATGGGAGAATCAATAAATTTTTGCTAGGGAATAGATTATCTAGGAAAAATTACCTATACTTTAGGGTATATTTTAGACGATGATAGCAAATAGAAGTTACTTTGCTACATTTGTTTAACAGGTTGAATTTGGGGAATTTAATAATTTGCAATTATTCCTGTAATCATAGAAAACAAGGCTCATGTATAGATTTAGAGACTCTGATTTTTTTTAATATCTTTTTTACAATAGGGCTTTTATTGGCTTCTTTTAATTGCTAATAACAAATAGAAAGTGATGTATTATTGTGGTAAGTTTAATATTTTAAAATTGAGATGTGCAAATAATGGCAGCTTTGTAAAGGGTTCTTTGTACAGCTGATATAAATTTTTTTTACTGAGGATTTTTTGTCGCAGAAATAATGCATAGGTAGACTATAAAGTCAGACTTATTTTTTATAATGGACGCTCAATAGGCTTTCAACAGTTGCAAGTATTATTATTGTAATCATTAATTTGATGATGTTTGTACTACTTCTAATATATATATATATATATATATATATATATATATATATATATATTTCCCCACTGTCATTCTCTAGGATGGGAGAGAGAGAGACAATAGCCAGACAATATTGGCTCAGTTCATTCTCTTTACTACCAGTTATAAAAGCTGTTACTGCATTTTTGCTCTTTGACAGTGCCTTATCATTTTTTTAATTTTTTGGCAATAATTATGTTGTTGAATAGTGAATATATATATCTAAGCTTATTTATAAATGAAACTTTGTCTGTGTGTGTCCGTTACCTATAGACTCTGAAATGGCTGAACCGATTTTCTTGAAAATTTATGCAGTTGTACTATAAGTGTCTGCGAGTGTTCTTAGCTAGGTTTTGTGTCAAGGTACCCCCGATAAATATCGAAAATCTATAATAAAAAAAACCGGGTTCTAGAAGGAGTGGTCCGATTTTAATCAAACTTGATACACTCATAGACAAAGACATGAGAAAACGATATTCAGAAGTTTCAAGGTTGCAGTTCTTACAATAGTGCAGAAAATCGATAATATATATATATATATATATATATATATATATATATATATATAAAGGCAAGATGTTTGTGTGTGTATCTGTTTATCTGTCTATATGACTTTTATACAAATCCACAATTTTTATCCGATTCTCACCAAACTTCACACAAATATTCTTTAGGCAGAGTCTGAGCTCCAGGATCATGAATTAGTTTTAAAGCTTTCCGAGCAATGCTGGGCTATACTGCTAGTATATATATATATATATATATATATATATAATCTTCTCTATTGCAATAAAAAAACATTGTGTATTTATTTATAAGAAAAAAAATAATCCAAATCCCAGAGTAGCATGACAGGACATACATATATATATATATATATATATTCTTCCTGTCACACTTAGGGGTTTGGAATTTTATTTTTTTTCTTATGTCTTAATGTAAGATACTCAATAGTAGGTACATCAATAAATATGCTGCTGTCATTTTAGAGAGTATATCGATATAAATATTTTTGACAGCACTGGCCCACTCATATCGAATAATAATACAATAAAAATTAAAATGGTGGTTTACAAATCCCACTTTGTGGGTACAAGCTAATTTTCTAAAAAAAATTTTTTTCAGCCATATTTGGTGTTAAAAGTAAGGTATATACAAAAGGAATTTCAAAACTAACTGGAAATTAGTTTCAAATGTGGCTGAAATAGCTGCTTATTTCCAAATTCAATTAGAAGCTGCTATTTTAAAATGCCAATTGTAAATGCAGGAAAGCTTTCTCTACTTAAGATTTTAATTCTGATTTGCACTTGCGACAGTTTTAACCATCATATTTGAATCTTGTTCCAACCACCGGGAGAAAGGAAACTTTTGTGATATCTTGTAGGCTCTATGTTCATCTGTAAGTTTCCAATTATCTCTCTTGCTGACTAATACTTCTATGTTTTTTTGTTTTTTTTTAATCATATCACCCCAAGCAAGGCAGTAATGCTACTGATGTGCAGGGGGCTACGTAAGGGTAAAAAGAATGGAAAAGAGAAAACCGGAAACCACATCCTAAACAGGGAACAAGGGATGAGCCTCTTCACCTGTTCAATAGACATGGGTAGAGTGTGAACCAGGCGATGTGCCATGTTCCTCCAGGATGTTGTCAATCGTGGCCCTCCACAACTTCCTGCCTCTTGTAACTCTTAATAACTTGTCTTTTTGGCATCTTGACCATATCCTGCTCTGTTATCAATTCACTCAAACTCACCAGATAGTTTGTGTGCTGCTTTTTTGTCTTCCTTATCTTTGATCTGTCTTGTGAGTATCAAATTTTCTAAGCCTTCCTTCCTCATTATGAAATTTTAACTGTTTCTTTCTGATTTTAAGCTTAAGTGTCCTTTTTGTTGCTATTGTTTCTAGAACTTCATTATTACTCACATGCTTGGTTTATAGTATTCTCAGGATCTTTCTGTAGAACCACATTTCTGATACTTCAAATCTATTTTTCATCTGTGACAAGATTGTCCAGCATATAGGAGGACTGATATTACATAATAGTTCAGATTCAGTTCTTTGTTTCTTACAATATTTTGTTTTGTTTAATACTTTTCTCGGCTTTTGCAAGGCATCTTTTGCAATACCGATGCACCTCTAATTTCCAAGTTGCACTTTTCATCCACTGTCAATATGATTGACAGACATCAAATTGTTGCCCCTATTTGATCTTAGTATCACTAATCTGTAATTAGCATGTTGGGCTGCTCCTTTTGCTAATGACCATGCATTTAGTTTTCTTGCAATTGATGCAAGTTTAAAATAGATTCGTAATATAATAGATACTTAGGAAAATTAAAGATTAATCAACAGAAGAAACTGGAAGGAAAAAAGTGTTGAAATGCTATGTTAAATCCATCTATAAATATGGCAGTGAGTATTGGACAACTTCCATCACAGATAAATAGGATACAATATCAACAAAGAAGAAGAAAAAACTTGAAGCAGCTGAAATGTGGTTCTATAGAAGGATGCTGCGAATATCATGGACCGAGCATGTGAGCAATGATGAGGTGTTAGAAATAATGGAAACGAAAAGGAAATTGAGCATCAGGATGAGACAACTGAATTTCCTGGGACATGCAATGAGAAAGGACAGCTTGGAGAACCTGATATTAACAGGCCAGATAGAGAGGAAAAAAGAGACAGAGGAAAGCATCGGATAACATATTTGAAGAGCCTGAGCAAGTGGATGACAGAACAGGGGTTGCATGGTGTTACAGGAGAAAGTGTGCTAAGAGCCACCAGGGATAGGCCGACATGGAAGACCATGATCGCCTGTGTCTTGAAAGGACAAGGTACAGAAAAGAAGATGCAACACAGGTGGGATTCTACAGAAAGGTGCTGAGAAAACTAGTGATATGCAATGAGAAAAACTAAAGAAAAATTGAAATCTTACACTGAGAATCATGAAGAAAGATTTGAACACAATTTGGAAAGAGGGGTTGGTGAATTTGACACTTACACAATATACTAATGGGTAGAGAAAAGGTGAAAGTAAAACATAACCAACTTATGTAAATGGATATCCGAACAAGTTTGGGAGGTAAAATAATGAGACAAACATTTCATAGCACTAAAAAGAAAAGGGAAATGTGGAGAGCCATGATTGCTAGTGCTCTGAAGAGACACAGCAAATAAGACAGATTACATCTGAATTACTCAAGGTTGGTATCAAGTCAATAATTAATAGTAGTTTTTATTACTAGATGATCAATATTTTATCAAATGGTACCATCAATCAGCAACAAACTTTATTGAGCAATAAACCAACTGCAAAGTTTATGTTGGCAAACTACCATACTATGAGTCTGCGATAAACTATGTCTATATTTACCATTCTTGGCTTAGTATATGCTAGAATTGTAAGTATGGGACACCTAGTGGTAAGTAAAAACCACTCCTGTTGTAGAGAATGGAGAAATGCTCAATAAACTTTAGTTTGTTGCTTGATCAAATAAATGAAAAATGTTAAAGAAAAATAAGTTTGAAACTTGAAGCAATATTTTTTTTTAAATTGCTTAAAGTTTTAAACTTATTTTCACTCAATAATGACCAAAAATTTACTGCTTTTAAAATAAAATATTCGGAAACACACATTAACTTTAAAATCATTTTGCGGCAAGAATTATATTTCAGCTTATAATCCTCTTCTAGATTCTTAGTTACTTGAACGAAAAATATTTTTGTATGTCTTTTGAGAAAATTTATTTTTATTTTTTTACTTATGACTAAATTTAAATTCATTTTGTGCTGTTTATACTTAAAAATAACTTGTTTTCTTTTCTAAATTTGACTTTTTCTTTTGTTTACTGCAAAGTAAGAGTTTAATATTACCTTTTAGAAATTTACCCTGAAAATTTCTCGAGATTCTCAGTTTAGAACTAAAGTTCCTGCTGTAGTGCAGTGGTTATTAAATCATTGCTTGTTTGTTTCTTTTTCTTTGAATAAGAAGCAATAATGGCATGACTTCACAGATAAGAAAATCTTGAGGCTAATCTTCTAAATGAAAACACTTACTAATTAAAAAAAAAACTGCTTTTTTATTTTAGCTTTGCTCTAACAAGATGGAAAGTGTGACACAGAGATCCAAAGGTGTATTGAATTGGCAAAAGATGCATTCCAGAAGCTGAGTAAAGTATTAAGAGACAGGAAACTTTCACTAGAAACAAAGAGACAACTGGATTGCTATGTGATGTCAGTTCTTCAATATGGCAGTGAATACTGGACAATATCATCAAAGATAAAGGAAAAACTTGAAGCAGCTAAAATGTGGTTCTACAGAAGGATGCTGTGGATATCTTGGACCAAGCATGTGAGCAACAATGAAGTTTTGGAAAAGATGGACACAAAAAGGAAATTAATATTAAGCATTGAGAAGTGACAACTAAAATCTTTGGGACATGCAATGAGGAAGGAGGGCTTGGAGAACTTCATACTAACAGGCCAGATAGAGGGAAAAAAAGAGGGAAGCAGCGGAAAACCCATTTGAAGGGCAGGGGTTGGGTGTTGTTACAAGAGAAACTGTGCTAAGAGCCACCAGGAATGGGGAGACATGGAAGGCCATGATCACCTACGTCCTAAAATTACAAGGCACTTAGAAGAAGAAAAATTTAGCCATAAAACAGGCCCCTTTTCAACTCATAAGTGAGAATAAATAATTGCTGTTATATAACAGAGCCAACTTTGCAAGTAATTAGCACACCTTCGTAATCGGACAAATGAGAATATTGAGGATTATTCAAAATAATCTGAACGAGTTCAACTGAGATAAATGGTTCTTTTCTATTTCAACAAACCAATTTAAGATATTAAATATCAAAGCAGGCATTACTAATAATGTTAAGAAGTTTTTGTTAAATATTTTGTTATGAAATTTAAGTATGCCTCTTCAAATCTCCCACAAGTCAATTTCTAAGTTCCTTCCTTATTTTCTAAATAAGAATAAAATCCAGTTTTCTTGCTCTAAAAATTATCAATAAGATTAAACATTTTGGAAATTTCAATTCATAAGCTAAGTGAGAATTCTTTCTCTTCGAAGTTACAGGGATTATTATTATTATTATTTGATTTGATTTTCAGTTAGATTTGTTAAAAATAAATGTTTATCCATTTAATTGATTGCAAGATTCATATATCTACCCCATAAAAAAACAATTCACTCCCAAAATTCAATTTCTTTAATATGATGGCACTAGAGACGTTTTTAATCAAACAGAGCATTTATTCTTGAATCACTCAAAATTTCACGACAAAATAGATTTTCCAAAAGAATCAGTTTATATATATATATATATATATATATATATATATAGTATATTTAGGCAGCAAATTTTCTTTTAGACATGTCAGCTTAAATAAACTTCAAACATTGTGTCTGCTTATTTTTAATAAAATCCGTTCATATTCATGGATAATCTTCTGCATATTATAATTGAAAGATGTAAGAAATGAGCCGTAGCTTTGACAAATGATTTTATTATTCATTTCTCAATGTTCCTAAGTACTTTCAATCTCTTTCCGAGATCATCTTCAGGGTTATTTTTTTGTTACTGCAACTTACGTACATTTAAACATGGTACTAGAGTGCCTGTTAGGTCTCATTATTTTACTGTTAAAATTATTAAGTATAAGTTCTGTGCTAATGCTTTCCACTCTCACACTTCTCACTTGTGGAACTCTCTTTTGGCTTCTTGCTTTTTAGTCAACTTCAGTCTTCATAAATTTAAATGCAACATCAGTTGTCTTCTGTCTCTTTGAATGCTGGTCTTTCAATGTCTTCTCAATCATCAGTTTTTTTTCTTTCCCTTTGAGTAATCTAGGTAGTCTTTATTGGATTGCTTGGGGTGAAATGATTTTTAAAAACATTACTTGTGTACAATGCAAACATTTTTTTTAAATAGTACAACTGTTCTTCCAAGATGATTATTACAGATTACTAATCCTTGAGATTGCAATAATTTCTGTAGATTATTACTGCACTATTTTTAAATATGCCATGTTTCTTTAGGGTAATATTTAATTGTGTTGGTTATAATCTTATTGGGAATGACTGGGAAACACTTTTCTCTCTCCAGTTTATAAGCAGAACACAAATGCATTCTGGGATTTCTTTCTAGCCAATAATATAAGGTACTTTTCAGTGTTATCTGACTCAATCCTGGTCTGTCTTATCCATATCTAACTATTGTGTTTGCACATATCTTAATGAAGAGTGGACCTATATATGTGTAAATAATACTAACGCATGTTTATGCAAGTAAATGGTCACTATCTAAAGACAAACTCTTCTCAACCAGTCTAAAGATCCCCAACCGAGATAAGGCCAAAGTCTGTTCTAGATCATGTTACTTGTTTTTCATTTCATTTTAAAGAAATGGTTATTCCAGGCAAACATTTATACCGAATGAAATGGATATAGTGTGGTCTGATGAAATGAGCAAATTTTATAACCAATCTGAATGAGGTGTTGATTTTTCTTTTACAAATACAATATAATACATACAGTGGCACCTCTAATGAAATTAATTCGTACTGGAAGCCTTTTCGTAGCATGAAAATTTCATAAGCAGAGATGCTTCTTACCCTAGAAATGCCGTTATCAGTTCCAAGCCCCCAAAAATGGAAAAGAATAACATGAATTGGTAGAAGTTAATGTTCAATGAGAAACAGTATTAAGAAGTTAAGGGTATCCAGAGTTCATTGTAGTTCTTGCAAGAGTGAGTTTATGTGTACATACACAGGAATGTATGTATATATGTATGAGCGTTTATTGTTGGGTAGGATTGTCTTTAAAGTTACCACTTAGGGGGAATGGTGAAAAGGAAGGAGATGAGAAAGAAAGATAAACAATAATAGCGATCACTTGACATTTGTCAAAGTATGTGTCAATTAGACTTGTCTCATTTCTCTCTGGCAACAATCAATTTTGCTCCATCTTCTATTTTGTTTGTGGTGTCAAAAAGGTCTCTCAGATGTGATTCTAGCCATTCCATTGTGTCAGCTAGCTCTCGAAAAGGTGTCAATAAAAACAATTTGTTTCTGGTAATTAAAGATTATTTGAATTTTGTTTTTTTTAGATGTTTTCTAGTTTTCTATTGGCTGAAAAACATTTCACATCGAGGTGTGAAATTTCTCAAGTTCTGTGTGTGCTAAGCACATGGTCAATCCTTTTTCTATTTGGGAAAAACACGGATTTTGCACTTTTCCTGAATTTTTATAAAAGTGAAGAAGTTTGATTTCAATTCTTAATTTCCTATCCACCACAGGTAATACTCATTAATACTGGAAGGTGCAATAACAGTTATTGAGAAATTTATTTTTCGGAAAAGATTATTTCAGTATAGAGATTTTATAAAGTTAAGCTGTCAGTAATACTAGCTGCTTGATCAATGAATGCTGAATGCTTGTTTATAAGCAAATGAGTAGTCTTACCATTATTGCACTGATAATATCCCATGCAAGTATGGGAAAAGAATACAGGGTCAAAAGTCAGGCTCAAGGAATGTAAAAAACAAAAGTACCATCCAGAAAGGAGATAGAAAGTCTGATATGGCAGGTTATATCTCACAAGACATGAACACATTACCTACTCTTGTCTCAGGTCCTGTTTAAGATGAGAGACTGAACAGGCATGTGAAAAATTTAATGAAATGGCATACATCAGCTTGTCAGACAGTTATATCATTCAGGCTCATGTAAATTTCAATTAGGTGTCAGATTGCAAGAAATTGGAGAGCATCCCTGTGTCAAATTTAGAATTATCAGATCCTCTCTTAAAAATCATAGATGCTCTCATTTTGGTAGATTTATGTCGTGCAATGGATATTGATTCAGAATGAGAAATTGGAAAGCTGAGCTGGAATTTCAGTTGAATTCATTGCATTCACTTACATGCAGATACTCTTCGGAAAGATATGAATCCATCTCTCCTCCCTCTAGCTGTGGGTTGAATCGCAGGAGAGATTTGATTCTGTAGCCTTGGTTGGCAACTGGTCTACTGTAGAAAGAAATGGCAATCGACTTTGAGAAAATCTTCTGCCAAGTCAGTCTTGGATTGAAAGAAACATGACTGCCCAAGTATGTATCACATATGGCACTTAATTGACTGACTGTATATGAATCAATATGATAATCATTTCTTTATCTTTCAGTCAGTTAGATGCCATACGTGAAACATGCTTGGGCAATCATGTCTTGAAAGAGACATGACTGATTGAGCAGAAGATTATCCCGCAGTAGGTTGCCATTGCTTTCTGCGGTAGACTGGTTGCCAGCCAAGGCTATAGAACCCAATCTGTCATATTATTTAACCCATTACTGGAAGAAAGAGACGGATTAATACCTTTCCCAAGGGTAATTGCACATAAGTGAATGCAATGAATTCAGCTGGAATTTGAACTCGGCTCCCCGATTTTGCGTTCCGAGCCGATATCCACTGCACCACAAAGAACATCCGCACATCTTTATATTTATATGTCTTTAAAAGTTTAATGACAGCATTGTTTCATACAGGAAGATCTTGAATTTACAGTTTTATATCATTTATGTGTAGACTGTAGTCTTTGATGAACATTTCGAACATTTTGTTATACAACAGGGAAACCAAGGATGACGATCATCCTGATATTAAAGATAAAACAGCAAGTACATATAGTAGATATAAATTTATATTCTTATTTTTTTTCTCAGTGACGGTTGTGTAAAATAGTAATTAGAGGGAATTACGCACATGCAAGGGAGTTGTTGGGAGTAATTGACTCGCCCGCGTTATCTTCTCTTCTCCTCTTTTCTCTGCATACTCTTGATCTCTTGGTGTTCTGCTTTTGGCAACAACAAAAAATGAACTTAAATAAGCTGAAATTTCCACATATTTTTGCCTTCTTGAATTTTTGCTTAATTGTGTCATCTATGGCTAGGCACATCTGTCACTCATTTTTGCCAATTATTGCCTTTGAAGTTGGCTGCCTTTAATGTAATCAGACTTCTGTCAGCCTTGTTTATATTTTCTTCTTTCAACATATTATTTTTAGCATCTTTCAGTTATTTACTCCTCTACAGTATGGAAGGGTTATTTACATTATTAACCTAGAAGAGGAGATCATTTTTGTTCCATCAACGATGATATCTTGCATAGTTTCTATTTAGTACTGCCTATGTATTCTTCTTCTGTATGCTGTGTCCTTTCAGGATGTTAGCAATTATGGCACTCCACAATTTCTTGTTCTTTGTAGCTCTTAATAAAAGTTTATCTTTTTGCCATTTCTTCCTGACACTGCTCTGATATCCATTTGCTCAAACTCATAAGGTAGGTTGTGCATTACTTTCCCCTGGCTCTCTTACCTTTAATCTATCCTGTGAGTATCAAATTCTCCAAAACCTCTTTCTTCATTATGTATCCCTGAAATTTAACTTGTCTCTTTCTGATGTCAATCTTAATGGTTCATTTCGTTGCTATTGTCTTTAGAACTTCACTATTGCTCACATATTTGTACCATGGTATTCCCAGCATCTTTCTGTAGAACCACATTTCTGTTGCTTCAAGTCTTATCTCTATCTGTGAGATTAACCTGCCATACAGCTTAGTACTTTTTTCTTTGCTTCTAACAATATTTATCTCTAGGTATTAATTGCACCATTTTCACTGAGTGATTGAACTTCCAATTAATATACTACCAAATTCATGAATGAGCACTTTATTCTACATGGCTATTGCTCTTTGTGACAATTCTAAGTAGGGTACTTGGAGCTTTAAAACTAACCCGTGTACTGATAAGTGCTACTATATTTCATGCTTCAATGAGATTTCTACCTATTTAAAGCCTTGTTAAAGTCTTGCTGCCAATTTCTTTCTCTCTTTAACAGCTTTCATAACATTTTTACTTTTATATTCAGCCTAGTGGCACTGATTCTTTCAGACATCTGATTATCCAATGTTCTACTCAGTCTGTTATTTTTATTTTTTCCCTCAGTGATTGATGATGACACTTTTTCCTTCATACACAATCACAGGTGGTATAATGGATAGAGCTTGAAATGAGAAATTAAAGAGCCAAGTTCAAATTCCAATCAAGTTTATTACTTGTGCACAAATACTCTTGGGAAATACATGGATCCATCTCTTCTCTATCCAGTAATAGATCAAATAGTAAAATATATATCTGGAAAAACATTATTGCCATATATATTATTAATACTTTAATGCAATATTCAACAGCAAAAAAAAAAAATTAATAAACCAAAATGTTTTAGCTTCCAGCAACCCACAAATGGTTGATGAGCTGTAAAAAAAAAAACAAATCAAACAATTTATACATGATCTGCTATGCCTGATTTCATTGTCTTACTCTTAATTATGGTTTTGTGGTGTTCTTTCCACCTTACATTTAGGTGGCAGCTAGTGGCACCTTTACATTCATCAATAGCCTTCATTTTTTATTGGTGAAATGTAAGTTTTACTTGAGCAGCTTCTTCCCATGAACAGTTGCTTTCAGGTACTAACTCCTAAATTGATGCTTCCCCAATCACTAAAATTCTAACCTGTTTGATTCTAGGATTAACTGTTACCTTTTCATACAGATTCGCATAAACTGCGCCTCTTACTTTGTACAGGATGAACATTATTGTAAAAAATGAAAAAAAACTACAATTGCAAGGTATGAAATAGACACAATTCTTGTTTATGATTTTTAGTGTTGAAGGAATTAAACTCTTTTCAGTCTTCTTTTTTTCTGTTGAGATGAAAAATGGATCTGCAGAAGCTATAAAATATTCTGATATTGGCCATTTTTTTTTTTCTTGGAAACATTTTGATTTTGTTTTTTATGTTCCTAGCCTTACCAGGATAACAATTATCCTCAGTAAAGTATATAATTACTTTTCTGTTATAAGCAACAGTTTTTGATGTGATTTATGGCAAAGAATATGTGTATTTTGTAGAGAAATACTCTCTTTGCAGAGCAAAAGATTCTGGATTCAAACCAAAAGGCCATGTTACACTAATTGTTCCAATTAACCATTTCATGTGATCTTGAACTTTTACATCCTGAATCTAATAATTTCAACCACTTCCAGACTTGGAACAATTATCTCTTAAGGAAATCTAATATCTGAAAATATTACAAACTTTTAAAGAAAAGTTTTAATTTAAACTTACTCTTTATCATTTTTGGATTTTAAGATTAATATTAGTGTCTACATGTGAATATTTTGGTTAAACAATACAAAATTAATATTTTTTCGTTTATAATTTTTGGCTTCATTTGTTTTTATAGGACTTCATAAAAGTCTGTAAGGCATATAAAATTGGCTTGCAAATTCCATTTACCCATTATAAAGCAAGTGATTACATAAAAAGGAAGTCACTGGTGGAGGCTTGGAGAAATGAACTTCCTGATCTATGGGTGGCACTAGCATTTACTAAATCAAAGCAGAAATTAGTTTGGAGGTTTCCTTATCTACCCTCAGGTAAAAAAAATCTTTGATGAAAATAATCTTCTTAGTGTACTCTATGTCCTTTGTATAAATTCACTTTTGTGCCAATTAAAATAGAAATGGGGAAATCAAGAATGGAACAGAATGCATTACCAGTCTTTGATGCTTACTTTGATACACATGTCACAAAATAATTTTCTGACTGTTTAGATGATTGTCGACCTGATTCAGTCTGAATATAAATGAAATGTTTGGGCAGAAAAGATAAGAAAATTATAAGGGAGCTTTGGTGAACAGACCCATTCCAGAATATTTTGATTTTTGTCAGAATGTTTGGGATGTGAAGCAGCCTTTGAGATTTAAAAAAAACAAATACTCAACCGGTGGTCCAGAGCAAAGGAAAATTTACTTGTCCCAAAATCATTTTATTTGACCAACTCCATTTTCTTCATAGTTGCCTTACATAAACATAGCATGAATCACTGATGAAAAACAAAAAATGAAATGTTAATTAAAATTTCTAACATGTTAGAAAGGATTTAAAATTTTTAAAAAATAACAACAAAATTTGATCTTTCCTCTTAATAATAGCATAAACATTTTGATGATAAAATTTGGTTTTTATTGAGTTTGAGCTTTTTTAACATCATGATATACTGTTTTTTTGCAGTTGAGTGGAGGTACCTAAATTTGTAGTTTCTTTCTTCTGTTTGACTACAACCTCCATCTCATAGATGATAAAAAAAATAACAAATGTGATTTTCGCAACGATTTTCTATAAAAAAAATTACTTGTATAATTAATTTTTCAGTCCGTGGTTGAAAGAAGTATGAGTATTTTTCTTTTTTTCAAATGTTCATTTTTACTTTTTATAAGCATGGAGGAAATATAGGATAATATTTTTCCAAATGAGTTTCTAAAACTCTGTGAACGTCTTTAATCTGGGCGACAGACATTTTGGCTCCACTCTGGAAGCATTAATTAAACAAATGTTTACACTGACTGGGAGGATAAAAGGTCATTGTAGGTCATTCTAAGTAACTTGTGATTCTTCAATGGCATAGTTTTGGATTGTAAATCAGATTTCCCTTTTCTATATTTGAAGGGACATGTTTCATTGCAAGATTTTTCATTGACAATGGGCGAGTAAAACAATACTTTAATTGCCCAATTAAGTTTTTAATTGACTGAGTTGATCAGGCAAGTGAAATCTCAAAGGCTGATGTGGAGTAACCATTTATATTTGGATCATTCTTATCTTTGTTGTTGTGTATCATGAACCTTACAGTTTAGCAGCTGCAAATGAACTGAATTTGACTGCCACTATTGTCACTGTATGGAGTGATGTCATTAAGTGGCAGTCATGTGACCCACTTGACATAGTTCCATGAAAGGGAGATAAATTCATTCAGTGTCCATACACCCCTATTTCTTGAGTAAAGAACTGATCATAAAAACTTGCACTATACTCCAAATAGATACGGTAATAACAATGTACATAAAATGAAATAAAAACAAAAATATTTAATTAATAATTAGTTGTTCAATAACTGTCTTTTAAATTTGGCAATATCTGAACTTTAGACCTTGAGATTTAAGTGATTTAAAGAAATGTGAGGCAATGAATCTTAACCGCACGGTATAATGAAGAGTAAATAAACAAAAGAAAAAGCAAAAAGGAAAAAGATAAGAAAAAGGTCTGGTTTTAAATCAAAGCCAGAAATTGATCTGCAGTGCATGGCAAATTCTGAGTAATTCTCAGCCAAACAATTTCTTCAGGTCAATTGCATTTCCTGTGTCAATCTTACTTTTAGAGTAGTAAGGTCAAGAAGATGGGCAAGCAATTCTACAACAAAGAATGGAGGATTTTGATAATTAAGTGCAAGACCATGGCCGCAAATAATGCTGAGAGAATACAGATTGATTGCAAGCAAATGAAACTAGCAGAAATACACAACCTTGCATGGGTTTATAAATACGATCATGAGTTCATTGTACCTTGTCAGCCTCTTTTTAATGCAAATTCATAGAATTTTCAATGGGTTCAAGAATGTTAGCAATCTTAGAATTCTTGCTTTCAAATAATAATGGAAATACTTCCATTCCTATTTTCATAAAAATTTGTACTGACAAAACAAATATAGAACATATATTTTTAGAATTTAATGTCCTGGGAATATGTTTTTTTTGTTTAATATACTAATCTGTATAACTATATGAATTTGAATAATTTTGTTAACTTTGAGTATTCTTCTCACCTTGATTATTAGAGATATTGTTATAGATACCATGTTTTAACCAATTACCTTGTTGACATATTCAGATGTTCCGTATTTATAACTGATATAAGATGTCAGATATGTTTATTTTGTTATTATATTACTATTGCATAATTATTCATGTAATTCCTCATTCCGTTAGTGCAATGTTTAAGCATAGAAAGTTTTAGAAAGCCCTGTCTTTGTTGATTAAGTGGCTGCTGATATTTCTCTTCTAAATTTATAACCTTATACATGAAAGTAAAACCTTCTGTGTGAATATTTAAAGCTATATATATATATATATATATATGTATGTATTTCATTTTTAAACGAGTTATTTAAGCAAAATAACTCGTTTAAAAATGAAAAATATTCAAAAGTTCTACAATATAATTGTATAGAACACTTTTTAATACAAATGTGTACTGGTCTAACCTTATTAGAACCAAAAACTAAGTATTAAACAATCAATATATATATATTTATATATATATATATATGAACAAAGGATATAGTCAAGTTGCAAGATACTAAAAACTTACATTCTAACTGTTAATGTTAAATCTATCTAGAAATCAGACTCATTAATCAACCAATTTAACTACCCACACCACTTTTTTCAAAATTCTAATGGTCAATACACAAGACTTGTTCCCTTATCACTAACCTCCACCAACATCCCACACACAACTGACCAAATATAAGAAAAGAGGCTTTCCATTCCTATCCATACTGCCTGATGAGACATTGAAGTTTCAATGTCGAAACAAATGTACTCTTTGTAGTGGATATATAAAAAAAAATTATGTACAAATTCTAAAATATAATTTATATATATATATGTATTTTTCATTAAATAATATAGACAAGTGTTGTCTATTTATTTTATGTAAATTTATTTCATATTGTCTGATCAGCTTAATAGCGTTATTAAATGTAGAAAGAAAATCACAATATTAATACATAATTTTTTTATAATCCATTCTAAGCTTTTGGCTTACATAAGCCATTTTCAAAGATTTCAATTACATTATACAATAACAATTCACCAACAAACAATAATGACAGTTTGTTTTTGTTTACATGGAAGATTTCCTAGCAACAACAAACTCGTGCATACATGACCACGCGAGAGTGAAAACAAGAAATATTAAGTATGGGAAGCCATTGGAATAAACCAATGTATATAGCTTCAAGAATTTTTAGTTTTTGTTTATTGTTTTCACATTTAAGTATAGTTGTGTTTTAAACTAGAGTTTTTCAGAAATTTTGTGTATGTGGCCAGATTTTGTTTTAAATGCCTAAAAAGGTTAGAATTATTGTTCAAGTGTAGTGTCAAGTGTTGTGAAAGTGAGTTTGTGGTGTGAGCAACATAAATATTATTTAATCCATTGTTATTAATTAGATTGGATTATTAAAAAATTGTGTATCATCTTATTACATCTTAATTCTTGTTCTTTTATTGTTTTCACTCTTTTTTTTGTTCTTTTCTTTGTTTTCACTCTCTCATATTCTCTAGCATAAAGTAATCACTAGCATCTCAGTAACTTATTGCCTTGCTTGGGGTGAAATGATTAGAAAAATACATGACAAAATAGAGATTCAAGCTTATGCTATATTCATAGGATAAATCTACTCACTATCCAGGATAAAGTATATAGACAACGGTTTGTTTCGTGTTTGACTGAAGTTCTGAGGTTGGGTGTTTGATCATAGTTCAACTCCTTATATATTGGGCCTTTATTAGTTGCAAAATCAGTTATTTTCAGTTTGTGTTATTCTCATTACTATTGAATAGGTGTGTAACTATAGGGCATGGGTTAATGTTTATTTATTCAGCTTTGTGTCAGACATAATCGAACTCCCTACAGCTTACAAGTTTTATCCAGAGTTACCACCAAAACGTTGGTTGCAGAAGGTTGTAAATTGTGCGGAATAGTGTAAGAATAAAATATACATTTTTCATGTTAAAATAGAAATTTATTAATGAAAAGGATAACATGAATTGTGGTAGAAATTAATGTTCAATGAGAAAGTTAAGGTTACCAAGAAATGTTTATAGTAGTAATTTATTGGATAGAGTTTATGTATGTATAAGCATTTGTTTGGTAGAAATGTCTTTGAATGGGGAAATAAAAGGAATCAGCACACAAGTAAGGAAGGAGGAGGTCAAATGTCAGGTTCAGACTTGAAGCTTCTCCTGTTACATTTTAGTTGTGTCTCTCGCTGCTTCCATCTGAGTGTCTGACTGACGCTGATTTAAGCCATTTATAGCAATTTAGATTTTCACACTGGATCGCGGTCCCTTTTAGTCCTGCAATTTGCTCCCATTGGTCAGAAAATTAATTTAACACCTACTTGCGAAATCCAGGTTCGACTTTTTCTTTATGCCAATCATTTTTCTATTTTTTGAAAAATGAGGATTTCACACTTCATTGTGAATTTTTGTAAAAGAGAAGGTTGATTTTAATTCTTAATTTTTTATCCCACAGGTGGAAGCTGTTATTTTAAAAATATTCTGTTGATTATTCAGTAACTACTAGAATAACTTAAAAAATAGGATGAAACAATAAATAAAAAATAACTGATCTTGCTACCCTAAATGCTCCCATAGATTGCCATCACTCTGAATGAATGCTTCAGTCTTCTCACAGATGACTCGAAGCGGCACAGATGTCACTTTATTAACAAATGTTTTGAATAACAAGTAAAAAAAATGCTAGACTGATATGTGCATTCTTTAAGAATAAAAAGGAAGTTAATCATGCTGCATCAGTCTTTGAAATTGTGCAAACTTTTATCTTTAACCTAAACTTTGGTTGCTAACCAAGCAACTAGCTCAGCCACCAATTACTGCTATGATATGCATTAAATATATTAACAAACTGCTTGAAATCGGTCATTAATGCAAGCGATAAACAAATGGAAAGCATTCAAATTTCCCAAGAGAAATAATTTCTAATGATTGCCTTCATGCTTAATGGACTTGCAAGTTTCGCCTCTTATTTTGTCAAACATATTTGTTTATTTACTTATTTAACCTGACATCTTTATTGACTGGTTTCATTTATTTCAAAATCACTTGTTTATACTAATATTTTATACTAGATTTAACCAGTGAAAATTTGCTGGTTCTCATATTTTAATATTCTGATTAATTTTAATTTTTAATTTAATGACTGAGTAAGCTTATGGTGAGTTCTGCAACAATTAAATAACTGTAGCGATTCCCCTACCACATCGTTAATTATTTGAGTTGAATAACTTTAACAGAATATTGCAATAACCATCACAAATATTCATTTATTTTTTTCTTTTTAATCATTTCACCCCAAGCAAGGCATTTCACTGCCACTGTTGTGCAGGGGGTTACATAGAGGAAAGTGATGAGAAAGAGTGGTTATGGGGTTACATAGAGGAAAGTGACGAGAAAGAGTGGTTAGGGGGTTATATAGGGGAAAGTGACGAGAAAGAGTGGTTAGGGGGTTACATAGGGGAAAATGACGAGAAAGAGTGGTTAGGGGGTTACATAGGGGAAAGTGATGAGAAAGAGTGGTTAGATATAGGAAATGTCAGAAGGAGGCTGATAGACGGGTAAGGATACCGAGGATGAGGGTTGCATAGATGGGAAGAGTGCTTGACAGAATGGGTGAGAGTTAGTGTGTTAGGAGGTGTCTATAATGCTGGTTGTTATTTTAAGAAATGGGTACAAATGAAGATATTAAATTCAGAACTGTTTCTATTTCACTGAAAAACTTGCTAAACACTTTTCTTTCATTTTCTCACTGAAACCAAGTAGTCTTTTATGCAATCAAAATGGAATAGTCCATTATGTAAGAGGTTTTGGTAGGTCATAATGGTCTTGCAAATTATATAAAATGGATGACCAACAGAATTATAATAAGAAGCTAATACACTTTGTATTTTTCACCTTTCTAAAGGAAAAGAAATAGTTTTCAAGACTATAATTTTTTGTGAAAGTAGTAAAAGTAATATTGGCCATTTCTCTACAAGGAAACATTTAGCATTAATTGACTAAGCAGTCAGTACTGTTTTCATTATGAAATTTATAAAATCTTTCTCTTAAAACAATTTTTAAGAATAACCAATGTAATGGCAATATAAGACATTTCCCTACAAGGAAATATTTGGCATTCATTAAACGAATAACAAATACTTTTTTTGGTAGAAATTTATAAAATCTTTCTCTTAAAACAATTTTCCAAGGAAATAAATTTGTCAAGTCCAGTAGCTATTGCACTTACAATTATAGATGGGTTTCCTTCCTAACCTCCTATTTGAAGTTATGTTGAATGGCATTTTCTTGATTGTCATTATTTCCTCTTCAAGTTACATGTGATATTCATTTTAGTTGTTGCCACTGTTGGCAGTCTTCAAGTTATGTGGTAATTTTTTAAAATTGAGTGTGTCAGTTGAACATTTTTCAACCATGTCAGTATTCAGTTTTTATGTCTCCTTATAAGCTTTGTTTGGACAACAGATCTCCTCTTTTGCATTCTGGTCCTGGGTATGATGGTAAACTGCAACTGGCAGCAAGGCCTCTAATTGGGAGGTTGTGAGAAGCATGGAATCACCTCTTAATTGCTGTTGTTCCCAGGTTCACTCTGACCCGGAGTGGTAGCACCTGTTAGGGCCCCAGCTATGGGTAAATAGTTGACCCCCAAATCGGTATCAAAATGCTATGTAAGTATATTACCAACAAAACTTTATTAAATGAAAAATGTTACCAACAAAACTTTATTAAATTAAAAATGTTACCAACAAAACATTATTAAATGAAAAATGTTACCAACAAAACATTATTAAATGAAAAATGTTACCAACAAAACATTATTAAATGAAAAATGTTACCAACAAAACATTATTAAATGAAAAAATGTTACCAACAAAACATTATTAAATGAAAAAATGTTACCAACAAAACATTATTAAATGAAAAAATGTTACCAACAAAACATTATTAAATGAAAAAATGTTACCAACAAAACATTATTAAATGAAAAAATGTTACCAACAAAACATTATTAAATGAAAAAATGTTACCAACAAAACATTTATTAAATGAAAAAATGTTACCAACAAAACTTTATTAAATTGAAAAAATGTTAAAAAACCAACAAAACATTATTAAATGAAAAAATTGTTACCAACAAAACATTATTAAATGAAAAAATGTTACCAACAAAACATTATTAAATGAAAAAATGTTACCAACAAAACATTATTAAATGAAAAAATGTTACCAACAAAACTTTATTAAATGAAAAATGTTACCAACAAAACTTTATTAAATGAAAAAATGTTACCAACAAAACATTATTGAATAGACAAACAATCCCCACCTAAAATATAAACAAGCACAAACAATAAAACAAATAAACTAAATAAAACAAATCAAAATGATTTTTAGCATTAAATGACCTAATGAAGGTTGATATGCTGGTTAAATAATCCAACCAACCAACCTTTGCATTCTTAATGTTCTCATCACATTTCAGTGAATGGAGTTACTGATCTTTCTTAATATGTGCCAAATGGCTAGCAATATGATTTCATTTGCATATTTCATATTGCTGAAACGTTCTTTTCTGCAGTATTTACATTATTGGACTATTCTCCTCATTTTTGTTGCCATTTGTACAACGTTTTGGTCATTGTACCTCCAGCCTTCTTCAGGTGCTAGGAATTTTGAATTGAACCCTTTATTACAATCACTGGAGTATATAATCCTCATTCCTTGCTTAAAATCTTGATTGGAAGTCATGTCATGAGTTATCTTCCACTAACCATGCAAGTTACTTGTTCACCACTGCTGTACCTGGTATTGTCCTTAAGGACACATGGCCCAGTGGATATAGAATGGTTAGTTTCTGACTTGACTCTTAGAGATGTGGGTTCAATACCAGGCTTTTGAAGTCTTGCAAATCACTTCCATTGGTCAGAAAATCAATTTAACAACTATTCACAAAATCTGGTTTCCACTTTTTCTTTAAGCACATAGTCAATCCTTTTTCTATTTGGGAAAAACCCGGATTTCACATGTCATTGTGAATTTTTGTAAAAGTGAAGAAGAATGTTGATTTTAATCATTAATTTCCTATCCACCATGAAGTAAAAAGGGATAATGAGAAGGAAATGTTTGTTATTTTTAACAAAACAAGATAAGGAATTTGCAAATTAACACATTTGAAGTTTCAGTAGCTTGTTTCAGGACAAGTAATCAAATATAAAAGATTTTTAGTTTTGATGAATTGTCAAGAAGAGAAAATGTTCATATTAAATCATCAGACACAAAGTAATATTCTAAAAGGCTTAAAACAAATTGAGACTTTGTTTCTCTCATAAAAGTTATATAGTTGTATTCAACATGAATAAAAGATGTCTTAAAGTACTTAGCTTAAGAGTTTAATAGAGTTCTTTGAAATTCCCCAGCTCTCATTATAGGCTGATAATGTATCAGCATGTAATTTGACACTGGTGTTATTCAGATGTATGTAATTCTGCTTATTCTCTCTCTCTCTCTCTCTCTCTCTCTCCTGCTTAATTCAATTTTCTTTCCCTATTTATATTCAAAAGCAATTTGACATTGACTCATTACTTTTTCTTTGTTTGCAAGCCCATTAGTTAAAATAAGTTTTACATGGGCTTTTCTTCAGCCTGGAGCCAATCCCCTTTTCTATTTGTCAAAATAAAATTTTCACACAGGCTTGCAAATTTGAAAACTGTGAAGGAAAAAGTTACTTTTATTTCATAGTCATGAGAATGTCACTGTAAAATAAAAATTAGTAACGATTTTTCAGTTGCAATCTTCTGAAAAAATAGTTTTTTTTTTCCTATTTTCACATTGAATATTCCTATTTTCACATTGAATATTCACCTAAAAATATTTTGAGGTATGAGTCACTGTATGCATATTAACTCCAAGAACACAGTGATATTGAATGATCCTAACTAAATTGAAAATGTTAATGATACTTGTTACCATTGTCTTTTATCTCTTAGCCAGTCAATACAACTGATTTCAAAATTCCTTATATATATATAATAGATAACAAGTGATTGGTTATCCTAATGGCTTTTCATACTTAGTACTTCTCGCTTACACTCTTGTGTGGTTATGTGAGATGCCACAAGCCGTAGTGTGCTTTTTGCTTCCAGCATGCACACACGTGTTCGCCAATCCTCTACACAAATAAAATAGATGACTATTACTATCGTTTGTCTGCAAACTGCTCATTACAACCAACAGTATTTTCATCTTTGATAATGGCTAATGTAAGCCAAAAGCTCAGAAAGGATTAAATAAATATATGTATCAATATTGTGATTTTCTTTCCTCTTCCAACGATAATGCTGTTAAGCTTATCAAATGATATGAAAAAAAATTTACATAAAATAAATCGACAAAACTTGTCTGTTATTTAATGAAAAATGCATCAATATATATATATATATATATATATATATATATATATATAAAAGAATTAGATAATTTGGAAAAAGTTCTTTTTTCACTTAATTTTATATGAGCATAGAATGCACTTAAAATTTAGTAGCACATTCAGTGAACTTGGATGTTACTAGAAGCTTTGTGATTCCAATCTGAAATCTGCTGTTTTAATAAAAAATGAATGAGATTTACTCAGACAAAAATCTATCAAAAATGCTGTAATCTATGAATTCCCTGTAATTAATATATAATGAGTCTATTTTGATTTATCTCTTCTTCTGACTAAATAAGTGCTGAAACAATATGGGATACATAAACCTTAAATGAATATCAAATAAATAATAAATTTGAAAAGAATTAAAATCCAATTTCTATGATCATAAAGTTGAAATAAATCTCAAGCTTTCAGCTGCTTGACATAAGTCATCTTTCATTTTATATATATATATATATATATATATATATATATATATGCATGAGTATCTATGTGTGTGTGTGTGTGTTTTATATATGTGCATATACATGTGTGTTTTATATATGTGCATATACATGTGTGTTTTATATATGTGCATATACATGTGTGTTTTATATATGTGCATATACATGTGTGTTTTATATATGTGCATATACATGTGTGTTTTATATATGTGCATATACATGTGTGTTTTATATATGTGCATATACATATATATGTGTGTGTGTTTCATATATGTGCATATGTGTATGTACTTATATATATATATATATATATATATCTGTGTGCGTGCATGTTTGTCAGGTTTTGAGAGACATTTAGTATGCATGGTTCCTTTTGAGTTTAATTCCTTTTCATTTAAGATCAACAATCTCTTACTCATGTTATATATAAACTACTTTTCTTAGTTTATGTCTGAAGCAAATTCAGCCATCAAAGGTTGGTTGCCCTTGAGGTTAATTAGAGATGACCATGATAAGACTTGTTGTAGAAAACGATGTTTTAATCTTGAAAATATGATTAATCTGGAAAATCTAATCATTCATGTATAATATGTAGGAAATAGTAGGCTAAATTCTAATTCTTTAGAAAATGCGTGTATTCATCTCATTTTTCCCATCAGCTATGGGTTAAATAGTAAGGTATAAAGCCACATCCTGAATTCTCGTTAGTATGACTGAAAGTGGATTGTATCTTCAGGTGTCTATTGATCCAGATTAATATGTTGTCTTGTAGCATCTTATGGTATTGAACAAAAATACTTATAATTTGTTTTCTTATTTCCTAACATATAAGCAAACATCTCCTGATTCAGCTGAAAAGCTTGTATCTAATTCATAGCAATCATAACACCAAGACAAACTTCTGCCTGAATTACTGGGATGAGGAATGATCAGTATTTATATTATCTACGTAGAGAATTTTTTAGGTCCTTTATGATTGATATTACAATTCGTCCAACATATGATTAAGAAAAATAAAGACAACAACTCCAATTTGTAACCAATAAATAAGAGCATATTCAATAAATTTTTTTTTTAATCATATCACCCCAAGCAAGGCGATAACACCACTGATGCGCAGGGGGCTACATAAGAGTAAAAAGATTGGAAAAGAGATGTAATACCCCAATGGCCGTCCCGAACAATTTCCTCCGGCGGCCGTTCTCCACGCTGTGATGTTGCCGGATTTTTGTAGAAACCGTCGGACGAACAGCTGGGGGTACAAGATTGACTGTAAGGAACGAACTTCCAAGATTTGGATGAGTGGAAAAGAAGGCTTTATTCGTTTAGAGCTGGCCTTGTCTGCTGGGGCAGGCGAATGTGACACACAGTTCCAACTCTAATGGAGATCAACAAACCCGAACTGAACGAACCAAGACGAACGGAGACCCTTACTTCAAGTTCGCACCCGGCTGACTCCTTTCACTTCTCTCGTCTTTAACTTAACTGGCTCTATTTATTTAATATGAATCCGGAAATGCTTTAGACCACCGGTGACAAACACCGGCGACTGTAAGTCTGAAATTTCAGTTATCTTTTTTTTGTTTATCTTAATAAGGCTTCCGCCGGAAAAGGCTTAATGTGAGGTCAAGATACAGTAAGGTCAGCCTTTGACCGGGTTAGACCACCGGTGACAAACACCGGCGACTGTAAGTCTGAAACCTCAGGTATCTTTTTTTTTTTTGTTTATCTTAATAAGGCTTCCGCCGGAAAAGGCTTAATGTGAGGTCAAGATACAGTAAGGTCAGCCTTTGACCGGGTTAGACCACCGGTGACAAACACCGGCGACCGCAAGTCCGAAACTTCAGCTATCTTTTTTTTGTTTATCTTAATAAGGCTTCCGCCGGAAAAGGCTTAATGTGAGGTCAAGATACAGTAAGAACAGCCTTTGACCGGGTCATCGTACTAGCTGAACTTTATCACTGAGTCAATTTTCCTCAAAAAGAAAAAGCGTTTTTTTTATTTTTTTCCTCTTCTTTTTCACTTTTGTTAGATATGCCCTCTAAACTATTTTCTATTCTAATCTATTTTCTATTTTAATCTATTATAACAAAATACATATATATCTAGCCATCGTGTCACAGAGAAAACCGGAAACCGCATCCTAAACAGGAAACAAGGGATGAGCCCCTTCACCTGTTCAATAGACGTGGGTGGAGTGTGAACCAGATGATAGTTTAGTCTATCTACTCTAAATAAAGCAATAAACAAACAACGCATGTAATATTAGTATGAGTAAGAGGAAAAAGTTTTTCCCCTTTGACTGCTTGTTGATAAAATTCAACTGAGTGAGGAACATTCTTTCTTGCGCTGAAAAGCTTTTTTATAAGTGTTTGAAAGGTTTTCATGTAAGAAGGAAATAACATGAAAAATACAATTAATTTGAATGTGATTGTAACTAACACAAATTTTGGTCAAAAGTTCTTGGCGAAAATGTTCAGAGAGAAAATTGTGATTATAAAGTTTTGTGTCTGTGTGTCCTGTAAAAAACGTTTAAGTAGACTTATATGGATTCGTTTCGCAGCCTGGTGTCTTCTGGCTAACTTGCGAAAAGTAACTGAATTTAAAGAAGAGAGGTGGTTCCCAGAGGAAACACGGGAAAACTGATTTTACATTAAAAATATGTGATTGGCTAAAAATTAACCAATCATCGCACACATATAAAACAGCTGCTTTAGAGCTGAACGATACAAAAGGTGACTGCGATTGCTAAATTGTCCTATACAAAAACAGTAGACGAGTAAATGATTTGGAGTGAATGTGGGTAAGAAAAATATAGCAACTGCTATATCTAGATACAAACTATTGCTCTTGTTGCTGTTGATCCCATCATTTTTGGTCAATATGACCTCTGGTTTTCATCAGATGTATGTTGACCTGGATAACCTTCAGAGAATTTTGTTCTAAATCCTTCATTTTATTCATGGAGGTTTCCTGGAAGTATTCAACTGATGTTTTTATTATTTGGTAAAGTTCTTTGTAACATTGCAGTGACAGTCTATAAGATTTGATAAAGTGTTGTCTCTGTTAAGATTTAGAGAATTTATCTGAGAAAATGATATTATATGACTGATTCGAACACCATGCATAACTTCCATATGAGAATCTAATGTATGATGGTGTTATTTAAAAGCATATCTTATGTTTTTAGGTTAGTATCTTGGCTGATTGCATATTGTGAGGTTGAACAAGACTACCCCCAAGTGCTGCTTATCCTGCGTTCATCTCTAGTGCTAGATTGTTCTCATTTGGCGGTCTAGGGATATCTTATCTTGATCTTATTTAGTAGATGCTCAGTTATTATTCACCCTGTATCCACAGAATCTAAATTTGTATCAACTAGCCCAGGGTCTGAATACACAATTCCTGTCACAAAATGCACAAGCTAATTCTTAAATCTCTTAAGCTATTGTCACCATCACACAATCCTGAACTTAGACTTTGGAGTGTAATCAATAACTGATTAAATGAGACCAATATGAGATATCCCTAGATATGGACATTACAGGAGTTATCAAAAGAAAGTGAAAAGAAAGGATTGAGCATAAACCTAAAGAAAACTGAATGTATGGTCATCAGCAAAAAGCGGAGCCCAATATGCCAACTGCAAGTCGAAGAATCTAAAATAAAACAAGTAAAAAAAATTCAAATACGTGGGAAGTGTTTTGACAGAGGATGGAAAGTGTGACATGGAGATCCAAAGACACATTGGCATGGCCTAAGATGCATTTCAGAAGATAACCAGAGTATTGAAAAACAGGAAAATCTCATTAGAAATGAAGAGTACTGGATTGATATGTGATATCTGTCCTTCTGGAAGTGAATGCTGGATGATCCCATCAAAGACGAAGGAGAAGCTTGAGGCAGCAGAAATGTGGTTTTACAGAAGGATGCTGAGGATACCATGGACAAAGCATAGGTACAAAGATGAGGTGTTAGAAAGGATGCAAACAATAAGAAAACTGATACTAAATAGCAAGAAGAGACAAATGAGGTTCCTAGGACAGGTAATGAGGAAGGAGGGCCTGGAGAACTTGATACTCATAGGTCGGATAGATGGAAGAAGAGACAGGGGAAAGCAGTGCAAGATGTATTTTTTATGTCTGAGCAAATGGTTGATGAAGCGGGGCTTAGAAGAGATACTAAGAGAAAAATTATTAGGAGCGACAAGAGACAGAGCCAAGGGGAAGTCCATGATCGCCTATGTCCTGAAGGGACACGACTCATGAAGAAGAAGAATTTTGGAACTGAGGTATTGTGCTCAATTTGAAAGTCAGCATTTGACATGAAACAGAGACAGAGTATTTCTTCTCAAATAATTTGTCATGTTTTGAAAAAAAAAGTTGAAAAGATTAAGCATAGGTCCGAACTTGTAGTGTTGGAATTAAATTTCATTGATCAGTGAAAGCCTTAAAGCATAACTATACAAAATTTATAATTTACTGAAGCTTTGCAAATTGTATATGGGCATAATGCATGGCACAAACATTTTACTGTTCCAAGGATGCATTTATATATAAAAATAATATTAATAATGTCTAAAAAGTTGTAATAAAGAACTCTATTGAGTCCTACTTGTTGTTAAAAAAAAGTTTTAATTCAGAAAATAGTCATAAAAATAAGGAAATTAGAAATAAGATGTTTGGAAGATACTAGAAAGTTCCAGTAGAGTCGAGAGAGTTTGAAAAATTCTAGAAGTATGCAAATTAGGTGTTAGCCCTTATAAAAATAGGTTTTGGGCATGGAGCAGTTAGTTGATAGCAGGACAGGTTGACCTCATTACCTTCGATTAAGATTCAGGGATGTATATCCAGCCAAAAGAATCTCTAAGTCGATGACAAAAAACTAAAACTTGAAACAGTTGATAAAAGTATGTGCTGATCTCATCAACACTAGTTTTGATTCAAGGAATTATATCCAGCCAAAAGAATCTCTCTAAGTCAATGACAAACAAAAACTTGAAAGAGTTGCTAAAAGGATTTGCTGTCATATCAACTCCAGCTAAGATTCAAGGATGTATATCCAGTTGAAAGAATCTCACAGAAAAGTCCAAACAACTAAAACCTGAAAGAAAACCTCATGGAACTATCTGGGTAAATAAATATTTTTGCCTCTTCCATTGAATAAGCCCATAATTAGTCTTTATATAAGCATTTAAGGATTTCCAAAAAGTATAGCACTTAATTTACACATTAACTTAACTGGGTAAAGATGCTGACTTTACCTTCCCCTTCTCTCCTTATAACACTTGGTAGTAGTAAACTCTAGGTTTCTTGTTTTGAATGCAACAAAAATTGTCAATTTGTAAATATTTTATTTGGTGTGTTTTGTAAATTAAGTATTTGTCTGAGCTTCGGTCAATCATTTTTTTTTCTTTTGTTACAATTACTACATAACATTACTAAATCATTTTGCCATCAAATAAGACTTTCATTTATTTCAAAAGGGAAATTATATGGAACAATTTAGTTATGTTATAATGCAACATATTATCAATCTATACTGAAAAGTATTATGGTGTTATAAATAACACTTTTATCTATTTTTTTTCTTTTTAATCATTATGATCTAACAAATGATTTAACAAATTATAATTTTGACAGTTTTTTTTATAGAGTTTTTACTTATCAAATACAGTAAAGAGATTGTGTGTGTGTGTGTGTGTGTGTATATATATATATATGTATTTTTTTTTTTTTTTTTTTTGGTGATTCATGATTAGATATCTGGTATGAATATATTATCCATTCAATGTATCTAATACAAAATATATCAGCACTTTCTTATTTATTTTTGAAATAGTAAAATTCTGAAGTTAGTTCATAAGCAAAAGCATGTGGAAATGAGATACTTTTATACACCATTTTTCAAATGATCTTCAAAACTAAATGCTCAAAGGTTGATGAAGGCTATAAATATAACTTTTCATATCAAAACTTATGACATAATATCCCAACTTTCTCACTGAGTGCAATGATGTTTTCTTTCAGCAAAAATCAACATCAGAACAATTTAAACTGTAGAAATCAAGAAATTAAGTAAAATCAACCTTCTTCTTCACTTTTACAAAAATTCACAAGGAGGTGTGAAATCCTGGGTTTTCCCCAGATAAAAAAAGGATTGACCATGTGCTTAATTAGATTTTGCAAGTAGGTGTTAAAATTATTTTTGAGGAATGGGAGGGATTTACAAGATCAAAAAGGACTTCAAGTAAGTGCAAAAAATCTAGATTACAATAAAAGGACTTCATCAACATCAGTTAGAAAGAGACTCAGATGGAAGCTGCAAGAAACACCACTAAAATGTAACAAGTCAGGTCAACTCCTACATTGTTCTCTTTCTCTTTCTCCTTATCTCTTTCAACAATTACTGCTATGAATCTTGATACCCTTAACTCAACTTTATCATTAATGTTTCTAATTGCACATAAACTTCTGCAACTCATGTTATTGTTTCCTTTTAATAAATTACTAATTTTAACATACAAAATGTATATTTTATTATTCCACTCTTCTACACTAATCCACACATTCCAACTGACAACCAACCTTCTGATGATAATTCTGTATAAAACTTGGAAGCTGTAGGGAGTTCAGTTAAGACACAAGGCCAAATCAAAGAAAAATTAACCAGCTCCCTAATGCCTCAAACCATGTAGATTAACAATGAAGGGTTTATTTTGAATTTCCCTAAAAGTTAATTGAATCAACAGTCACCCGAAGAAAGCTTGAAGGTTTAATAGCTAAAAATGATATACAACAAAACAACAAGATGGGAACATTAGCTTGAATGTAAATAATGTTAGATTGGACTTGTGTAAATATTAATGTAATTGTGTAACGGATTTTTATTTTTTACATAACTCTTTTTTTAAATGCTGTAGACTATAGTTAGGGTTTCTTGTTATACATGAATAATTACAGTATTCAGTTTTTGCTTTAAAGCTGAATTAGCTGATACATAATTTTATTTTATGAATAACATGCTGACTAGTGCTTTTTTCTGTTAGGCTTGGTTCTTTGTCTGAAAGAAACCATGATTTCAGTTTGAGACCAATATTTCTGTTGTCTATGAAAATAGGTTTCAAATTGGATATATTTATGAATAATTTTGATAGATTTAAAAAAAAATCTATTATTACAATTTTTAGAAGGCACAAAATAACATAAAAAAATAATAAATTATTTTTTTTCTTTTCTTTTAAACATCATCATGACTTTATCCATGCATATATTTTTATCTTCACAACTAGACATTAATGTTCTTAAATTGATCAGGCCTCTCTTACCGCCATATTCCCAATATAACCATCCTTTGCAGTCAATATTATATGAATTATCTACTATGAAATATAGATTATAGTCAGATTAAATCTTACTTATGCATTATTGACTTTAAGTGATAAATAAGCAGAAATCACTGCACCTACGGTTCATAAATGTCTGAAGAAAATTTTATAATCATCAATACATTGCTATTTCTGTCTATAACAGTAAAACTTTTGCAAAAAAAAACGTTTATCCTCTTGAGAGATGCTTTGTTTAAAAAGGAGGATCCATTCACCAGAAAGAAATATTCAATTAACTGTACGTGTATGCATATATATATATATATATATATATATACACACACGAGTTTCATTAAGATTAGTGAAAAAGTACTTTGATTTTTTTTTTTTAATCATTTCACCCCGAGCAAGGCGGAAATGCCACTAATGTGCAGGGAGCTACATAACTAAAAAGATTAATTAGAAGAGTGAGGAGTACAAACTGGTTAGAAAGGAGCAATAGAAAACTGAGAATGCAGGTGCGATGACAGATGCATAGGTGGAGAGAAAGGAAGGTTATATGGAGGTGGGGAGAGAGCTAGAATCCAATGGTTAGTAGATGACTATTGACTTTGCATTTAAATTTCTGGAGGTTGTAGCCATCAGGAAAGCAAGAATACGGGAGCGAGTTCCACAGGCGGGAAGTGTGAGAGAAGAAGCTGCAGGAGTAGAATTGTCGTCTGCATTTGGCTAACCCGACTGTGAATGGGTGGGACCCAGTTGCCAGTCTGGTTGCACGAGCAAACACCTGTTGAGGAGGCACCAGTGACTTAAGTTCGTTGGAGCAGAAGCCATGAAAGTATTTATAGAACAGACAAAGGGAGGCCACATTTTGATGATGGGGAAGTGGCTGCAGTTGAGCCGCCAGACCAGTACCTATTGATTATGCTTTTTATTTAATTTTTCTTCATAGTAATGTTTTATTTTGTTGCCGTGTTCACAGTTAATGTTATTGGGTGTTGACATTTGCTTTTTTTTTTATTTTGTTTTATATTAGTGCTTTCATTACCTTTAATAAAAACTTTTATAACTTCAGATACATACATACTTACATACATACATACAAGAAAAAAAAACATACATTCAGTTAAAAATAAAAATTGTCCTTTATAATGGCTAAAAGAATAGCCAAAAGTCCTTGGATATGCAGACATTTTAGACAGTTTTTACATGCTTTGTGTTCAGAAAAGAAAACGCTTGTACAACGAAATAATTAAGTAAAAAGCTCAATTGCAGTACATTGATAGTTGTGTGTGTGTATATATATATATATTGATTGTTTAATTACTTAGTTTTTGGTTATAATAAAATTAGAGCAGTGCACATTTGTATTAAAGGGTGTTCAATACAATTATATTGTAGAACTTTTGAATATTTTTCGTTTGTAAACTAGTTATTATGCGACCTAGGTTTCTACCATGAGTGGTGGCTTTAGGTGATTTGCAATAGCTGATTTTACCGTTTACTTTCTTTTTTTTAAGAATGCTCACATAGCAGTTGTTTTGTTTTTGCTTTTGAACACACATGTGGCAGGGAATTTTTGAACATGCAATTTTTTAAATGACTAGAAATAATGTTTTCATCCATGGTTGTATGAACCTAATAGGTATTTTTTAGTATGGTTACACTTAGTCATAATTTCTGTTCTTTCATTCAATAGTTCGTTTTTGTTTGGGAATAGCATAATCTCTAACTTTTCTTCCTGGCAAAGTCTACATATTTGCCACCATTTTAAGGCTTGGCTGTTTTTACTATACTCCACATTATGTCTGGGTCTTTTCCATATTTTAATTTTAATTTCCACAAGTGGCTAGCCAATTTTGTACAGTTTTTTTAAGTTTTCTATTTTGAATGTAGACTTGTGATTGAATCACCTGATTTTAAAGATGTCTTTGGTTGATCCCAATATATTTTACTTTAGCCATTTAAGTCATGTACTTTTGTCTTGTAAATGACTTCTTTTGTATTGCAAAGTCCTTGAAGTGGATATTTATTTTTGTCCCTGCAGTTGCATTCTTTGTGAGTGGTCTTGTTTTGTACAATGCTATCTAAATTACTAGTACGACTATAACTTAGCTTGATTGTGTTTCTGTTGAAAATTTTGTTTAGTTCTGATCCTTTTGGAAAGTGTCTATCAGTTTAAAAAATATTTGTTCTATTTTGGTCTTTACCTCTAAATTAAATGGTGGGTTGACATGGTAGAAACCTAGGTCACATAATAACTCATTTACAAATGGAGTATATATATATATATATATATTATAAAGAGTGAAAGAACATGTAGATTAAAACACACTGTTCAAGCAGTTACTTTTATAAAGAGTGCTTGATGAAGAGTAGAGCTTAATAGGTTTATTTTAACATATCACCTGACAAAGAACGATATTATTCTGAAACATGTAAATTTTTGTGTAGTGATATAATGCTTTTATAAACCATTTTAATAAGAAAATTACAATACATATATTGTCTACATGTAAATTAATCTACATTTTTCAGATTGATAGAAAAACAGATAGCATAATAAATTATCAGTTTGTAATATTGTTGTGAATGACATCTCATTTTTCAGTTCCAAATTACCTTGACCTATCCGAAGTGGAAATGGTTAATTATTTCAATACTTGCATATTGCTACACCATTGAGTGGGAATTTACTTTAACTCCAAAGTTCATGCCTTGAGTATTTAATTTCTGTATTTGGCTGAATAACAACTGTTTTTTTTTTTTGTTTTTTTTGAGGTGGGTGGATTATGAGGAGAGGTTACATCTCTAAAACACTTTTCAACCATTTGAATCTAACATTAAAAGAAGTATTTAAGTATTGCATAAGATATACATTAGATAATTTGGTATCTTCCAGATTTTCCTCCCAAACCAAAGTAATAGTCTAAAATTTGAGTTATTCTCTCACCACCCAAATATAGCTTCTTTGTACTTTTTCTGTAATTACTTTAATGGTAGTTGTTTGGATAATGGTACTTAGATTTCATGAAATTAAGTGCACTACTAGATTTGGCGGAAAAGGTCTCATCATTTTACAATTGAAATAGTTAAATGTAACCGTAATTTCTATGCTAACAATTTCTACTATTACACTTCTCGCTTGTGGAATGCTCATGTACATCCTTGGAGGCTAAACCCTTTTTCTGCAAATACGTGATAATGTGGCAATGCCAAATTTTGTCCATTTTCAAGAGGTGAAGCTACTAGTTACATTTGAAAGTTTTGAACAATCAGATGTCAGTTTAAGTGAAAAGAAACCATACCGTTATTAATGAAAAAAAAATTAAAATTAATGAATGCAAGATTTAACAGCTCTGGCATTACTCATTCATAGAAAGCTTATGAGTTTTCCTCCCACCCTGGCAGACTCTCTGAGCTTAAGCAGTGTATTAAGTTGGTGACAGGATCTGATTATTTCACAGGTGGAATGGTGAGATTTTGTGGAAGTTATTTGGTGTTATTGTTTACAGGTGGTTATCTTTAGATAATGTCCTTAATCCAATTAAATATACACCAATTTTTGGCTTTATATAAATACATGCAAAAATAATTAGTACAAAGATACACTACCGGCCATAATTATTAGACCATCCCAGTTTTTCAAAAGAAATGTATCTCATACTATTTTTAGTATTTATTGCCAAGTGGATAATTGTAAATGAAAATAGAATTGTTCTTTGTTAATATTATGCAATAACATGTGCATCAAATGAACTGCTCTGGATTCCAGCTTTTGTGCTCTCTTCCCCATGCTAGTCTCGTCTTCTTATTGGCTGGCTGAAGCAAAGGCTTCATGGTTGCCGTGTAAAATTTTACAAAGTATTAATAACAAAAGAACAATTTTATTTTCATTTAGAATTATCCACTTTGCAATAAATACTAAAAATCGTATGAAATACATAACTTTTTTTTTATTAAACTGGGGTAGCCAGTTTTAAAAAATTATGGCCGTAGTGTATATTTTGCATGTACTGAAAAAATTTTGTATTTCTTAAAATATGTGATATTTAGAGTTCATAAATTCATATCAGAAAGTTTTCATGTTGAATGGCTAAGTCCTTTAGCATATTATAGAGAGAGAAAAGAATCCTTGTAATTGTGTACATATGTAAATATCTCATTGATAGTAGTAATCCTTTCATCTCTCTGTAGGATTTTTAGGTGTAAGGATGGGAGAATGGACAAAACTATTTTATTGACTCTCTGATTCTTTTGACTGGTCTTCTCCTTCTGTTTGTACACTTTTCTGAGACAGAGGAATTCATTTTACAATTGTCTCTTGATTTCTGATTTGTTCACTGGTGTGACTCATTTGACTATCCCCTTTTCTTCACCTGATGACCTTTCTGCTTATTTACTTCTGTTTTTCTTATCTTTTTGTTTTTATTTCTATATGGCAAATCAAAATGTTTTGCCGTATAGCAAACTTTTTATTTTTTTATCCATACACTGTAGCTGTAAATTCTATGCTAACAGTTTCTTTTCATACACTTCTCACTTGTGAAACTCTCTTTCAGTAATTTGCTTTCTGTTTTCTAAATTCCTCTTCTGTTTTCTCTCTTTAATTTTTTTCCTCATTCTCTCATACTTGGTAACTCCTTGTATCTTAGCAGCTTTACTGCCTTGATTAAAAAGATATCCTGAAAAACACCAAAAATATCCACAAACTCATTTTGACGATCGTAAATTGAAGTTGCATGACATAGCAGAGGAGTTGAACATTTCAGAATGCAGTGCATTCACCATTTTGCATTCAAAGCTGTATTCAAAGTGGGTGCCACATTTGCTTATAGTTGATCAAAAACAACAGTGTCAACAATTCAGAGCATTGTTTGCAACTGTTTCAATGCAACAAGGATTTTTTTGTGTAAATATGTGACAATGGATGAAACAAGGATCCACCACTTTCCTCTGTAATCAAATCTGCAGTCAGCTGAGTGGACAGCAGCAAGGGAAAGCCATCCAAAGCAACCAAAGACACAAACATCAGCAGGCAAGGTTTTAGTTTCAGTATTTTGGGATGTGCAAGGTATTTTGTTCATCGATTCCTTTGAGAAAGAAAGAACCATCAATAGAAAATATTATATAGCATTGTTGGTGCATTTGAAGGAAGAAATTGCCAAAAACATTCACAAATGAAGAAGAAAAAAGTGATCTTTCTACAAGACAATACACCATGTCACAAGTCGATTGCTATGATGATAAAACTATATGAATTGCACTTTGAACTGCTTCTGCATCCACCTTATTCTCTAGATCTGGCCCCAAGTGATTACTGGCTGTTTGCAGATCTCAAAAGAATGCTCCAGGGAAATAAATTTGGCTCCAATAAAGAAGGGATATCAGAAACTAGGTGTATTTTGAGGCCAAAGACCACTCATTCTACAAAAAAGGCATTGAATTGTTAGAGAAGCGTTGAAATCAGTGTATCACCCTAGATGAATAAAGTTGAATTTTTACCAGAAATGTATTTTTATTAGTTAGGCCTGGGACTTATTGAGTGATGTGTTTATATATATATATATATATATATATATATATATAAAAAGTAGATGTTATAATGTAGACCTTAGGATCCTTTCAGCCAACACATTATCCTAGGTGCATGGTGGTATTAATGTTAATGATATAGAGAACACAAAAATGACTTATAGAAGGAAAAGTTGGGACATGTTTAAAAGTATAATTTTAATAAAAAAAAAACAATTAAAATGTAATTATTGCATCCTGTATATCATTAACATTAACACCAATGTGTGCCTTTGATAATGTGTTGGCTGAAAGGATCCTAAGATCTACATTACGATGTCTACTTTATTTAAGTCTATTTGTTATTTCTGTGGGTACAAGTCCCTGTTTGTATGTGTGTGTGTGTGTGTATATATATATATATATATAGCATAAATTGACAAACTTCTGCACATTAATCCTGTGTATATATATATATATATATATATATATATATATATATATATATATGTCATTGAATGGCAAGTTGGGAGAAATTCCCTAGTTTTTCCCCAATGTGGATAGTCAGTCAGTTAAGTGTCATACGTGATATTCACTTGGCCAATTCGAGACATTAAGGCTATAGAACCAAATCTGTCCTGTTATTTAACTCATAACTGGGGGGGAAGAGATGGATTAATTCCTTTCACAAAGGTAATTGCATGTAAGTGAATGCTAGGAATTCAACTGGAATTCATCCTCAGCTTTCTGATTTCTCTTTTCTGAGCCGATAACCACAGGCTTAAAAGTCAAAGTCGAACTGATAAATATTTTAAATTGGCTTGGAAACAATAGAAGCTGTGTACTCACTAGTCAGGATTTATATTTTCTACTAGATTTTGCTTTTGTAAATAAAATGTATTTTCCATAACTTGTAATTTTTCTTTCTTTGTGCTTATGTGGGCCTGATTTTTTTTTTTTTGTTGCCAGAAATGAACCACAAAGAAGCAAAGATTGAGAAACCCTGCTTTATTAACTTAAAATAATCTATGGCAAAATATACAGGTTTTAGCAATGATATTAACTAAGGCTGGTGCAAGGGTTTCAGCCCTCCATCCCAATGTATAATATGCCCCCCCCCACCGCTATATTTAAATTTTCATAAGATAGTTTTCATAACAATATACAAATTTTATTGTAACATAATCATGTACAATGATGGATTATATGCAGTATAGGTAAATTTAACTAAATACAATGCATATAAATTAGAAACATATAATAGATTATTTCATTTTATATAACTCAACAATGTTTTGTGGCAATTTTTACTATCAACTTGAGATTTTTCTAGTTAAAAATTGGAATAATTTAACAAATTTAACGCTACAGATAAAAAATAATGCATTTTATATGCTAATTTTTTTTTTTTGACTTAGCATTAACAGAACAAATTCATGGATTTGGATGAAAAAAAAAAAGGCACAAGTATATCAAAATCCAAACATTTTTCATTTTTTAATCATTAGTACTGCTTCGTATAAAGTAGTTAGAAGAAAGGAAATGTTGATTAATTAGTGCGAGTCACAAAGCACTCTTCAACTGACTCTCAAAATCTGAGTTCCATGGAAGAATGGTAAAGTGTATCTGTGGGGAAGAATCATTAAGGTATTATTCATTTACAGTTTAGAAAATGTGATGTAACACGAAATGAACATCTATATACTCAGCATCTGGAATGTGACTATAAAAGTTTAGTCGAAAAGTGCCCTGTACTCATCAACATAAAATTGATAAATAAAGTCCGTACATGGAATACTGCTATCATATATGGTCAGGCACCCCCACTGTTCATATCAGTGATCTCGACAGGCTCCAAAGGAGAATCAGTAATGCGATAGGTATCGACTTGGTGGCTTGACTCCAGCCACATTCTCAACGATGGAATGTGGCTTCCCTCTCTCTTCTATAAATGCATGGTTTCTGCTCTGATGAACTTGAGTCACTGGTACCCCTGTCACATGAGTTTACTCATGCAGCCAGACTGGCAAGTGGGTCCCACCCATTTACAGTTAGATCAACCAAATGCAGCTGACAATTCTACTCCAGCAGCTTCTTTTCTCACACTTAAAAAAAGAAAAGAAAACTATGATGGTACATAATTCGTTTAACACACTAAATTGAATTTTTCTGATGAATTAAGATGGATACAAATAAACTGAGATGAGTAGATTTGAATTTACTCAGGCAGACAAGTTTGAGTGAGTTTGAAGCTGAGATGCCAGGTCAGGACCAATAATATTACTGATTCTTTGAATTTTATCAAGAATTTCTTATATATAGCATATGTGGTAACAATAATCAATGCATGCATAAATAGTACACTTCTAGATATGTAAGACAGTGATTTTCTAAGCTCAACTTAGATGTGGTACATGGCCAAAAGTATGGGGTAACCCAGGGGTTGGCAACTCATTTGACCCCACAGGTCGGATCATGTTATAATGATGGGTTACAAGCCAGATGAAAACCATTAGTAAAAAATCAAAGAAAATTACATATGCAGACCCCTGTCAACCTAAAACCATAATGAAAATAAACATTGAGAAATCAGAAAAACAAAAGAAAATCTAAAATAAAAAACACCTAACAAAAATTACTTTTTCACAAGGAACATCAAAATACTGCAAAGTGAAAAAATCAACCAAAGTGAAATGGATGAAATTATGACGTGTAGGTTTGAAACTGTTATTGAAAATTTTACCACAAACCACACACACACACACACATCAAACAAAAACGAAACACATATACTCATAGATATGAGTACAAATAGCTGCAAACATATACGCTTATGTATGATAAGAACATGGCCCACTGAAAGATTCCAGCAAATTACATATGGTAGTTGGCAGGGGTAAGCAATAGGGGAGGTTGCTGTTGGAGGAATGAAATAGAAAGCTGACTGAAACAACATTGAAGGTGTCCCCACCTAATGTCTCTTGCCGGTTGGCAGGTCAAATCGGCTCTCAGTTTCTGTTTTATGTTTATTTTTTTACACAGAAATGGAGATGACTGGGTTTTGATCGTGTTTTTGTGGTCATAGTGTTCAAATTCGGTTTGGTAGATCAGAGGAAGATAACAGCAGGCCATTTGTTGAATTTGAAAGTCTCGTCTCTCATGTTAAAAATAGTCATTGGTAATCAGGCTCGCGTGTCAGTCAAAATGCCTTCATGGGCCTGATCTGGCCTGCGGGTTGTAGGTTGCCGACCTTTGGGGTAACCAGTGAGGATTGAAGTTACTACTCAGTTTTAATGGGTCAAGCAAGACAACTGCATTACATCTGGATACCCTTTTTAGATATGCAAGATATATACTTTTTTAAAATCATATCACCCCGAGCAAGGCAGTAATGCCACTGATGTGCAGGGGACTACATAAGTGTAAAAAGATTAATTAGAAGAGAGTGAAGAGGAAGACGAACCAGTTAGAAAGGAGCAATAGAAGGATGGGAATACAGGTATGATGACAGTTTCAAAGGTGGAGAGAAAGGAAAGGATATAAGGGGTGGGGAAAGAACTAGAGTCAGGTGGTTAATAGATGAGTATTGACATTGCATTTAAATTCCTGGAGGTTGTAGCCGTCAGGAAAGCAAGAATATGGGAGCGAGTTCCACAGGCGGGAAGTGCGAGAGAAGAATCTGCAGGAGTAGAATTATCGTCTGCACTTGGTTAATCTAACTGTGAATGGGTGGGACCCATTTGCCAATCTGGTTGCATGAGTAAACACCTGTTTAGGATACAAGAGAGAAAAAATATCTGGCACATCACAGTGAACCAACTCCCTTAGTAGCAAACCTAGCAATTCAATATCATCTTTTCATTTTATGTCAGCCAGAAATCAAGAGTTTACTTTATGAAGCTGTCTTAGAATGCCAAATGTAGGAAATGCTAAAAATGGTGACAATGAAGCATTCAGTCAGTTAAGTGTTATACGTGATACACGCTTGGGCGATTATGTCTCGAAAGAGACATAACTGACTGGGCAGAAGATTATCCCACAGTAGGTTGCCATTTCTTTCTCTGTTAGACTAGTTGCCAGCCAAGGCTATAGGACCCAATCTATCCCATTATTTAACCCATAACTGGAAGGAATAGATAGATTAATACCTTTTCCAAGGGTATTTGCACGTAATTGAATGCAATGAATTCAGCTCCCCGATTTCTTGTTCCAAGCTGATATCCAATGCACCACAACGCAGCATTAGATATCCTTAATGCAAATGAAATATTTTTATCTTCTCATATTTTGGGTTTCAAGTTTCCCTGGTTTTTATGATTACACATTCTAAAATCTCATCCCACACTGGTTTCTCAGCTAAGAAATAAAATTAAACTCTGTTCATCTCCAAAACATACTTTCAAGTGCTCATCATTAAAAAATACATTTCTTTTAAAAAAGTGGGATGGCCTAATAATTATGGCCGATAGTGTAGTTTAATCATGATGTGCATTGTGGTGCAGTGGATATCGACTTGACAACAAATTGGGGAGCCGATTTCAAATTTCAGTTGAAACGACAAATCGAGGAGCCGAGTTCAAATTCCAGTTGAATTCCTTGCATTCACTCATGCAAAAATACCCTTGGGAAAGATATTAATCTGTATCTTCCCTCCTGTTATAGATTAAATAATAGGACAGATTAGGTTCTGTAGCCTTGTTTGGCAACCAGTCTTTTACAGAAAGCAATGGCAACATACTGCAGGATAATCTTCTGCCCAGTCAGTCATGTCTTTTCAAGACATGATCACCCAAAGTGTGTATCACGTATGGCACTTAACTGAATCAGGAAATGGAACTTAGAATAGTTTTCATCTAACACTGCAAATTGTTATAAAACCAAAATATTAACCTGAAAAAACATCATATTCTTAAATAGCATTGTTAGCTTGAGGCTTTTATATAAATGTCATGCATGGTACCAAATCTGATTAGAAATATCTAAACCGTCAAAGGTATGCAGGTGTTTTTTCAGATTAACTGTTAAAAATTGTTTTGAGTGAGGAAAACCCATGGGTCTTGATGAAGACCGTCTTTTTTCAAACCTTTGTGGACTGGTTCAACCAAATAAAAAAAAACATATCATTTGATAATTTCCTACAGCATCAATAACTAAGGTCAATATCATGTGGTATGATGGTTAACAAGCTTCTCTTGCTCGGTCAATTAAGAGTGAACAGTGAGTTCAATATTCACTAGGGGTTGCATAGGTTTGACCTTTTTCACATCTAAGCTACATGTAAAAAAAATCACCAAATATAACTCGGAACATAATGACATAATCAAGATGAGGAAATTCCACAGTACTTCAAACAAAATATTAGGACGGAAACAGCCTTCAATAAGAAAAAGAGCAATAATGTTACCATTACCATTTGTGTTGAATTGAGCTAAGATAATGAAATATCAATAATGAGCATTTAATCCAACCTGTTGGCTTGGCAGATATTTTAAAACTCTGTAAAGATAACTGCTAGGTTCTTTTTTTTTCTTGTCAATATTCACCATCAAAATTTCTTAACATGAGCAAAATACCTTTCACCCATTTCTTTTGTTAAGTTGATGTTTTTTTTTTATTTGCTGTAGTGGGTGGGAAAATTAAATCAACAAACATGAAGAGAGAATAAAAATCAATGCTTTCTGCCATTCATTTTGATTATCTGTGTTACTGTCAGCAAATGGAAGAATGAATGAATGAAATTTATGAATAACAAATCAATTTGAATATAAAGAAAAAAAATATATCTACCAAAAAAATCCGTTTGGTTAGAAAAACAAAATCACTTCTTTGAGATCTTGATAAGCTGGTTCAATATTGCAGAACATACATCAACTCTCCTGACCCCCGAAGGTTTATTGGTAACTCTTGCTGGTTTGTGAACAACATTGCCTTCTCATCATAATCGAATGACACGATTATTTGAACTGGTTTTGGTTCCACTTCAGAAAGTACCTGTTTGTTGTGGAATTAATTTGAATTTGTATATCAGCCTTTTATTAACTCTTTAAGGCTACTGATTAGGAGGTTGTGAAGAGCATGGAGCCACTTCTTAATTGCTGTTGTTCCCAGGCTCACCCTGACTCGGGATGGTAGTACCTGTCAGGGTCCCAGCTATGGGCAAATAGTTAACCCCCAAACTGGGGTCAAAATGCTATAGAGGTATAAAAATAGACTTTTAGAGTAAAAATTCCAGGAATATATTTTTGAAGAAAAAAATATTACCAGGAATACATTTTTAAAAAAAAAATATTACTAGCAGAATATTTAGTTCTTGAATATATGTGCTGGGAATATTTTGGATGGTAAAGTATATAACTGTATATGTATACGTTTGTGTAGAAATACTAGTCTGTTTTAGGTGTATGTCCGTGGAACACTAATATATGTGTATATTTGAAAACCATCTCTTGCTTTAATACATTATACATTCTTCTTCTATATGCCATGTCCCTTCAGGATGTAGGCGATCATGGCCCTCCATGTCTCTCTATCCCTGGTAGCTCTTAGCAGGCTTTCTCCTGTTACCCCACTCATAAGGCTCAGAATTAATTTCTTTTTCATTTCCATCCTTTCTAAAACCTCATCATTGCTCACATGCTTGATCCATGGTATCCACAGCATCTTTATGTAGAACCACATTTCAGTACATGATACAGTAAGAAATAAAAATCACAATATATGAGTATACTATCTCTGTTTTCATTATTCTCTCAGTCACTGAAGAAGCTTTAATAAAACAGAAACATGTTAGATTGATATATGTTTTGTATTTGTTCTTTTTTTTTTATTCTATCATCTTTTCAGGTTCTGATCCTTATATTCAACAAACATACATACATACATACATAGCCATGTTTTTTTTTTGTTGAGGCAGGAGTGGAATTAATTTAAACTTATTTATAAATAGAACTTTGTGTGTGTGTCTGTTACCTATAGACTCCGAAACGGCTGAACCGATTAGCTTGAAAATTTACACAGTTGTACTATAGGCATCTGTGAGTGTTCTTAGCTAGGTTTTGTGTCAAGGCACCCCCGATAAATATTGATAATAAAAAAAATCTGGTTATAGAAGGAGTGGTCCGATTCGAATCAAATTTGATACACTCATAGACAAAAACATAAGAAACAATATTCAGAAGTTTCAAGGTTGCAATTCTTACAATAGTGCAGAAAATCAATTTTATATATATATATATATATAAAAGGCAAGATGTTTGTGTGTCTGTTTATCTGCCTGTATGTCTGTATTTTTTTTCAGCCCTTTTATTTTAGTTTTTGCTTTGGGTTTGGCTTTAAGTAGGTATAATTGTAGTTCTTAGTCTCAGCCATGATACCATTTACTCAGAGGACCTATTTAGCCTTCAAAATTCAGTTTACGATGAAAAAACTTATTTGATATTGATACCAGAAAATCAAAATTTGACTTACATCCATTCATTTTTCTTTCAGTCTATGGTTTCACTTTAAGTGGAAAAGACTATTGCTTTTTAGTCTTTTGTGCCAATGTCCAAAGAGTCTGAGCTCCAGGACTGTGGATTAGTTTTAAAGCTTTCATTACACCCGAGCAATGCTAGTCTCACATAAAGCAAGGTAGGTTCGGCCTGACTGAGGAATTGTCATAATGATTTGTGGCAAGGTTTTACAAGACCGAATTCTATTCCTGATGGCCAACACAGGGACTGACAGTAGTCTAAGTATACTGAAGGTTTTTACCAAGACATTATCTCTAGGAGAGTTGTCATTCAAGGCTTGTGATCCCATTCTAGCCTAATATGATATGAAACTGTTATAATAGAACATCATATCACCCCTGACAGTTGATTCCCCAAAGAGATTAAGAAGTATCGAAGTAAGGAAGTATGAGACAATTCAACTTCTGCTCCCATTCCGTCTTAACTTATCATTTTATGAACTCTCTGTTACTTATACTTTTCCATACAATAAACTCTGTTATTTGTTTATCCCTTATGTGTCGTGCAAATCTTTCCACTCAGAACTTACCTTGTTGATTATATCATTCCCATGAAATTACATAAACAAGGATATATATTTTTATCTATCAAGAGATAGGATTGAGTATATTTTAAAACAAAATTGAAAAAGTTTACTTGTGATACATTGCAGCCATTAAGATTTCATCAAACTGGGTTCATTGACATTTTTATGATTCACATATACTCATGCAGAAGAGATGCTACTTTCAAAATTTCAAATAAGTTATTTGAAATATCTTTTTTTTTATCATGTCGACATTATGATATGAAACAATGATATATATTTTGATACATCAAGAGACTGTCTGATGACTTAGTAAGTGTTGGATGCAAGTTCACTCAAACTGGAAACAAAGGAATCTGACATGGCATTTTAAACCTTGCAGGAAAGTCCATACTTAGGTGGATGATCCTGGATACAACAGATGCTTAAAACCCCCACCACCATGCACATTCACACACATTTGAGTATACAATCCTGCACATATATAAATCTACCATCTGCCAGTGCATTGAATACTGCTGCCATATTTGGTCGGGTGTTCATGCTATCCATCTAGGTGTCCTTGACAAAATCAAACATAGAATCTGTAATGTGATCGATCCAAACTTGGCAGCTCAGACACAGTCACTTTCTCACTGGCACAATGTGGTTTCCTTGTGTCTCTTCTACAAATACTTTCATGGCTTTTGCTCCAATGAACTTAGCTCACTGGTGCCCCCTAGATATGAATTTACATGAGCCACAAGATTAGCAACTAGATTCCACCCTTTTACTGTGAAACCAATAAAATGTAAATGCAAATTCTACTCCAGCGGCTTCTTTTTTTGCACTCCTGCCTGTGGAATTCCCTTCTGTTTACTTGCTTCCCCGACAGCTACAATCTCCAAGAATTTAAATGTAAAGTTAATAGTCATCTCCTATCTAACTAACCTGCATATCCTCTCTCTCTCATGCTCTTTTCTTCGTCCACTCTCATCAGTATTCTCATCCTTCTCTTACCCACTTCCTGACACCTGCTGTCACTCTTTCTCATAACTTTCCTTTTATGTAACCCCCTGCAAAACAGTGGCAGTATGATTATAAAAAAGTAAAATCAATAAAATACAAGTCATATAGCCTTCCTAGATGAATAAGGCAAATGGAATCTTCCCTTCTCTTCAATATAGAGCTCCAAGGTGGGTAGGAAGATAAAATATGAACACAAAAAATTAAGAGACTAGATATTGATATAAACACAGAAAGTGACACAGAAAGAAAAACAATCAAAGGATATCTTTTTTTAAATCCATAGTAATAGAACCAATAGAAGACAAACTAATAATGAAGTTGTCATTTTTTTTAATAGAAAGGATCTTAGCATTTTGGTTAGCTCCAAAAACAGCTGAAAAAAAAAAAAAACTAAAAGTAATATGTTACTGTAGACATTAAAGGAAAACATGACATTGAATCTTTTCTAAGGGTGACTAAGTTTCATGATATAAAAGTAAGGGTCTACTCACACCAATTTTACAATTTTTCCAGAGATGTGGTGAGAAGAACTAAACTTTCACTGTTTACACTGGAGGGAAATAATTAAATAAATTTATAAAAAAACAAAAAAAAAACAAATATTACAGGCATAAAAAAAAGTGATAGAATAATAGATGTCAACACTTACTTTTTACCAGAATCACCGCAAGAAATAAAAATTAGCTCTAAGGTTTCCAAAGTAGAAGCATATATTCCAAACCCATTAAGAGGCTTCAATTATCAAAGACATGGACATGTTAAGAATAAATGTACATATAAGTCATGATATGCAAATGGATGAGGGGAAATGATCCTAACCAAACAAAGATCACATGCTCAAATGCCCTAATTGTAAAAAAAGAAAAAAAAATAATAAGGCAACTTCCAGTGACTGCAAAACCTGGAAAAAAAGAACAGGAAAAATAAAACAAACCAAAAATGTTCCATATTCAGAAACAAGGAAAAACATTAAAAAAAACAAACCCTAATACACCATCCTGAACAAAAATTACCTAATTAATATGTATCTAAACTTATTTATAAATGGAACTTTGTCTCTGTCTGTGTGTGTGTGTGTGTGTGTGTGTGTCCATTACCTATAGACTCCGAAACAGCTGAACCGATTTTCTTGAAAATTTACACAGTTGTACTATAAGCGTTTGTGAGTGTTCTTAGCTAGGATTTGTGTCAAGGTACCCCCGATAAATATTGAAAATCGATAATCGAAAAAATCGGGTTATAGAAGGAGTAGTCTGATTTGAATCAAATTTGATACACTCATAGACAAAGACATATTAAATGATATTCAGAAGTTTCGAGGTTGCAGTTCTTACAATAGTGCAGAAAATCGATTTTATATATATATATATATATATATATATATATAAGGCAAGATACCGGGTCTGATCAAAATCAGTTTTTCAGCCCTTTTATTTTAGTTTTTGCTTCGGGTTTGGCTCTAAGTAGGTATAATTGTAGTTCTTAATCTCAGCCATGATACCATTTACTCAGAGGACATATTTAGCTTTCAAAATTCAGTTTACGACGAAAAAAACTTATTTGATATCGATACTAGGAAATCAAAATTTGACTTAGATCCATTCATTTTTCTTTCAGTCTGTGGTTTTGCTTTAACTGGAAACAACTATTGCTTTTTAGTCTTTGGCACCAACGTCCAAAGAGTCTAAGCTCCAGGACCATGGATTAGTTTTAAAGGTTTCATTACACCCGAGCAATGCTGGGCTACACTGCTAGTCAAACTATAACTAATGAAATCCACAGACAATGCAGATCAAATACAGAATCTATGAGTTGGTTAATAGTTACTAGCATAGAAAATGATATCAGGAAGGCATGTTCAAGTTCCATCATACTTTATTGCATTCACTTCACAAAATTCTATTTCTTTTCCTTCCTGCTATGGATTAAATAAAAGTATAGACTATAATTTCTTAACTTGTATTGAAACTAGTCTAAGAGTATAGTTCTAAACTACAAATCATAGAGAAAATAACAGCTAACCACTTAACTATTTTCTCATGAAGTCATGGCAATTTACAAATGATAAACAGAACTTGTGGAAAGATTGACTATATCCTGAAGATACATGGCATTATAAAAACAAAATCTTCAATTGTTTTTCAAGTATATTTATAATTTCATCAACTAATTACTTTTTTGTTTCCCATCAATAAACAGTTCTGTTTTATTTTGTTTTTGCAATAAACTGGAGGCTGACATATTATATCCCATTGAAACACCGTTTGTCATGCAATCAGTAAGTTAAGTGCTATACGTTTCACACAATTTGGGTAATCATGTCTCAAAAGAGACATAACTGACTGGGCAGAAGATTATCCTACAGTAGCTTGCCATTGCTTTCTGCAGTAGACTGGTTGCAAGCCAAGGCTATAGAACCCAATCTGTGCTGTTATTTAAGCCATAACTGGAGGGAAGAGGGATTAATACCTTTCCCAAGGGTATATGTGCGTAAGTGAATGCAAGGAATTCAACTGGAGCTCAAACCCGATTTGTCGTTCTGCATCGATGCTCACTGCACCACAACACACACAATCACCAAAGTTAAAAAAAGCAACGTTAAGCCTGGTCAATATGTAGATGGGTGACCACTTAGGAATAGCAGCCACTAGGCTTAGATGTACAATGTAATTAATGTATAATGGCTTGGAATAGAAAGTCAAACAGCCTAGTTTTAATTCCAATCTAGTTTATTGTATTCACATGTGCAAATACCTTTGGAACAGGTAAGAATTCATCTCTTCTCTTCCCAGCTGTTGGTTTATTACAAGGATTTGTATGTGTAAATCATTATCATCATCTCCAAAAAATTCTTAGAATCTAAAAATATTTTCTGGATTTAAATAACCTGTAAAAGGTTGATAAGCCATCAAAAACAATGATAAAATGAAACAATTAACAGAATTAGAATGGAATTCTAAAAAGAAAGAAAGGGAAGAAGGAATGGTAAATAAATTGTCACGAGCGGCGCAAAGCCTCGAAGGATACTTGAATTTTTTATCTGATAACCCCGGCTGATGTGTCATGAAAAAATTTATTTTTTTCGTCAGATATTTTATACCCAGATTGGCTGGATGTGGTTCGGGTATAAATAAGGATTCAGACAAAAATTTGGTTAACCGAAAGAAAACAATGAAATAAAGGTATCAGCAAGTCATCAATATCATTGATAAAAGAAAAAGATCATAACAACAATGAAACAATTTAATTCAAAACTCGGAGGAAATGTATATTTTTAAATTCAATATTCACAATAGAGAAAAAGAAGAAATTTATCGAGATAAATATCTCAGACAGTTTCATATCCAAGTGAATTAATGTTCACTTAGGGAATAAAGTTGTTGAGAGCGATATCTCAGATAATTATTTTATATCCAAATGAATTTATGTTCACATGAAAGATGAAGTCATTTCAATGTAGAAGGCGATATTCTATCAAAGAAAATTATTTCTATTTATCTTTTTGCCCATTAGCTACGATCCGTCTTCTTCATTTTGCAGAGCGTCTTCTTCCAACTGTTTTGTTTTTGTTTACGTTGCCAAGGATATGAGCATTTCTAAGGCTCTTTTTCTTAGTTACTATGAATATGAGCATCTTTAAGACTCTTTTCTTTGTTACCATGGATATTCTCGTCACACAATATTAGGTGAATATACTGATGAGCAAAAATGTCAATCAAGACACAAGATCAAATCTGTAAATCAAACATGGAAATGATTACTAAAAGAAACAATTCTTTAAAGCCACAGTCGAAAGCATTATTTATTGCTTAGAAACATAGACAATGACAAAATCGATACAGACAACATAGAAGGTACCTATACCAAACTATTTTGGCATGCTCTCAATGTAAGTTGGAACAACCATATGCCTAAAGAAGACCTGTTTGATAATCTCCCAAAGATATCTCAAGAAGAATGCATGCTGCTGGCCATCTGTTTTGAAGCAAGGAATCAGCCTTGACTGTTATGTTTTGAGACTCAAAGCGTGATCAGCAACAGTGTGTGTGGCTAGCAACAATTTTATTTGCTGTCCTGCTTATGAACACTTGGGTTGAAATGTTAGACAAGTGTGGTGGAGACTTGCCTCGCCGAGGTGAAGGAGGGCGGTTTGTTTGCGCGTGCGTTCGTAGATGTGGTGGAGCCGCGGGGCGGGCTCGTGCGGGGCAGTTTTTCGAATGACACGGCGCATGCGTCATTGGTGAAAGTGAGGCTCTCGAAAAGGAAAAGATTACGAGACGAAAAAGACAGAGAAGAAAGAGCCTACTTCTGCTTCGGAGTCACTTCGTTATTTACGACTCGAGAGGGCTACAAGGGTGGCTGGGAGACAGCATTTTGCTTACGGTGCACAGGAAACGGAGTCCCTGGTGAAGCAGTGTTCCGGGTTCTACGAGTAGCAGCTGGCAGAGTGGTTAATTCGTCTACGAACTACACTCTGAGAAGACACAAATACTCACATTGAAATGTTAGACAAGCTCAAATTGGTTATTTCAGAGAGAGAGAAGAGTGACAGCAACTTGTAAGGAACTGGGAACTACCTTACCAATGATGAAAAATGTCACTGTTAAATTGTAAAATTTTTTACCTGGTCATCAATGATGAAATATTACTTCCTTTCTCTTAACCAATCCTGGATGCTTTTTTCAAGGAGTTGAAATGTGCAGTACTTGTTTAAATTAATCACTTCTCTTGAAGGAATTAATAGTAGAAAAAGGATAGTCTTGTAATTTGATTGAAGCATTGTGTATGTTAGGTGTATGGGTAGGTCTTGATGGTTATCACAATGCGTTTAGTAAAATAAAGGAAGGTTGAAAGGCACGGTCCACGAGCGGACGTGAAAACAAGCTCTCCTACCATTCTGAAGATGAGATTTTGATCTCAAAATATTAATAAATAATAAATACTTAATCCCCAAAACTTTCTTTACCTTTCTTTATTTTACTAAATGTGTTGTGATCGCCTTCAAGACCTACCTATATACTCACACACACACACACACACATATATATATATATATATATATATATATATGTAGGTGATCAGGGAAAGTGTGAAAGACCCTAGGAAGAAATTATTCGTTTTGTTTCAAGTAATTTGCACAAGTGTATCTTAAGAAAGGGTTGTTCTTTTTTTGTATATACTATTAGTAAACGATATTTTGTATGTGTAGTATGAAAACAAGCTCTTCTACCATTCTGAAGACAAGATTTTGATCTCAAAATATTAATAAATAATAAATACTTAATCCCCAAAACTTTCTTTACCTTTCTTTATTTTACTAAATGTGTTGTGATCGCCTTCAAGACCTACCTATATACTCACACACACACACACACATATATATATATATATATATATGTAGGTGATCAGGGAAAGTGTGAAAGACCCTAGGAAGAAATTATTCATTTTGTTTCAAGTAATTTGCACAAGTGTATCTTAAGAAAGGGTTGTTCTTTTTTTGTATATACTATTAGTAAACGATATTTTGTATGCGTAGTTTCTATTTTGAGGGTCTCTTGGTTACAATTATATATGGATAGGAGAGTTTTGTAATTTGGTTGAAGTATTATGTATATTAGGTGTTTGTGTAGGTCTAGAAGGCGATCACAATGCATTTAGTAAAATAAGGGAAGGTAAAGCAGATGTTGAGTATTACGTATTTATTTTTCCTTAATTTTTCAAGATCAAAATCTCATTTTAAAAATGGTAGGTGAGCTTGTTTCCACGTCCTTCTGCTTGTTGACTGTACCTTCTCCTACCATTTTTAAAATGAGATTTTGATCTCAAAATATTAATGAATGATAAATATGTAATACTGAACACCTTTACCTTCATTTATTTTACTAAACGCATTGTGATAGCCCTCAAGACCTGCCCATACATCCAACAGTAGAGAACTTCCATAACCTTAGTATCACCTCTAGGTAAAGTCATTTTTGAGATATGATCGCCCGAATGTGTATCGCATATGGCACTTAACTGACTGACTCTCTTATGGTTGCTTCTTCTATGTGCCTTCTTCCTTCAGGACATAGGCGATCATGGCCTTCCACATTTCCCTATCCCTGGTGGCTCTGTTACACCATGCAATCCTCGTTCAGTCATCCACCTGATTAGGTCCTTCAAATATGTTATCTGTTGCTTTCCCCTGTCTCTTTTTACTCTCTGGCCTGTTAGTATCAGATTCTCCAAGCCCTCCTTCCTCATTGTGTGTCCCAGAAACTTCAGCTGTCTCTTCCTGATGCTCAGTATTAATTTCCTTTTTGTTTCCATCATTTCCAAGACCTAGGTTTGCTTTGCATAATTTTATCTTGTCTCATGTTATTTTGCTTCGTTCTTGTTTTTCTTATTGGGAATTTTGTCAATTCCACTTAAGCATCTCTGCTTCCTCAACGGAACTATATACCATCTCATAAATATGGACGCTTCCTTTGCCACGAATTCAGTTCAAGAGAAAAGAAAGAGTTCAAGTCATAAGTGCTTAAAAATTGCACGTAAAAAAGACTTGCAAAAGACAGACAATAAGAAAAGCAAGTAAATACATGAAAGAATTATTGTTATAAATATTAGAAACTGAAAAGAAAACAACTTGAATCAGCTGATTTACGGTAAAACAATGTGATCTTTTCTTTAAATAAGGATAAAATAAATCAAAAATTCCAATTCAAAATAATCCTTTCACACTTTGACCAACAGGAAGTGAATGTTTTTGTTAAAAATTTTTCTTTTTATTTCTCTTCATGTGCAAAATATTTTAATCATTGAATAACTCCCCACACTAAAAAAAAATAGGAAAAAAACCAAGAAAAAGCTTTAAATTTTATTGCTAGTTCAGAAGTGATAATAATTTTTACATACTGTTTCTCAACATTTATTTGACTTTTCGTCTGATATATTAAATCTTTCAAAGGCAGAGGAAAAAAAAAGCAGAGAACAAATCAAGCACAAAATGGATTAGAATGGATAACTCAGCTGTAAACAGCCAATAATATTACAGCTAAGAAAACAAACCCAAGAACAAATGTAAATACGTTTTTTTTTTCCTTTTTAATGTAATCTGCAGTTGTAAACAACATCAATTGGTAGATATATTTGAAACCATTTTCTTTTTCATAAAAGAAAACAAAATTAATTCATATGTTTGATTACATAAATGCCAAGTGTTTGGGATAAAAAGTAAATAACCACTAATAAATTCCTCTAGATCTGGCAAATCAATACACACAAGCACACAACAATAATGGTTAGCTAATCCTCATTGCAGACATCTGCTCAGGCACACTTGTGTTTGTTTAACACTTACAGATCCCACCTGTACAGATCGCAATTATGTTGAGTGAACCTTAGTTACAATTTCTGTGTGAGGGCATGTCATCTGATGTGAACAACAATGTGAAAAAGGCCAGGATGCTCAAACCCTCAGTTACAATGACTTGTGACTTTGAGCTAGCACATTTCTACCAGATTGATCTACCACATTTCACTCACAAGGGTTGGGTCAACCTGTGGTGGTTAGAACATTTGCTTTCTGACCATGAAGCCAGGGTTCAAATCTCACCATGGTTGATTTGTCAGGAAGGTGACTTCTTGATGTCAGTCTAGAGAAGGCAATTCCAGCATGAAGCACCTTTGAAAAGTGACTGAAAACCAGTATATATATATATATATATATATATATATATATATAGTACAGTGCAAAAGTATTAGGACAAGAACTATTTTATCTTTTATGAGGCATCAAAAAATTTAAAATCACCCCTGTCTTAACACTTTTGCACACTACCAGCAGTGTGCAAAAGTCTTAGGACAGGGGTGATTTTCCTAAAAACTGCACTAAAATTCAAATACAGAGTGAAAAGCCAAGTAAATTGCTAATAAATATTGATTATTTAAAACTTAGCGCAAAAGAAATGTATTAAAAAGAAGTTATATTTAATTTTTGCTATTTTCTATTAAACAAGTTATTTTGAAACTACTCGTTATTCTATTATCCTTGGATATAACTGACTTTTTTCTTATTCCCCCATCTCGAATTGATAAATCTAATGTTACTTTGCAAGACACACTTTGGAAACAAATACGAGCTGCTTGGCAAGAGATACCATTAGATATATTGAAGAAGCTTGTGATATCAATGCCTGACAGAATGAAGGCTGTGATCAAAGCAAAAGGCTATTATACTAAATATCAAATTTATTTTGTAACAAGTATTTTTTTCTTGTAAAAGCATTTGTTGAGTAAATCAAATAAAATTACTTTAATTAAATTGTTTATTTTCTGTCAGTATGCCTCATAAAAGATAAAATAGTTCTTTTTCTAATACTCTTGCACAGTACTGTGTATGTATATATATATATATATATATATGTGTGTGTGTGTGTAATAACAATGTCCTCACAAAACTAGTCGGCATGAACCTGCTCAGTTAAAGTGACAAATTCTTTGCAGTAAACCTATTAATAATCTATCTCTGCTATTTTATTGAGCACTTTGTTAAAAAATATTGTTGCCAATACAACTAATGAAAAAAAAATCTTGGTGCTAAACATTATTACAACTCAAAATATAAATATAATCATAAACAAACTGCAAGAACACCATTTGTCAATACAAAATAATGGTGAGATTGTGGTAGATAGAAAATTAAGAAATAAAATCAACATTCTTCTTCACTTTTACAAAAATTCACAATGACGTGTGAAATTCTAATTTTGCCAAATAGAAAAAAAGATTGACCATGTGCTTAAAGAAAAAGTCAAAACCAGATTTCGCGAGTAGATGTTAAAATGATTTTCTGACCAATGGAAGCAACTTGCAAGACCAAAAAGACTTCATACAGTGCAAAAAATCTAAATGACTATAAAATGCTTTGGTTGGGCTCAATCAGTCAGATGGGAGCAGGGAGAGAGAGACAATTAAAATGTAAGGAAAAAAACTTCAAGTCAATCCAGACATAAGTTCCTGTCACACATTGTCCTCTTTCTCCTTCTTTCTTGTGTGCTGATTTTTTTACTTCTTCTTTATTCAGACATTCCTACCAAACAGACGCTCATGCATACATATATACAAACATACATATAAACTCTTTCCAACAAATTACTACTACGAACATTTCTACAACTCTTGATACCCTTAACTTTCTCATTGAACATGAACTTTTACGAATTCTTCTTATTCTTTTCTTTTAATAAATTTCTATTTTAACATACAAAATGTATATTTTTGTTCTTCCACTCTTCCACAAAATATACATACCAACCAATCAGCTTCAACCTTCTGATTCCAACCTGATGAAAACCTTTTGATAATTCTGATGATGAAAACAAAATAATTATAAGTTGTAGGGAGTTTGGTTATGTATGACACAAGGCCAAATCAAAGAAACAGCAACCATCTCCCTATAGCTACGAGATTAACCATTTCCTTTTAAGGAAATATACAGCATTAACTGCAACTTATAAAATTTTATTTTGAAACATTATTTTTTTTTTTTTTTTTTTTTTGGTTTCAGAAAAATGGTTTTCTGAAGTTCATAAGCTGTTATTACTATTTACAGTATTGACTGAGGGGAGGGTCCAGCTTAAATTTCTAGGTTTAATATCATTTTAAGAATATTACTTTTCATACGCGCATGTTTCCATTTAATCCATTATTTTTCTGGGCATTGCTGTTAAGTTAATATTACCTTATTTTATAAGTTAATAAATTTTAAAATATAATTATTATATTTCAACAAATAAAATAAAAGTGCGCAAAAAAAAGAAAGTACAAAAATGCGTTTTTTTAATGGAAAATATTAATAACTAAAATTAATAATAAAAACTAATTCTAATATTGAAGAGTAATTCCAAAAAAAGTTCTCTTTTTTTAAGGTAGTATGGCAAATCAGTATATTGACTATACCATTATTTTCTCTTAGAGTTATGTGTGCTGTCCAATTTAGTTATTGGAAGTTGGAAGTATTCAAATGATACAAAGATTGTCCAGTGAATACCTGACCAGTTTTAATAATCTTAGAAACTGGCTGAGCTGCCTTGATTTAGCTTAGCCACTAACCAGAAAGGACTATAGAAGACCTACATGAACAGCTGTTCTTGTGTAGACTTACTCTGTCCGCACTTAGCTGACAATAAGAGGGTTGTAGGCTGTTAGTCATGGAGAATCAGTAATGTGATAGGTACCAACTTGGCCACTTTCACACCCACAGGATGTGGCTTCTCTTTGTCTGTTCTATAAATACTTTCATGACTTCTGCTCCAATGAACTTAAGTCACTGGTACCTCTGCAACAGGTGCTTATTCATGCAACTAGACTGGCAACTGGGTCACACCCATTCACAGTGAGATCAACCAAATGCAGACAATTCTACTCTTGCAGCTTCTTCCCTTGCACTTCCCACCTGTGGAACTTGCTTCCTTATTCTTGCTTTCCTGATGGCTACAACCTCCAGGAATTCAAATGCAAGGTCAATACTCATATCTTAACCACTTGACTCTAGTTCTCTCTTCACCACCCTGTATATCCTTTCCTTTCTCTCCACCTCTGCAACTGTCATCACACCTGTGTTCCCTCCGTTCTCTTGCTCCTTTCTAAATGGTTTGTCTTTCTCTTCACTCTCTTCTATCTAGTGCTTTTTACTCTTATGTAGCCCCTTGCACATCAGTGACATACAGCCTTGCTCGGGGTGATATGATTAAAAAAAAAAAAAAAACTTTGACTGAGCTTATTCACATATCTTTTCTTAGTTTTTATTTTTTGATATCACATCTTCCACACCTGCAGTCTACATTTGACTTGCTATGATTTCTGGCTTTTTAAAGGCTGAAGTTTGTAGAAGTCAAATAACTTACCTTTCAACATGGTGGTCTTCTTTTGTCTCCCTGTAGGAAGGAGAACATTCAAGAGTGTGAGACTCACCTTCCTGATATGTCCAACTAGTGTCCAGTTGGCAGACAAAAATAAACAGGGTTGTAAGTGAATACATGCCCCTATGTAGACCAAAGACAAATGGTGGATATTGTGCTCAATATTTATGGAGCTCAATATACACACTGAAATTATAAGCCAATCACTGCTTACAGAATAGACTTGCCTGTAACAGAATGGAATCTCCCAGGTTATTATTTAAACCAACTACCAATTTGCCCTGGTGGTTTTTTTGGTCAGTTAGAATCAATTTCTATTCTAGTTGATTACTGGCTGGTTGTTCTATAAGATTTCTACAAAGTTGTTATGGACAAAAATAAGAAGGAGCAAAGAGGTAGCAGATGGTGATTCCAAAAGAGGGCATTGAAAACTGGAAAGTGCAATGAGAAAATATAAATGAGGTTCCAAGGAGAGTATTTTGAAGACTTCTTAGGGTTTGAGAGAAATCAGCAATGAATAAATAAATAAAAAAGCTATTTAGTATGATTAATTTCATTTCTTGGAAGGGAAAACAAGTTTTCACTCCTCATTTGATTTTCTAAGACTATTTGGTAAGAAAAACGCAGTTATAATTTAATAAAGAAATAATGTCATTCTCTTGAATTATAAAGTTTGAATTGTCATATTTAGATTTCAGCATTAAATAAACCATACAGGTTGATATGCTGTAAACAAAACGAAACAAAACCAAACAATGTCTTTTAGAGATTTAAACTGTAAAATAATTTTTTCATAATTATTCGCCCCCACCTTTACAAGCAAGAAGTTCCACCACTGGTGTGCAGGAGGGTTACATTTAGAGGAAAGGAAAGCAAAAGAGAGAACAAGTTACCTGAGATGCCAAAGAAAGGATATAAAAGAAAGATAGGAATCAAGAAAATGGCAATTAATGTAGCAGTTAAACTCTTGGAGATTGTCACTATCAGCAAAGCCAGTTTTTTTTGTTTTTTTTTTTAATCATTTCACCCCGAGCAAGGCAGAAATGCCACTGATGTGCAGGGGGTTGCATAAATGTAAAAAGATTAATTAGAAAAGAGTGAGGAGTACAAACTAGTTCGAAAGGAACAATAGAAAGCAGGTGCGATGACAGATAGATAGGTGGAGAGAAAGGGAAGGTTATACAGGGGTGGGGAGAGAGCTAGAGTCCAGTGGTTAGTAGATGAGTATTGACTTTGCATTTAAATTTCTGGAGGTTGTAGCTGTCAGGAAAGCAAGAATACGGGAGCGAGTTCCACAGGTGGGGAGTGCGAGAGAAGAAGCTGCAGGAGTAGAATTGTCGTCTGCATTTGGCTAACCTGACTGTGAATGGGTGGGACCCAGTTGCCAGTCTGGTTGCACAAGTAAACAACTGTTGAGGAGGCATCAGTGACTTAAGTTTGTTGGAGCAGAAGCCATGAAAGTATTTATAGAACAGACAAAGGGAGGCCACATTTCGACGATGGGGAAGTGGCTGCAGTCGAGTCGCCAGATCAGTACCTATCACATTACAGACTCTCCTTTGGAGCTTGTCAAGAACACTGAGGAGAACGGCAGGGGTACCTGACCATAAATGGCAGCAGTACTCCATGCACGGACGGATGGTTGACTTGTATATATGCAGGATGGATTCAGGTGGAAAAAACATCCTGGATCGACATATGGAATGGGGTTTCCACGGTGGTAAGTGAGAGAAAAGAAACTGAAGAGGTAGAAGTGGCAGTTATATTTGACTGTTAAGTGCCATACATGACACATGCTTTGGGCGATCATGTCTCAAAAGAGCCATGACTGACTAGGTTATCCTGCAGTAGGTTGCCATTGTTTTCTGGAGTAGACTGGTTGCCAGCCAAGGCTGTAGAACCCAATCTGTTGGATTATTTAACCCATAACTGGAGAGAAGAGATGGATTAATACCTTTCCCAAGGATATTTGTGCATAAGTGAATGCAAGGAAATTAACTGGAATTCAAACTCTGCTCCCCAATTTCTTGTACCGCCAGTAGCCCGAGCAAATTTACATGATCGGGGCACCAGAAAAGAAGCCCATCAGAGCAGAAGCCATGAAAGTATTTGTAGAAAAGATGGAGAGAAGCCACATATCATCAGTAGTAAAGTGACTGAAGTTGATCTGCTATGTCAAGATCGGTTTTAAATTATTTGTAATTTATTATTCTACGACAGCATCAAGCTTTGAATGGAAAAATCTTTTTCATAAGAAATAAAATCCTTTCTGACTTGCCTCTGAGATATCAGATAATTGAGATAATTCCTTTGACCTAGAGTGGTTGATGAGATTGCCTTGTGGTTATATGATAATCAAAATAATTGCTTATTGACCATTGACAACAGTGGTTAGAGATCAATCTTAGTGTTTTAAGCATTGATCTTCAAAACAGACTGACCCTTTGTAATTGTAAAAATTGATTTTACACAATCTTCTAAGCAGTTATCATTGTTTACATTTAGACTAATGTCCTTATCTTTGTTGTTGTTATCCCAATGTTCCAGGTGTCTGTTGGATCAGTTAACCATCAGGATATTTTGAACTGAACTTTTTGTTTAATCTACAGAGTAGATTGTTTTCATTACATTCTTCATTTTGAAAGAATACTTTGTTCTTTGTTAGTACTGCTGGTTTTCCACTAAACCTGGCCCAGAGATTGAACTTACAATTATAATGCCACAGTGGTCACAAAATTAACACTTTAATTCTCTAGGCTAAAACTTAAAGCCTTAAAATTTATTTTTCTATTGCTTGCCTGCCTGTTCACTTGCTCTTGCTTGCCTTACTGTTATGCTTGTCCTCCTTCACCACTACTTATCTTTCTGTTGCACCTTCCAATTGCATTTCATTCATTTTTACTTTGTGTCATATTAAGTTATGATTGCTATAAGATAATTATTTAGAGATTTCATTAATTTTTTCTAAATACTTTGCTTCTAGCATGGAATTTTGGTGAAAAATATTACTTATTCCACCCCTTAGAATACTTAGTTACTATTAACATCAGTATATTATGATGTGTTGATTACTGCACTTGGTCAACCAGGATGCCTATTAAGTGTCATTCTGTTCTGGATTATAAAAGGTGCAGGCATGAACACTTCCTACTTTTTCCTCTGTAATGTAACAATGATTTTTCAGGTAGTGTAATGGAGAGTGTCGTAGAATTTTTTTTTTTAATCGTTTCACCCCAAGCAAGGCATTCCACTGCCACTATTGCGCTTGGGGCTACATAGGGGAAGGTAAATAGGAAGAGTGGTTAGATATAGGAAATGTCAGAAGGGGGGTGATAGGTAGTTGGGAGGATGGGAAGAGTGTATGAAAGAATGGAAGTGAGTTATGTTAGGAGGTGTAGAAGCTTAGGAGCTAAGGTAAAATTCCAGTCAAGGTTATTAAATTCACTTACATGCAAATACCTTTGAGAAAGTTATGAATATATCTCCTCAATTCAGCTGTGGGCTAAATAGTAGAAGTTTGGAAAAAAAATTGTTAAAGAAATATTCACTTGCAAAAAAAAAATATTCTTGCACTAAAACATTACCTCCATTCTTTTTGTCTTCATCTAGTTGGTGGTGTGGGGAGCTTTTGGCCATCTTATCAAAATCTTTAAAAATTATACCCTTCGACAGGGTTCAAACTTGTCTAAAGGCTTATGACATCACCTTGAAATATTTATTCTTATATGATCACTAAAGTTAAGCAACATCAAGCCTATTCATTAACTAGATGAGTGACCATTTGGAAATATCAGTTGCTGTAATCTTGGGTGTGCTATGTGTGGATAGTATAATACAAGCTTGGAATTGGTAATCAGAAAAACAAGTTCCAATTTCAGTCAGTCATTATATTTATTTATGTGCAAATACCCCTGAGAAAGATATAAATCTGTTTCTCATACTTCTCAATATGGATTTCATTGTATGAATTTTATCCTAAAAGATTTTTACAATCTAAAAATAGTTTCTGGCTTTAAATAACCTGCAAAAGTTTTAAAAAATCCATTAGTAAAAAGGAAGTTTCAACTGGACAGCTTATTCTCAACAACTACTACTTTGTAGAACAAATTTTCAAGAGGATGTTTTCCTAAAAACTGCAATCTTAACCTTTTAAAGTCTAGGGTTAACAATCACTTTTCTTACATCTAAATTTATTTATAAATGGAACTTAGTGTGTGTGTGTGTGTGTGTGTGTGTGTGTATCTCTGTGTGTGTGTGTGTGTATCCGTTACCAATAGACTCCAAAATGGTTGAACTGATTTTCTTAAAAATTTACACACTTGTACTATAAGCATCTGCGAGTGTTCTTAGCTAGGTTTTATGTCAAGGTACCCCTGATAAATATAAAAAATCGATAATCAAAAAAAATCGTGTTATAGAAGGAGTGGTCTAATTTTAATCAAATTTGATACACTCATAGACAAAGGCATAAGAAACGATATTCAGAAGTTTCAAGGTTGCAGTTCTTACAATAGTGCAGAAAATTTGATATCGATACCAGGGAATCAAAATTTGACTTGCATTCGTTCATTTTTCTTTCAGTCTACGATTTCACTTTAACTGGAAACAACTATTGCTTTTTAGTCTTTCATGCCAACATTCAAAGATTCTGAACTCCAGGACCATGGATTAGTTTTAAAACTTTCATTACACCCGAACAATGCCGGGCTATACTGCTAGTATCCTCATAAACTGCACTTTTTACTGCCTGTTCTTATGCTCATGCAATTCAGTAAAACTCTACCTTGAGAGTCTCTTGGGCTTTATGAACATCAGCAAAATTCTGTTTTGCTTCCACAGTTACTAAAATTGTTTCTCTTCACTTGGCAAACAAAGAATAATTTCTCGGTTATTTTTGAAGGGCAGATGAATTTTATAACTCTTGTTTATAGTTTTCCATTAATTCTATTAGAAGCTGAAGAACTAGCATCTTGATGGGATAATTTTTCTTTTGTTTCAGACGTATTCTTCTCATATTTTCACTTTTCTGCTGCTCAGTTTAATCTGAGAGGAAAATCCATTGCCAAGAATTTAATCAATGTTTTCACTGCAATCTCTCATTACAAATGAATCAATGCTTCGTTAATGACTTGATTTTTATTGATTTCTAGATTATGCCAATCTAATGTTAAGGAAGCCATTGTATTTTAATTTATATCTTGCATTGCTTTCTTGATTGCTTTCTTTTGACGGAAATACTATTGTGCCATCTAATTCTTTTTTAATTCTAAATCTTCTGTAATTTAGTTCATTTTTTTTTTTAATTTTACTATTGGATGAAGGGGTGCTGAAAAATTGCTAGCCCAACAAAGAAGCCTTTTAAATAAAATAAAAAAATTGAAATTAGGCAAATTTTGTGAAATTAGTCAGGGTTGGGAATTTTTCAGCACCCCTTGTATATTATACAGGTCAGCTTTTAAAGAACAAATACCCAGGAAATTGTTGAAATTTTACTTTTGAATAGGACCTAATTTTAGTTTTTGCATCTGTTTTTAATGCGGTGCTGTTTTTCTTTTGGTCGTTTCAATTCTCGAATAGATTGAATTGAAAAACAGATTCAAATGTATCCTTTTGTTATTTGCCTTTTTCATTCTTCATTGCAATCTCTTTTTCTGCCCGAGTAGCCATTTTCAAAATAATTTTTGTTGACAAGTTATGAAACAGTCTGTAAGCAAAGTCAATTAGAGAAGCGAATTCAAAAATGAATTCATTATGTCACTTTTTAATTGATTCGAGCTCAAAGCCGAAGGCCAAATTTTATTGTCTATCAGCAATTAATTGTTCTTTCTTTTGATTATTTAAAGATTTTCCTGTTAATCAAAAAATGTCCAATCCAGAAAAAAAATGAGAAAAGCTAATAATAATAATAATCAGTAAATCGAATAAAACTGTGTGGAATGAATAAAATTGCAAAACTGTTTCAGAAAAAATATACATGATTTGCATTATGGCTAATATCCTCATCTATGATATTATCACAAAATTTCAGTTGTTGTGCCTTTCAGCCTTCTTCAAGTGTCTGTTAATCAAAAGTAATCTTCAGGGTTCAGTTTCAAATTCTTTGAAAATTATGTGGATCAGCAGTTATTTTATCTGCGACTAAAACATATCCTTGAACTTTAAATTTTTATACTGTCTTGATTTTGGACACACTTCAATTTATAATTCACATGTTGGACTTCTTTTTGCTGGACACCATAAATTCTATCTTTCTATAATTGATATTTAGTTCTTTCTTCTCATTTACACTCCCTGCCATAATTATTAAGCGACCCCAGTTTTTTTTAAAAGAAATTATGTATTTCATACTATTTTTAGTATTTATTGTCAAGTGTATAATTCTAAATGAAAATAAAGTGGTTTTTTTGTTATCATTACTCTGCAAAATTTTTTCAACGCAAGGAAGCAAAGATGAACACATTCGAATCACCCTAAATTTTCTTCATTCTTTCATTGATGAAACTGCAATATAAGTAATTATTAAATATTTATAAATTCATTTGATGCACATGTTATTGTGCAATATTAACAAAAGAACCATTCTATTTTGATTTACAATTCTTCACTTGGCAATAAATGCTAAAAAAATAGTATGAAATACATCATTTTTTTAAAACACTGGGGCAGCCTAATAATTATGGCCAGTAGTGTACATAATGTATCTTTCACTTTACTTCAGTGAATGTGACAAACAAGGAAAAGTTCTTTCCTTCTGTTTTTCTCATGTTCTTTTATGAAGACTAAGAAAGTGTACAAACTCTTGTTTTTAATCATTTCCCTCCAACAAATCTACATCTATCTATCTATCTATCTATCTATCTATCTATCTATCTATCTATCTATCTATCTCAGGAAATTCACATCTATCTATCTATATATCTATCTATCTATCTCAGGAAATTCACATCTATCTATCTATATATCTATCTATCTATCTCAGGAAATTCACATCTATCTATCTATCTATCTATCTATCTATCTATCTATCTATCTATCTATCTATCTCAGGAAATTCACATCTATCTATCTATCTATCACAGGAAATTCACATTCATTCATTCATTCTAGGAAATTCACATCTATCTATCTATCTCAGGAAATCTGCACATCTATCTATCTATCTCAGGAAATTCACATCTATCTATCTATCTCAGGAAATTCACATCTATCTATCTATCTCAGGAAATTCACATCTATCTATCTATCTCATAAAACCACATCTATCTATCTATCTCAGGAAATTCACATCTATCTATCTATCTATCTCAGGAAATTCACATTCATTCATTCATTCATTCAGGAAATTCCAAGCATTCACTCATTCATTCATCCAGGAAATTCATATCTATCTATCTATCTATCTCAGGAAAATCTACATCTATCTATCTATCTATCTCAGGAAATCTACATCTATCTATCTATCTATCTCATAGGTATGTCCACATCTATCTATCTATCTATCTCAGGAAATTCACATCTATCTATCTATCTATCTCAGGAAATTCACATCTATCTATCTATCTATCTCAGGAAATTCACATCTATCTATCTATCTATCTAGGAAATTCACATCTATCTATCTATCTATCTCAGGAAATCTACATCTATCTATCTATCTATCTCAGGAAATCTATCTATCTATCTATCTATCTCAGGAAATTCATATCTATCTATCTATCTATCTATCTCAGGAAATTCACATCTATCTATCTATCTATCTTCAGGAAATTCACATCTATCTATCTATCTATCTCAGGAAATTCATATCTATCTATCTATCTATCTCAGGAAATTCACATCTATCTATCTATCTATCTCTTAGGAAACGAAAATCTATCTATCTATCTACCAGGAAATCTATCTATCTATCTATCTATCTATCTCAGGAAATTCACATCTATCTATCTATTCATTCCAGGAAATTCAATATCTATCTATCTATCTATCATTCAGAAATTCACATCTATCTATCTATCTATCCAGGAAATCTTACATTCATTCATTCATTCATTCAGAAATTCACATCTATCTATCTATCTATCTCAGGAAATCTATCTATCTATCTATCTATCTATCTCAGGAAATTCACATCTATCTATCTATCTATCTATTCAGGAAATCTACATCTATCTATCTATCTATCTATCTATCTCAGGAAATCTACATCTATCTATCTATCTATCTATCTCAGAAATTCACATCTATCTATCTATCTATCTCAGAAATTCACATCTATCTATCTATCTATCTCAGGAAATTCACATCTATCTATCTATCTATCTCAGGAAATTCACATCTATCTATCTATCTATCTCAGGAAATTCACATTCATCTATCTATCTATCTATTTCAGAAATTCACATCTATCTATCTATCTATCTCAGGAAATCTACATCTATCTATCTATCTATCTCAGGAAATCTACATCTATCTATCTATCTATCTCAGGAATTCACATCTATCTATCTATCTATCTCAGGAAATTCACATCTATCTATCTATCTATCCTAGGAAATTCACATCTATCTATCTATCTATCTCAGGAAATTCACATCTATCTATCTATCTATCTCAGGAAATCTACATCTATCTATCTATCTATCTCAGGAAATTCACATCTATCTATCTATCTATCTCAGGAAATTCATATCTATCTATCTATCTCAGGAAATCTGTATCTATCTATCTATCTATCTCAGGAAATCTATATCTATCTATCTATCTATCTCAGGAAATTCACATCTATCTATCTATCTATCTCAGGAAATTCGCATCTATCTATCTATCTATCTCAGGAAATTCACATCTATCTATCTATCTATCTCAGAATTCACATCTATCTATCTATCTCAGGAAATTCACATCTATCTATCTATCTATCTCAGGAAATTCACATCTATCTATCTATCTATCTATCTATCTATCTATCTCAGGAAATTCATCTATCTATCTATCTATCTATCTATCTATCTATCTATCTCAGGAAATTCACATCTATCTATCTATCTATCTATCTATCTATCTATCTATCTCAGGAAATTCACATCTATCTATCTATCTATCTATCTATCTATCTATCTATCTATCTATCTCAGGAAATTCACACATCTATCTATCTATCTCAGAGAATTCACATCTATCTATCTATCTCAGGAAATTAGAAATATTCATCTATCTATCTCAGGAAATTCATCTATCTATCTATCTCAGGAAATTCCACATCTATCTATCTATCTCAGGAAATTCACATCTATCTATCTATCTCAAATTCATCTATCTATCCATATCTATCTCAGGAAATTCACATCTATCTATCTATCTCAGGAAATTCACATCTATCTATCTATCTATCTCAGGAAATTCACATCTATCTATCTATCTATCTCAGGAAATTCACATCTATCCATCTATCTATCTCAGGAAATTCATCTATCTATCTATCTATCTCAGGAAATTCACATCTATCTATCTATCTATCTCAGAATTCACATCTATCTATCTATCTATCTCAGGAAATTCACATCTATCTATCTATCTATCTCAGGAAATTCACATCTATCTATCTATCTATCTCAGAATTCATCTATCTATCTATCTATCTCCAGAAATTCACATCTATCATCTATCTATCTCAAATTCACATCTATCTATCTATCTCAGGAAATTCACATCTATCTATCTATCTCAGGAAATTCACATCTATCTATCTATCTATCTATCTATCTATCTATCTATCTATCTATCTCAGGAAATTCACATCTATCTATCTATCTATCTATCTATCTATCTATCTATCTCAGGAAATTCACATCTATCTATCTATCGATCTATCTATCTATCTATCTATCTATCTCAGGAAATTCACATCTATCTATCTATCTATCTATCTATCTATCTATCTATCTCAGGAAATTCACATCTATCTATCTATCTATCTCAGGAAGATTCCATCTATCTATCTATCTCAGGAAATTCACATCTATCTATCTATCTCAGGAAATTCATCTATCTATCTATCTATCTATCTATCTATCTATCTATCTATCTATCTATCTCAGGAAATTCACATCTATCTATCTATCTATCTATCTATCTATCTATCTATCTCAGGAAATTCACATCTATCTATCTATCGATCTATCTATCTATCTATCTATCTATCTCAGGAAATTCATCTATCTATCGATCTATCTATCTATCTATCTCAAATTCACATCTATCTATCTATCTCAAGAAATTCACATCTATCATCTATCTCAGGAAATTCACATCTATCATCTATCTCAGGAAATTCACATCTATCATCTATCTCCAGAGAATTCATCTATCTATCTATCTATCTATCTATCTATCTCAGGAAATTCATCTATCTATCTATCTCAGGAAATTCACATCTATCTATCTATCTCAGGAAATTCCACATCTATCTATCTACTTGATCTATCTATCTATCTATCTATCTCAGGAAATTCACATCTATCTATCGATCTATCTATCTATCTATCTCAGGAAATTCACATCTATCTATCTATCTCAGGAAATTCACATCTATCATCTATCTCAGGAAATTCACATCTATCATCTATCTCCAGGAAATTCACATCTATCATCTATCTCAGGAAATTCACATCCTCATCTATCTCAGGAAATTCCACATCTATCTATCTATCTATCTATCTCAGGAAATTCACATCTATCTATCTATCTCAGGAAATTCACATCTATCTATCTATCTATCTCGAGGAAATTCACATCTATCTATCTATCTCAGGAAATTCACATCTATCTATCTATCTCAGGAAATTCACATCTATCTATCTCGGGAAATTCATCTATCTATCTATCTATCTATCTATCTCAGGAAATTCACATCTATCTATCTATCTCAAATTAATCTATCTATCTATCTATCTATCTATCTATCTCCAGAAATTAACATCTATCTATCTATCTATCTCAGGAAATTAACATCTATCTATCTATCTATCTCAGGAAATTAACATCTATCTATCTATCTATCTCAGGAAATTCACATCTATCTATCTATCTATCTATCTATCTCAAATTAACATCTATCTATCTATCTATCTCAGGAAATTCATCTATCTATCTATCTATCTATCTATCTATCTATCTATCTATCTATCTATCTATCTATCTCAGGAAATTCATCTATCTATCTATCTATCTATCTATCTATCTATCTCAGGAAATTCATCTATCTATCTATCTATCTATCTATCTATCTCAGGAAATTCACATCTATCTATCTATCTATCTATCTATCTATCTCAGAAATTCACATCTATCTATCTATCTATCTATCTATCTCAGGAAATTCACATCTATCTATATATCTGTCTATCTCAGGAAATTCACATCTATCTATCTATCTATCTATCTATCTATCTATCTATCTATCTATCTCAGGAAATTCACATCTATCTATCTATCTCAGGAAATTCACATCTATCTATCTATCTATCTATCTATCTATCTCAGGAAATTCATATCTATCTATCTATCTATCTATCTATCTATCTATCTATCTATCACATCTCAGGAAATTCACATCTATCTATCTATCTATCTATCTATCTATCTATCTATCTATCTATCTATCAGGAAATTCATCTATCTATCTATCTATCTATCTATCTATCTCACCATGACTTTACAAGGGGGTTACAGTGATCGAAAAAACTGTGTATGGTGAGGGTATTGAAGAAAGTAAAAGATGGCAATTGTCATTGCATTTAAAATTTTGGAGGTTGTAGCTATCAGGGAAGCAAGTAAACAGAGGGAGTTCCACAGGTAGGAAAAGGGGTGGGACCTAGATGCCAATCTAGTAACATGCTTAAATGTACATGATCAGGGGCACCAGGAGAAAAAACAGAACAGTTGCCATGAAAATATTTGTGGAGGTGACAGAGAGAAGCCATGTCAAAATAGTGAAAATGTGACTAAAGTCAAGATGCCAGGTCAAAACCAATTACATTGCAGATCCTTCTTTGGATTTTCTCAAGGATCTCAAGTGTCTAGTGATTATTGTGCCAAGCATTTTAACCAATTTCTCACCAATTTTCATGGGATTTTTTGTTAGTATGTTTTCCTGTATCTATCTTCTAATTTATAATGTGCAGAAGTGGTAGTAATTCTAAGCTGTGCTAGATGGAATTAGTAGAAATTCCATGGTGGGAATGTCTTTATAAAACTTTGTCACATTCAATATAGAACACACACACATATATGTTTGCGTGAAAGTTATAGAAATAGATGATTAGAAAAACAATTTATATTTTGGTTCAAATGTAAATAGTTTTATTATAATGCTTTTGAAAGTTTCCTGCAAGGAACATGTATACATATGCACATTAGTAAGTTCATCACTAGATTTAACCCTAACATATACAGCAAGGCAAATTCTAAGAGAACTAGAAATGCTGCTAGGATCCCTCATTGGTGGCCACAGTCTTAACAATATAAGATATGCATATTACACAGTGATGATAGCAGACATGGAAAGGAAAATCCAAGACCGTCTATAAAAGGTTGTGAAGTAAAGCAAGAAGAAAAGAATAAACTGCAAGAAAACTGAATCCATGGTCATCAGTAAAAAGTGGAGCCCCAAATGCCAATTACAAGCTGGGGATACTAAAATCAAACAGGTGTAGAAATTTAAATTTAAATTTTTTTGTTTTATTATAATCATATCGCCCCCAAGCAAGCTAGTTTACTGCCACTGTTTTGCAGGGAGTTACATAGGAGGGAATTATGAGAAAGAGTGACAGGTTATAGGGGGTGTCAGGAAGTGGGTAAGAGAAGGATGAACGAAGAAGCATGAGAGGGAGGATGCAAGTTAGTGAGATAGGAGATGAATATTGACTTTACATTTAAATTCTTGGAGATTGTAGCTGTTGGACTATCTATCTATCTATCTCAGGAAATTCACATCTATCTATCTATCTATCTATCTATCTATCTATCTCAGGAAATTCACATCTATCTATCTATCTCAGGAAATTCACATCTATCTATCTATCTATCTATCTATCTATCTCAGGAAATTCACATCTATCTATCTATCTTTTTTTTAATAATCATATCGTCCCAAGCAAGGCATTTTACTGCCACTGGTGCACAGGGCTCACATAGGAGGAAAGTTATGAGAAAGAGTGACAGGTTATAAGAGTTGTCAGAAAGTGGGTAAGAGAAGGATGAGAATACTGATAAGAGTGGAGTGAACAAAAAAGGAGCATGAGAGAGAGAATGCAGATTAGTAAGATAGAAGATGACTATTGACTTTACATTTAAGTTCTTAGATATTATAGCTGTCGGGGAAGCAAATAAATGGAAGGGAATTCCAGAGGCGGGAAGTGTGAGAAAATAAGCTGCTGTAGTAGAATTTGCATTTACATTTTATTTGTTTCACAGTAAAAGAGAGGCTCGAGTAAATTCATATATAGGGGGCATCAGGGAGCTAAGTTCATCAGAGCAGAATAACAAGAAGTGTTTTAACAGGATGGAAAGTTCAACTCTAAAATACACTAAAAAAGCTAAGCAAAGTATTAAGAGACAGGAAAATTTTGTTGGAAACAAAGAAATGAGTACTGAACTATTACATGTTATCTGTTCTCCTGTATGGAAGTGGACACTGGACAGTCAGTCAGTCAGGTAAGTGCCATCCATGATACATGCTTGGGTGATCATATCTCTTTAGAGACATGACTGACTGAGCAGAAAATTATCCCACAGTAGGTTACCATTACTTTCTGTGGTAAAGTGGTTGCCAGCTGTAGCTATAGAACCCAATATGTTCTGTTATTCAACCCATGACTAGAGGGAAGAGATGGGTTAATACCCTCCCAAGGGTATTTGCGTGTAAGTGAATGTAATGATTTCAAGTGGAATTCAAACTTGGTTCCCCAATTTCTCATTCCGAGCCGATATCCACTGCACCACAATGCACATCCGAATGCTGGACAGGGACAATCTCCTCAAAGATGAAGAAGAGACTCTAAGAAACTGAAATGTATTTCTACAGAAGGATACTGAGGATATCATGGACCAAACATGTGAACAACAACAATTTATATAACTGGAAAGTGTTCTAACAGGAGAGAAAGTTAAACACTGAGGTCAAAATGCATATTGGGACTGCCAAAGATGCATTTCAAAAGCTAAGTGGAGTATTAAGAGACAGGATAATTTTGCTGGAAACAAAAAAAAGAGTACTAAACTGTTACATGACATTTATTTTTCTGTATGGAAGGGAATGTGGGACAATCTTCTCAAAGATGTCGGAGAGACTCAAAGAAACAGAAATGTGGTTCTACAGAATTATGCTAAGAAGGTCATGAACAACAACTAAGTTTCGGATAGAATGGAAATGAAAAGGAAACTTATAACTAACATTGGGAAGAGACAGCTGAAGTTTCTCGGACACAATGAGGGTTTAAAGAATTTAATACTCAAAGGATGTATAAGGTGAAGAAGAAACAGGGAAAAACAGTGTATGACATACTTGATGGGCTTAAGCAAATGATAGAGCAAGATTTGAGAGAAATACCAAGACAGATGGTATTAAGAGCTACAAAGAATAGGAAGATATGATGGGCCATGATCACCCATGTCCTGAAGGGACATGGCACATAAAAGAAAGAAGAGTATACTTATATAACAAGATATATAGTTCGCTTTTATTTTGGAAGAATTGTGATGTTGTAGCTGGTGTATTGATCACTCAGTTTTGACTGAACAAAATCTAGTTTCCAGACTGGCTGACTGTTGCACAGTATATTTTTGTTTCTATTTTGATTAGAGACCTTCATGAACACATGCAGGTTTCTCAACTGATGAAATTACTCAGCAAGTTCATTCTGCTTGTTAATTTCTAGAGTCTAGCTTGTTAACCTCATCACTTCATAAATATTAATTGGTTGTATTTGCTAACACTAGGATCCTTGTGTTGGTTGTGACAATCACAAAGTTAGTCATTTGTCTAAATCTTTTTTCTACAAAAAGTGTAACCACATGGATAAAACAAAGATTTATTTATAGATTACTAGCAGTATAGCCCGGCATTGCTCGGGTGTAATGAAAGCTTTAAAACTAATCCATGGTCTTGGAGGTCAGACTCAACCTAAAGAATATTTGTGTGAAGTTTGGTGAGAATCGGATAAAAATTGTGGATTTGTATAAAGGACATAGAGGCCGATAAACAGACACACACACACAAACATCTTGCCTTTTATATATATATATATATATATATATATATATATATATATATATCGATTTTCTGCACTATTGTAAGAACTGCAGCCTTGAAACTTCTGAATATCATTTCTTATGTCTTTGTCTATGAGTGTATGAAATTTGATTAAAATCGGATCACCCCTTCTATAACCCAATTTTTTTTAGTTATCGATTTTCGATATTTATCAGGGGTACCTCAACACAAAACCTAGCTAAGAATACTCACAGATGCTTTATAGTACAAGTGTGTAAATTTTCAAGAAAATCGGTTCAGCCGTTTCGGAGTTCATAGGTAACGGACACACACAGACAAAGTTCCATTTATAAATAAGTTTAGATAGATTAGATTTAGATTAGATTAAAGATACTCAGTATTATGTAGCAGAGGTATCACCCTAAAGTACATGTGTTACATGTGGCATGCCACACAATTTCTAATGGGACAATTTCTTGAGCTAAGGAAGTCTTTGGAAGATGAAAATTTAAAAAGTTAGGTCTGCTGCAATTCTCAACTGTTAAGACATCCTTACCAAAATCTTTCATCTGTTTGAAGAAAATTGCTTTTGTTCTTCTTTTGGCTCAACTTATTCCTGTGAGAAAATTTTCACTCACATGTAAACAGTGTTAAGTCCTCAACAAAGTTGCCTAACACCTGAACATTGAGAAAATTGTGTAAAACTGATATGTCTCACAAAAGGGATATATATCATTCAAGTCAGTGAAGTGGTTTAGGCAAATGCAACCGAGTAGGACAATCTAGTACTTAGATGAAATGGAAGGTACTCATTGTATGCAGTGTCCTGAGACATAGGTGTAGTCAATAGACGTAGACCAATAGTCATAGACCTCTAGACATAAATCTCTAGTCAAAGACCTGTAGACCTCTAGACGTATGGATGTTGACCTCTCTGCGTCCTTGCCTTTGGCTGGCGTTGGCCATAAATACAAACAATCACATTACTGTGGGCGAGAACCAAGGTGTATGCATATTCATTACATTAAAAACTTCAAGTAACAAAATATGTTGCCAATAATGAGTAATTGACTAAGACCATGCAAGGACAAGGCTCCTATTAACAATAAAAACTCTTAAAAAAATTTAAAAAACAGTTTATTTCTAATAATGTGTAGTTTACATATTATTGTATAGATTACGACACAAAATATATTGCCTAACAGGTATATTGAACTTGGCTTGTATAAAAATATGTATGCTGTTGGTACACTGAATAATTTAAAACCCTAAGTTGGCACATAGTTGACAAAATGTTGCCGACCCCTGTTATTGTTTTTTAATGCCATGTCTTTTCAAGGCATTGACTATTATTAATGTGTTTGCTATCCAAGAGTAGAAAACCCAGTTAACTGTGCTATTTAATTGCTACCCAAGACTAGAAAACCCAGCTAACTATGCTATTTAATGAAAGTTAAATGAAGGAGAAAAGATGGATTCATGCCTTTTCCAAGCAAGTGAGTGGGAAAGTGAATGCAATTGACAATGTCAAATGTGAAACTGCATTGTTGATTCCAGTTTCTGTACCAATGCTTGCAATTCTACCTGCCATGTTTTGACTGAAAACTGCTTTTTAATGATCAGACTTGAACTCAGATCTACAGGAACTTTGCTCATGTACCAGTGCCTTAGGCTTCCATGCTATTTTTTGATTGGTCTTTATTTCTAATACTTTTGCTTCTGTGGAAGAAAAATGAAAATAATGGGGAAAAAATCTCTCCATCCTCAAACATCTTGGAGGATTAAAACAAAAGCCATTTTGAACGAATCAAAGATAAATGGAATCCAAAGAAAGAACATTTGATGGAACTAACTATATCTCCTGCTAACAATTACAAAGAGTTAATTTCTGCAATCATTGGAAACATTATCATGGGATATTGGAATTTGGTTTTCTGAATTACAAGCAAAGATTAGATTAAATGATTTGGGAAATTGATGAGATTAAGAAAGGTAATCCCTAAAGCATATAGTTTCATTTTGTGGTATATGCAGTGTGAGTTTATTTAAATTTTTGCAGTGGGTGGGTAAAAGTGAAAATCAACTGTACTTAGAATCTGTCTTTGGGGACGCACAGTTCTTATGTATTTTATCACAATCTTTAGTGATTCCCCTTGTTAGCAAAAAGCTTTATCTTAAATTTTATGATATTTTAGATAAAATAGTTAATAGAATGGCTATTTTTTTAAAATGATTTTCAGTTTAAACTGTAGATGTTTTCTTTTCAAACTGAGTAGAAAATGTAAAAGTGCTGATTATTTTAAAATGGTATGAGAAAATAATTCTGCATACAAGATCTGTCTGAAAAGTAGTGGGACTGATATCACAAAACAGTTTATTTCAATTCTAAACAACAAACTACATGGTTTCTCCTTCAAAGTAAACCCCCTCGAGTCTAATGCACTTTTCCATCCTTCTCTTCTATTCTTTTTAGATGTTCCTCATCTCTGTCTCTTGATAGCCTCCATGCTTTTGAAACAGGCCCCCTTGATGAACACCTTGTTCTTAAGTAAAAGAAGAAAGTTACACTTAGCAAGATCAAGTGAATTGGGAGGTTGTTCTAGTACAGCAATAATGTTCTTGCCCAAGAACTGCTGTTGTGAGCAGGTGCATTTTTCTCATGAAGCAACCATGTTTGTCCTGCCACAACTCTCACTTGTGACAAAAAATGCAATGGTTGCAGAAATGTAAGATTATCATGTTAGATAATAACACAACCTGCTTATCACCCTTGCACTTAGAGTTCACCCAGTACACTCTATTACTTTTCAGACAGACTTTGTAAACTAAGGAAAAAAAAATATATATACAATGTACTTGTACCTATGATTATAAAACATACAATGCAACTTTGTATCAGCCCAAACTATAAGATACATATATAGATACACACACATACAAACTTCAAATATATATATATATATATATATATATATATTGAGTGATTGACACATTTGTAAACAAAAGTTAATTCTCAAATTTAAAAATATTGCAAAAATAAAATATACATCTGTGACATTATTTTTGAAAAATTAGCAAATTTAATGTTAAATTAATCCGATTTACACAAATATTACTTATTTATAGCATGAAATTTAGAATAAAACTATTTCTTAAACACAGAGTTAAATTTTCTGACCTCTCCTCTGTATTTGAAATGTGTAGCCTGGTACTGAACTCACAACTTAACCAATGTCTATATCCTTAAGGCCACATGGTACATTGGTTATTTCCAGTGACTTGACCCAGAGAGTTGCAAGTTCAATACCAGGCTACGGCAGTGGTGAACAAGTAACTTAGAGAATTGGGTTAGAGAGCGATAACTCATGACTACCAAGAGAGACTTTGCACAAGGATTTTTTTTTTTTTTTCATAAGCGTTTCACCCCTAGCAAGGCATGCCACTGCCACTACTGTGCAGGGGGCTATGTAGAGTGGAGAAAGGCTGGTTAAATATAGGAAATAACAGAGGGTGGGTGATAGGCGGGTGAGGATACCAAGAATGAGGGTTGGGTAGATGAGAGTGTTGTGAGAATAGTTGGGAGTTAGTGTGATAGGAGGTGTCTATTGACCCTACATTTAAACACCTGGAGATTGTAACTGTCGGGAAAGCAGACTTGTGGAAGGGAGTTCCACAGGCGGGAAGCACGAGAAAAGAAGCTGGGAATGATATATACCTTAGTGATCATAAGGGGTTCTGTTCAAAATTCATTACACCTGAAGAAAGCCAGATCATACAATGGCTGAAATGTCAATCATACAAATGGCAATGAAGATGAGGACAATAGTCCAAATAATGTAAGTAGTGTAAATACTACCTCATCCCAGAAATATATATATATATATATATATATAAGAAAATGATATATTAATTTTTATATACTAGAACAATATTAGGAAAATTAATGACAAAATGGTAATGGCAAAATTTTGGGATGACACATTTTGTTCTTTTGGTCTTCTTTAGACTGAATGAAGAAATGTTTCTGTTGATGTAACTATACATGAGGTCAAAATTTAATTTTTTTTCAGATTTCTTTGGACACTGCTTATATATAACACGATAACATTTCCCTTCTCTCATTGTATGCACCTATGGCTTAGTGGGTAGCAACTCCGACTTTCGATCCCAGTCGGAACCCCGTAGATGTGTCTAGCCACACTGATGAGCTGTGAAACAGGCTTGTATCTGGATGACTAATGTATGTATGTATGTATGTATATATATATATATATATATATATATACAGTTTGGATATGCTGACCAAAGTTTCTGAAATTTTTTAGTCTTTAAGTTGTCTTGTAGTATACTACTATAGCTATTTTCAGGATTTATTGAACAATTTAATTGCAATTTTGTTGATATGATTTTTTTTTGTCCCAGTATAAATTATATCAAAATGAAACCAAAAGTTAAATATTTAAATTTGTTGAATAGCCATTTCCTTTTGGATTTAAAATATAAAATTATATATATATATATATATATATATATATATATATATATAATGTGAGTATCTATGTAGTGTTTTCTTTAGACAATTCTTAAACTTTCGAAATGAAAGGAGGCAATGGCATTGCATTTGTTTGAATTGCTATCTCCAGGCCCTGTTAATTTACATTCAGAGTTGTCCATCTGCTCCATTGGCTCCTAACCAATTCTAGAGAACCAAGACTCCTCTGATATTTTATCAATAGCAAGAGTAGAAGAGATGGATTCATGCTTTGAATATTGGAGATACAATAGACTCTATTCTCAGCTCATTTATTTCATTGTTCATGATAATAACCATCGTAGTATCTGCACATTTAATAATGAAATAGATGAGCTAAAAATTGACCAAATAAGCGATGTTATGGATAAAAAAACAAGCTGTTATATGACAAGTCTCAATCTCATTATATATCTGATTTTACTTTATACTATATTTTTTTATGATCTCCTGATTGTAATATCCTTGAGGTGATCATAGCCCACCAGAGTTTCCTTTTCTTATCTGTGAATTCTCATGAATTCTTCAAGGAAATAATAGATGGTTTCTGGCAGCCTTTGCTTTGGATTTGAATTTGCTTAGAGATTCTTAAATTAAGTATGTTTTTACTGTTACATATCTTTTTATTGATACTGACTTGTTCTTTTTTTTATTTACTTGTAGGTAAGTCCATGATATTGCAGAAAAATGGTAAGCATCCTGTTTTTACTTATTGATGTGTCAATGTCTCACAGATCCCTTGCAGCAAATTCACTCTCCTGTCTAAAGGAAGTAATGAACTTTAATTTATTTTTGGTTGGGGTGCTGTTAATCTTAATGGGTTACTTATTTTATATGATTTAAAAACTGTAATCATTTTTCTTCTCCCTCTCACATTTTATTTAAACAAATTTAATCTTTTGAAGATTATCTATTCAAAGTACAACTGAAAGTAATTACATATTTCACCATTAAGAATTATAATTCCACCAACTAATGTTGAATGGTAGGAAACGGAAACTTGAATTAGCTTATCATCTCTTTTATCTAAACAGTGCCATATTGAACACTGCCAGTGAACAGGAAGAAATGGCAATATTCTTTCAGGTTATAACTGTAGTGTATTACTAAACCCATTTAAAGGGCAGCAACTTGATGTAGACTATGTTGAGCACTAGAGAGGAAAAAAGGGACACTCAAGATCCAGGAGCAAAAACATGAACACTGTCTCCCTGAATCCATAGATATGGATCAAAGCCATTTGCATTTACTTTCACACAACTAAAGGAACAAATACTACAAGAACAAATGCATGTAAAAGACAAGTTTCAGAATAAGTTTCCTCTCGTCATTTTTACCTGTAGCAAGATATACATCTTCTGCCTGAAGAAGAAGTGGAATATTTTAATTTTTGGAAAGTACCTATTTATTTCACTGTTATGAAAAACTCATGAGTCAATCAAACAAAATGGAACCAAGGTTGGCTGGAAGAAAATTATATCGAGAATTAATTTCTATACAATAGTGTGTCATTTTTAGTGCAATCCAAACAAGAATCTACAATATAATTAATTCTCACCTAGCATCTTGACTATGGTCACTTTCTCTCCAGCATGATGTGGCTTCCCTCTGCCTTTTCTAGAAATATTTTCATAGCAACTGCTCAGACAAGCTTTTTTTCCTGGTACTCTGACTACATGAATTTACATATGCTACTAGATTGGCATCTAGGTCCCACCCTTTTGCTGTTTAAATAGTTTATTTTAATTTTCACTTCTACTCCAATAGTTTATTTTCTTGCATTCCCACCTGTGGAACTTCCTTTCATTAACTAGCTTCGCTGATAGCTACATTCCCCAGAAAATTTAAATGCAACATCAATTGCCATCTTCTAACTTAAAATATGTTCATCATTTTTCCTTTCCTCAATACCCACTGTACCCCAGGAACTAACTAGACTGTCATGCTAGCAAGTCATCTTCACCTAGGGTTTGAGCATACTGGCCTTGTTTAACATGCCTATGTTAGATGATGTGCTCACTATCAGAAAATACCGTAAGCTTGAATCTCACTATGGTCAATTTTGGATGACAATCTCAGAAAGTGGTACCTTCAGAAAGCACTTGAAAAGCATATCATGAGTAGACCTAAACCTTATGAGTAAAACTAGGTAGATGGAATTATTTTGAAGCCATTAATGGCTGTGCTAGTACTAACTTAGAAGTCCTTGTGGTATAGAGTTTGAGTTTACTAATTTCATTCAAAATGCTGATCATGACAGATTATGCTCTCTCTTTCAGAAACAGTAACAAAGGTCTGCTCAACATAGTTGCAATAGAAACAAACAATGAGTTCTGTGAGTGTCTAACAAATACAAATGTGCTTGAACAAGTGTTAGCAGCAGGGTTTGGTTAGCCACCAAAACAGATGTGTGTATATAGATAGACTAGCAGTATAGCCCGGCATTGCTCGGGTGTAATGAAAGCTTTAAAACTAATCCATGGTCCTGGAGCTTAGACTCTTTGGACGTTGGTGCCAAAGACTAAAAAGCAATAGTTGTTTCCAGTAAAAGCCAAACCGTAGACTGAAAGAAAAATGAATGGATGTAAGTCAAATTTTCATTTCCTGGTATCGATATCAAATAAGCTTTTTTGTCATAAACTGAATTTTGAAGGCTAAATAAGTCCTCTGAGTAAATGGCATCATGGCTGAGACTAAGAACTAAAATTACATCTACTTAGAACCAAACCAAAAGCAAAAATGAAAATAAAAGGGCTGAAAAAATACATACAGGCAGATAAACAGACACACACACAAACATCTTGCCTTTTATATATATAATCAATTTTCTGCACTATTGTATGAACTGCAACCTTGAAACTTCTGAATATCATTTCTTATGTTTTTGTCTATGAGTGTATCAAATTTGATTAAAATCAGACCAATCCTTCTATAACCTGATTTTTTCGATTAGCAATTTTCATCGGGGGTACCTTGACACAAAACCTAGCTAAGAACACTCACAGCCACTTATAGTACAACTGTGTAAATTTTCAAGAAAATCGGTTCAGCTGTTTTGGAGTCTACCTGTAACACACACACACACACACAGAGTTCAATTTATAAATAAGTTTAGATAGATAGATACACACATTATTTCTGATGGTGTTTAGTAACAGTGTAGCAGTTTATCGGAGGTTTGCTGATATTTTGGCAAGCAGCTTTTTTTCTGTAGAGTGCTAAATCTCAAGATAAAGGTTTAATAGGATTAATGTGGAGTGTTTGTCACTTAACTGAGCAGAGAAGGCACAAACAATGTGATGTCATCACTCTTCAGGATTTTTTTTCATCACCTGCATTCTTTATATATACTACTTGCCATAATTATTAGGCCACCCAAGCATTTAAAAAAATTATGTATTTCATACTATTTTTTTAGTATTTATTGCCAAGTAAATCATTGTAAATGAAAATAGAATGGTTCTTTTGTTAATACTGCACAATAACATGTGCATCAAATGAATTTATAAATATTTAATAATTACCTATATGGCAGTTTCATCCATGAAAGAACGAAGAAAATTTAGGGTGATTCAGACGAGTTCATCTTTGCTTCTAGGTCTTGTAAAGTTTTGCAAAGTAATAATAAACAAAGAACCATTCTATTTTCATTTAGAATTATCCACTTAAAAATAGTGTGAAATACATCATTTTTTTTAAAATTGGGGTGGCTTAATAATGATGACTGTTAGTGTGTGTGTGTGTATATATATATATATATATATATATATATATATATTAGTACAAAGAATTTGTCACTTTAACTGAGCAGGTTCAGAGCAGAAAAATAATCCAAGCCCTGACAAGTGAAACATCATAAGAGTGACTTCACTAAACTTCAAAATCGGCATTAACCTCCTCAATTAAAGTGACAAATTCTTTGCACTAAAACTATCAATGCTCTATCTCCACCACAATAACAAGCACTTTGTGATTAAAAACCTGCTTACCAAAGTAGTTATTATCAGTAAAACTACTGAAAAAGCAAAAATCTTGGTGCCAAAACTATCACAACTCAGCACTATACGCATATAAGAGTGGGATCATTTGGAGCATCTCTTTCTATGAAAAGAAATGTTCAGTTGTTTACAACCAAATCTCTGAAATTCAGCAATTACTTTAAGGAAGGAAATGAAAAAAATGATGAACGTAAAGAAAATAAAGAAGATTTTCCCATGTATTCACAACAATTATTCTCATGATATCAACTTTGTAAATCAACGTAAATGGGAAGCCAGAGAAAGCACAGAATGAAGCAGAAAAGTTTTTTTTTCTTTGATTTTTTCTTAGATTTTTTTTTCACTTCATGATTTGTGCTGAAAGACACAGCCACCAAAAAGAACAATTATGAAAAATTCTAGGACTTACATTGTTTTTGAGAGCTTGAAGCATACATAATATATATATATATATATATATATATATATATATATATATATAATCATAACTTATTTATGAATGGAACTTTGTATGTGTCTGTGTATGTGTGTGTGTGTGTGTGTGTCCATTACCTATAGACTCCAAAATGGCTGAACCGATTTTCTTGAAAATTTACACCATTGTACTATAAGCATCTGTGAGTGTTCTTAGCTAGGTTTTGTGTTAAGGTATCCCCAATAAATATTGAAAATTGAAAATCAAAAAAGTCAGGTTATTGAAGGAGTGGTCCGATTTTAATCAAATTTGATACACTCATAGACAACGACATAAGAAACAATATTCAGAAGTTTCAAGGTTGCAGTTCTTACAATTGTGCAGAAAATTGATTTTATATATATATATATATATATATATAAAAAGGCAAGATGTTTGTGTGTGTGTGTCTCTGTTTATCTGCCTGTATGTCAGTATTTTTTTCAACCCTTTTATTTTAGTTTTTGCTTTAAAAGTAGGTATAATTGTAGTTCTTAGTCTCAGCCATGATACCATTTACTCAGAGAACTTATTTAGCCTTCAAAATTCAGTTTATGATGAAAAACACTTATTTGATATCGATACCGGGAAATGAAAATTTGACTTCCATCCATTCATTTTTCTTTCAGTCTATGGTTTGGCTTTAACTGGAAACAACTATTGCTTTTTAGTCTTTTGTGCCAACATCCAAAGAGTCTGAGCTCCAGGACCATGGATTAGTTTTAAAACTTTTTTACACCCGGGCAACACTGCTAGTATATTATATATATATATAATTAAGTACTTATTTTTCAATATTTCTTAAACCTCTACCAAGAGAAATCAAAAACATTTTTTATAATCATTTCACCCTAAGCAAGGCATAATTGCCACTAGTGTGCAGGGGGTTATAGTGAGAAAAATTGTGTACAGAGGATGCTGAAGAAAATATAAAAGATAGATGTTATTTAGGAAGATAGAAGATCACAACTGACATTACTTTTATACTTTTGAAGATTGTAGCTATTAGCAAAGCAAATAAACAAGAGGGAGTTTAGACAATGACTGTCAATGTTCTGAAAGATTTACTACATAAAAGAGACTCAGTTCACTTAGTTTAGTTGCATATGTAATACACACTTGGTCAATCATGTCCTGAAAGAAACATGACTGACTGGCCAGAAAATTTTTCTACAGTAGATTGCCATTGCTTTCTGTGGTATACTGTTTTCCAACCAAGGCTATAGAACCCAATCTGTTCTGTATTTAACCCATAGCTAAAGGAAGAAGAGACAAATTAATACTTTTCCTAAGAGTATTTCTGTATAAATGAATGCAACAAATTCAAGTAGAATTGAACATGACTCTTCAATTTCTCATTTCAAGCTGATATCTACCGTCCCACAACACACATCTGTTTCCAGCTATGGGCTAAATAGCAGGACAGATTAGATTCTAATCTTGGTTGGCAGCCAGTCTACTGCAGAAAGTAATGGCAACCTACTGTGGAAAAATCTCCTGCCATGTCTCTTTTGAGACATAATTGCCCAAATGTGTATAATGTATGGCACATAACTGACTAGCTCAGTACAAGACCAATAATGGATTAGAACATTAGTAGGGCCTTTTGTTTCCAGAGTAGCATAGGTCATCATCATCACTCTTTCATCAAACTTGGTTCTGAGCTCTCCTCATTATGGAGTTACTTCTCTATCATTTTAATACTTTGTCTCAGCATTGTATCTCCTGCTGTTTCTTGGATATCCTCTTCCTTTCCCTTTAGGTTCTAGATAAGGGCTCGAAATGTGAGGCTGGAGCCTAGTTACCTGAAAGTATGTTCAGTCAGTCAGTTAAGTGCCATGCGGGATACACGCTTTGGGTGATCATGTCTCAAAAGACTGACTAGGTAGGAGATTATTCCGCAGTAGGTTACCATTGCCTTTTGTGGTAGACTGGTTGCCAATCAAGGCTATAGAAACCAATCTGTTCAAATATTTAACCCATGTCATGGAATGAAAAGATACACAGTGAAATGTAGATAAACTACTTTATTACCAGAGTGGTACAACTATGAGGTATATACAATATTTACAGTCTCTCGCAGTAGTAGGTGTTAATTCACAAGGCCCATGATAATGACAACTCCTATGCTAAGCACACATTGTCATTTATACATCTGGGTGACCGGATGACATATGGTACAAGCTATGATACCACAGGCTGGAATGAAAAGAGATGAATTCATATCTTTCCTAAGGGTATTTGCACATAATGGAGAGAAATAATGAAGGAACATTGTGTTTGGTTAATTATTTTAATGTGGAGAGAATGCCTAGAAATTTAGCACTTTTTTTTTATGGAAACACTAACCATTGACATAAATGAGAAATATACAGATTATCAAATGCTCTAAGAAAGCTTTTATGTACTCTGCTGTCTTTGTCAGAAGTCTTCTCTTTTCAGGATGTGGATGATTATGTCTCTCCACATCCTCCTATCATTTGCATCTTTTAGCAATGTTACTTTCTACTATACCTCTGACACCCAGTTCTGCCATCCATCTGCACATGTATCTGAAGTAGTATTGAGGTAAAAGCAAAAAAGGAACAGAGTTCAAGAAAACAGATGTGATTGATGTTGCCTTTTAAATTTTTGAGAATTATAGTTATCAGGACCATGCTTATGGCCCCGGCAGACGCCGCAGTTGGGGGGGCACAAGTTCCCTAGGGGCTGCAAGGCTCCTTGACTCTGCAAATCTATTGTAATGAAAAACAATTAACAAAATAATTATTAGGATTAACTGGAAAATTATTATTATAATTGTAGGGTGAAATAGACATCTATCAACCTGTTTTGCTCTCTCTCTCTCTCTTATATATATATAAACGGGCATATCATGTTGAATATACCGGTTCCTGCACGATCACCGAAGTTAAGCAACATTGAGCCTGGTCAGTACTTAGATTGGTGACAGCTTGGGAATACCAGGTGCTGTAAGCATTTATGGACGAATGTGCGTTGTGGTGCAGTGGATGTCAGCTTGGAAAGGGAAATCGGTGAGTCGAGTTCCAATTTCAGTTGAACACTCTGCATTCACTTACGCACTGGTACCCTTGGAAAAGGTATTAATCCGTCCCTTCCCTCCAGTTATGGGTTAAATAACTGAGGTCTGCTGTTCATGCAATCTGTGACGAACTTCTGCACTGATTGTTTGTTATCAGCAGCTCCAAAAAGTGTGGATGGTGCTACACAAGCCTTCACCACTCTGAACAATTCTTTGTGTGGCAGTCTAAATGAGTTAGACACTCATGCATTGAAATCGATGGGAGAGTCCATAATAAATATATATATATATATATATATATATATATATATATAATCTTTTAGCAACATTCCATTACTATTAATGTTTTGATTTAATTCGTTTTATCTTTCCCCCTTCTATACCAACACTTTCTGATACTCCCACTTCATTTTTTAAATAAACGCTTGAAGTATAATTTTTGACAATATATCAAACTTTCTGCAGCAAAATACTTTTGAAATTTGGGTTCAAATTTTTTGAAAATGCCTTGAAAAAACTTGTAGAAGATTGAGGGCTGAAACACACTGAAATGTCTATAAAAATAGCTAGGAAATCACCAAAAAGTTGTGAAAATGTTCGTAATGTACGGCTTCGAAGCACTGATTCTGTGATTTCTTCTGTTTTTTCATGATCTTAGAATATCTGCATTTCAAGAGTATCTTATGTTGTTTAAAGTACCATTTATTGTGGGTGCAGTATGTTTGGAGGGGACGCAAGTTGCATTGTGCGGGTAGAGAGGCCGCATGGCACATTCTGCTCGGGGGCCATGATGTTGCTAAGCATGACACTGATAGTTATCAGTGCACATCAAGGAATGTGCATTGTGGTGCAGTGGATATTGGCTTGGAACAAGAAACTGGAGAACCGCGTTTGAATTCCAGTTGAATTATTTGCATTCACTTATGCACAAATACCCTTGGAAAAGGTATTAATGTGTCTCTTCTCTCCAGCTATGGGTCAAGTAACAGGACAGATTGGGTTCTATAGCCTTGGTTGACAACCAGTCTACCACAGAAAGTAATGGCAACCTACTGTGGGAAAATCTTTTACCCAATCAGTCATGTCTCTTTCAAGACATGATCACCCAAACATGTATCACATATGGCACTTAAATGAGTTATCAGAAAAGCAAGAAATCAGAAGGAATTTCTGCATGTGGGGAAACATGAGAAAAATAAACTGTTACAGTAGAAATAATGGTTGCATCTAGGCTAGGTAAACTTGGTGTGAGTGTCAAATTATCCAAGCCTTCTTTCCTCATTATGTGTCTATATATTTTAAATTTCTTTTTTGGATTTTAATTATAATGTCCTTTTTGGATTTGCTTTTCTGAGAAAGTCAGCTTGCTATGACTGACTCACAAATTTTTATTTCATATTTTCATTTGAAATTTAAATAAAAATGTTACTTCCAATTTTTATTGGTTATTTTAAAAAAAAGTTTTTTTCCGTTTTGGTGTCTATTTTTATTTCTTTTACTTTTTTTATTTTTTTAATTTTTTCATTAATGCCATCCTTTTTACTGAAGGCATTTCCTGCCAATCAACGTCTTCCTCTCCAGAATAGTGCCTGCTGTGGGATCTGTTGATTAATGTTGTGTTTGTTGTGGTCTGTGGATCATAATTGCTGATTGTCTTTGATGTTGCATGTGCACACATTCCTTCAAACAGCATTTCTTTCACATTATTTGAAAATATTTCTCAGCAAAAACCTTTTATAACAATTGGAAAAATTTCAACTTTTAAAATCTAAAATATTTGAAGCTAATTGAATGAAAATATTTGGAATCTACTTAAATTAGCAAGTTGTTTTTATTTTTATTTTTTATTTTACTCCAAGCAAAGCAAAAATGCTACTAGAAAGTAAGGATTTACATGGAGTGAAAGTGAATGAGAAAAAGGAAAAAAAAAGGAACAGATTTCAAGAAAACTGAGGATGGCAATTGACATTGCATTTAAAGTTTTGAAGATTGTAATTATCAGGGAAGCAAAAAAGATTGGAAGAGAATTCCACAGGTAGGAAGCATGAGGACAAAAATCCGTTAAAAAAGAAATGATGGTTGCATCTAGCTAGTTTAACAGTAAAATGGTGAGACCTAATTGCCAATATAGTTGCATGCTTAAATTCAGGTTGTTGAGGCAACAGGGAAAAAAGGTTGTCCAAGCAGTTTTCATGAAAATATTTGTAGAACAAAGTGAAACCATATCACATTAGTGATAAAGTTCTTGGAAATAAGATGCCTGGTCAGGATCAATTGCTTTGCAAATTTTGAATCTTGAGATGCACAGTAGAAAATCACCAGACCATATAGGGCAGCAATATTCAATGCATGGACAAATGGTAGATTTATAAATGTGTGAGATGCATTCTTCTGATTAACAATATTTGGCATAACACAATAAACCTCAACCTTCTTTGCAATAGACATATCATTTGACTCAGTATAGTTGCTCCATTTAATGTTAGGGAAAAACATGGGACACAAAAGGCATACTGTTGCTCTCCTGAACTTCTTCATCAGCAATCCTGATGGTAGGCTGAAAATATACCTTGTAGTGTTTAAATAAAAGTGATTCTGTTTTGGAGGCATTAAAATTTACAAGCCATTTCTTGCCCCAGCTAACCACTGATTGGAGGTTCTTTTCAAGATGATAGTTACACAGTTCTCCTCTACCTACTATCTTTTTCCTAAGCATGACAGTAAACTGCATCCGGCAGCAAGGCCTCTGATTAGAAGGTTGTGAGGAGCATGGAACCACCTCTTAATTACTGCTGTTCTCAGGTTCACCCTGACCTGGAGTGGTAACACCAGTTAGGCTCCCAGCTATCGGCAAATAGTTAACCCCCAAATTGGGGTCAAAACAATATGAAAGTATAAAAATAGACTTTTATAGAAATATAAACTTTTATAGGAAAATAAATATTTTTGAAGAAAAAATTATTACCATAACACATTTTTGAAGGAAAAAAATTATTCTCAACAAAACATTTTGTAATACAAATTTAGGAGACATTTTCAGTTTTCTAACATAAAAAAAATAAAAACAAAAAATTTTCATTAAAATCAGACTAAATCAACCTTCTTAGTATAACTGAGCATTAAAAATATACCTTAAAACCCCACCTTTTTGGCATTAAAAAACTCACACAGGTTTGAGTTAAACAAAACTCAAACTCTACCTACTATCTAAAATTACAACATTTTGATAAACAATTTTATAAGCCAAGACAATATAAACAATGAAGCAATTGATAGAGGAAAAGACAATATAAACAATGAAGCAATTGATAGAGGAAAAAATTTGAGTATTTACAAACAAGAAAAGTTTCCATAGCAAAGAATACAACAGAACAATTACTATGAAAGTATTTATGAAAAAGGCACAAGTTAACAATTTTACAATGATGGAAAAATGACTGAAGACGAGATACCAGGTAAGGACCAATAATATTTCCGGTGGTTCTTTGGATTTTAAGAATCTTTAAAAATAAAGTTAATGAATATTGAACTATATGTGATAGCAATACTATAAGCGTAGATGAATTGCAAAAGTCCATTTCAAGATCATAGTCATCAGACAGTTCACTTCTATCTGCTGTCCAAAAGTACAGTATTTTGATAAACAACTTTGTAAGCCAAGACAGTATTTATATAGGACAAAATTTTGAGCATTCACAAACCAGAAAAATTTATATTACAGTTTTACAATGAAACAAAGAGGAGAGTACTGGATTGCTATGTGATGTCAGTTCTTCAATATGGCGGTGAATGTTAGACAATATCTTCAAAGATGAAGGTAAAAATTGAAGCAGCTGAAATGTGGTTCTACAGAAGGATGCTGCGAATATCATGGACCGAGCATGTGAGGAATGACGAGGTTTTGGAAAGGGTGGAGACGAAAAGAAAATTAATACTGAACATCAAGAAGAGACAACTAAAGGGACATGCAATGAGGAAGGAGGGCTTGGAGAACCTGTTACTAACAGGTCAGATTGAGGGAAAAAGAGACAGAGGAAAGCAGCGGATAACATATTTGAAGGACCTGATCAGGTGGATGATGGAACGAGGGTTACATGGTGCAACAGGAGAAAGCATGCTAAGAGCTACCAGGGACAGGGAGACGTGGAAAGCCACGATCACCTATGTCCTGAAAGGACATGGTACATAAAAGAATAATGATTGCAAAAGAAAAAAAGCATGATTTTAATTTTGAAAAAGCATGTAGTTTTCTTGGAGGTTGGCAGCTGGATATTATTAATGCCTGCAAAGAATTATATGATATAAAAATATGAGAAATGAAACATTCACATATAAACTCATATTTTGAGCATCATATCTCAGTTACAGCAGATAATGAGACTTGTTTTTCGACATCAATCCAGGAGCATCTTTCAAAAATAGTACATTCCAACAGATAATTTTGTATTGTGGTGCAGTGGATATCAGCTTGGAACAAGAAAAGGGGGAGCTGAGTTCAAATTCCAGTTGCATTCATTGCATTCATTTATGTGCAAATACCCTTGGGAAAGATAACCTTGACTGGCAACCAGTCTACTGCAGAAAGAAATGGCAACTTACTACGGGATAATCTTCTGCCCCGTTAGTCATGTATATTTTGAGACATGATCACCCAAATGTGTATCAGGCATGACTAAATGATATATATCTTTGTATTCTTTCAAACTATTGTTCTCATCTTGGTTGATATAGATGTTATAATAGACACATTTCAATGAACACCCAATGATGACTAGAGGGTACTCGGTCAAAATCTTGTGTCTATAAAACATCTATATCAACCAAGATTACATGTTAGTTAACTGACTTTTTATCACAAAATTTGGTGATGCAAGAGCAATATTTCTTTCTGAAAATACAACCCAGAGAAAAAAAAATTTGGAAAACACTGATCTAACAGATTTTTAATACTACAGGGCTCTCCTGCATTCATAACCTTGTACTATACGTTGATGCATTATAAATTCATAGCTATAAACAAGCAGATTATTTCAGAATTCATTGGTTATTATGAAAACATAAAATATTTTCCTAAATGCACCACATTATTTCTGAGCGGAATTTAATTATATTTTCTGCCCAGTCAGTCATGTCTCTTTCAAGACATGACTGCCCAAATTGTGTATCACGTATGGCACTTAACTGAATATGAAATGATTCATTCTAAGTTGAATAAAGCTTTAGTTAATTTACACTTTTGTTCATTTTTTCACTACAAGTCTTAGTTTCCACTTTGTATTCTCTTTCCTGCATTGTGCTGCATTGGATATCGGCTCGGAATGAGAAATCGAGGAGCCGAGTTCGAATTCCAGCTGAATTCATTGCATTCACTTATGCGCAAATACGCTTGGGAAAGGTATTAATCCAATCTATTCCTTCCGGTTATGGGTTAAATAACAGGACAGATTGGGTTCTATAGCCTTGGTCAGCAGCCAGTCTATCGCAGAAAGCAATGGCAACCTACTGCAGGATAATTTTCTGCCCAGTCTCTTTCGGGATATGGTTGCCCAAGCGTGTATCATGTCTGGCATTTAACTGACTGATAGCAAATCTATCACTCTTTACTTATCAAATGTTCAGGTGAGATCTTTTACTTCAAATCAGTCTAGAACTTCATGGTTATCACATGTCATGCCATTTTCACAGATTTGAATCACTCATTTCCTCTGTGTTCTAAGTGTAAGCTTTCTCCAAAGAACTGCAACTTTGTGGAACGGACTCCAACCACATGTGTGCTTCTCTGAACAATTCATTCTTGATCTCTTGAAGTCAAAATAAATTCTTCTTTCCTTCTTTATCATCATAACCTTTACTCTTTCATTTATATCCCACACCTCATTCATCAATAGCATTTAGATTGTAACCCCCCTAACTTGAGTGACTCTTGAGCCCTGTATGGGGTGAAATTGTGTATTAAAATATAATTAGCTATATTTTTCTTATGTTCAGATTTAAATTTTCATAATTAAATGACTCACTTTTTATTAAAACTTCCTTCTGTAAGCCAAAATTATTGATGACTCACTTGAACTGAATGACTAATACACTCAGTATATTGTTTTGTAAAAGATCCCTTTTATATTCGTTTGTTTAAATTCACCTAGTTAATTATTGTGATTTTTTTTTTTTAGTCTTTTTGTAAATTCCTGCTTCAAGTTTTAAATTTTTATTATTCAATTGTGTTATTGCTTTCACAGTTCTATCAAATTTTATATTAATATTTCTTTAAAACAAAGTAATTCATTAAGATGAAAATGTATTGAAAGTGCACTAATTTTCAAGACTTCCACAGAAAATTTATTTACTGGATCCCACATTTTCTAACAAAACTACTACTATTCAAATGTGGGCTCAATAAAAACAAAAACATAATCAGTAGAAAGCTGAAAAAGATAGGTTAGGTTACGTATCTAGACATATTGAATGATAAAAATTAAAAAAGCTGAATACTTCTGGAGCTTCAACAATTCTTATTGTAGAAATGTAACCAGCATTTTTATCACACCATATATAAGATTCCATCGATAAGAAATTTTATAGTTTCAACCCAGGATGAAATCCGTAACCCAATTTATCTCTTTTGGCATTCAATTACCCACTATTGGTCATTTGAGCTGAAAGGAAGGTGCTTCTGGTCAAATGTGTGGACTTCTCTGTCACACAAAGTTGTCCACCAAAATCAAATTCACATGAATAGCTTCATCATACTGTCTTTGACTACTCTTCAAGAATAGGGTGGGCCTACATAGCCATCTCCACCACTGCTGATAGTGGGGAGAAAGCAAACAAGAAAAGAGAATAGCAATCCAGATATGAGTGAGTGCTGATTATTAATCTAAGATATTATTATTGATAAACTATTAACATGTAATAAAAAAAAAATCAAGTTTTTTTCTAAATAGTTATAGACTTTGACTATTAATGTACTTTTTAAATAGTTTTCATGAACTACAAAACCTCTTACAGGAGGTAGCAAAGGAAAGCAAGAAGAAAGAACTAAAGATAAACTACAAGAAAGGGCCAGAAAGTTTTTCCCGTCTGAAACAATCCTGCACATATATAAATCTAGCATCCGTCCGTGCATTGAATATTGCCGCCATATCTGGTCGGGTGCTGCATGGTCATCAGTGAAAAGAAGAGCCCAAAATGCCAATTACAGATCAATGATATAATAATCAAGCAGGTACAGAAATTTAAATAACTGGGAATTGTTCTAACAGGATGGAAAGTTCAACACTGAGATTATACTAGAATGGTCAAGAATACATTCAAAAAGCTAAGCAAAGTATTAAGAGACAGGAAAATTTTGTTGGAAACAAAGAAATGAGTACTGAACTATTACATGTTATCTGTCCTCCTGTATGGAAGTGGATGCTGAACAGTCTCCTCGAAGAAACAAATGTAGTTCTACAGAAGGATCCTAAGGATACAATGGACTGAACATGCAAAAATGAACAGTTTTTGAGTCAATGGCAATAAAAGGGAAACTTATAGCTAACAGCAGGAAAAGACAGCTGCAATTTCTGGGACATCTAATGAGGAAAGAGGGCTCGAAGAATCTGATACTCCCAGGGTGGATAGGGTGAAGGAGGGACAGAGGAAAACAGTGTATAACATACTTGATGGGCTTGAGCAAGCGGATGGTAGAGCAGGATTTGGGAGAAATACTAAGACAAATGGTATTAAGAGTTACAAGGAATAGTAAGAGGTAAGATGTGGAGAGTCGTGATCATCTATATACTGAACGGACATGGACCATAAAAGAAGATATCAATGCAGATGGTTCAGTTTTGAATAATTTCCTTTTTTTTTTTTATAAGCGTTTCACCCCAAGCAAGGCATGTCACTGCCACTACTGCACAGGGGGCTACATAGAGTGGAGAAAGGATGATTAAATATAGGAAATGTCAGAGGGTGGGTGATAGGCAGGTAAGGATACCGAGAATGAGGGTTTGGTAGAGGAGAATGTTCTGAGAATAATTGGGAGTTAGGGTGATAGGAGGTGTCTATTGACCCTACATTTAAACACCTGGAGATTGTAGCTGTCGGGAAAGCAGACTTGTGGAAGGGAGTTCCACAAACGGAAAGCACGAGAAAAGAAGCTGTTGGAGTAGAATTTATGGTTACATCTTATCTGTTTAACTGTAAAAGCATAGGACCTAGTTGCTAATCTAGTATCTTGTAATCTAGTATTAGGCGGCACCAGTGATCTAAGTTCATCAGAGCAGAAGCCATGAAAGTACTTGTAGAAGAGGCACAGCGAAGCCACATCATGCTGGTGAGAGAGTGGTTGCAGTCGGTCTGCCAAGTCAGTATCAACCACGTTACAGATCCTCCTTTGTATTTTGTCAAGAAGCCCAAGGAGAGCAGCAGAGGCACCCGACCAGATATGGCAGCAATATTCAATACACAGGTGGATGGTAGATTTGTATATGTGCAGAATAGATTCAGGTATAGAATTCGATATAGTCATTCCATTTGAGGTCTGCCGAAAGTGTAAGGCCAAGGAGGCGTAGTATTTTACTCTCTGGGAGGCTAGCCTGTCCCATGCTAATGGGAGGTAGATGCGATTGTCTATGGTGGTTAGTTGATAACAGCTTCATTTTAGAAGCATTGAAATTTACTAGCCATTTCCTACCCCAGGCCACTACGGATTGGAGGTCCTTTTCAAGCACGGCAGCGAGGTTCGCTTTGTCGCCCACACCTGGTTTTTGATCGATGCGAGAGTAGATTGTTGTGTCATCGACATACATGCCTACTTGAGATCTAGTGGCATCGGGGAGGTCATTAATGTACATCAGAAAAAGCGTGGGACCTAGGATAGAACCTTGAGGGACGCCCACGTTCGTATGGTAGTTTTGGGAGGCATGTCCATTTAATACTACCTTTAATGTGCGGTTAAAGAGGAATGACTGGATGAGGTCAAACAGATGTCCAGTTATCCCGTAGCTCTGCAGTTTGCACAAGAGGCCAGTGTGCCAGACCCTGTTGAACAGTAATGGTCGTTAGCATATCAGCAGTAGACCTGGTGAAGCAAAACCCGTACTGTTTGTCAGAGAGAAGCCTGTAGATTGATTACAAAATTAATGTTTTATTCCTGAGAGAGATCAAAGAGGAAATCTTGAAATATTGTTTAAATAATTTTAAAATTGCTTGGAATAATAATAACACCTTCATTTTATGCATTTTTCTGAGAGTGTGTCAAAAACTTCTTAACTTCAGCAATGAATCATTCAGTAAGTTAAGTGCCATACGTGATACACGTTTGGGCAATCATGTCTCGAAACAAATATGACTGACTAGGCAGCAGATTAAAAGAACAAAATTCCCATGTTTGGTTATTTGGTCAGATTTTTAGCAAGTGAGAATTTTTTAGCATCACCTTTTGAAAGAAAGTTGAGATATCTCTTCATTACTGCTAAAGTCACACTGCTCATTTTCATTGTTTCTTGTCTACTTTGATAAGGTCAGGATTTTTAAATTAATACTTTTAATATTAGTAGTAGTAGTAGTATTCCACCAAACCCAGAAGATTAAATTTTCTGACATCTAATCTTGATTGACATTTGAATAACAGAATTCCAAACCAGATTTAATTAACTTTTCTTAATTAAAAATCCCCCCCCACTCTAAAAAAAAAAAACTTTCAAACTTTTCCAAAAGTAATCCTCATTTCAGCATAAAAATTCTTGATCCTAAAAACATGAATCACTTACAGTATAGAGTATTTAACAACTTGATGGGTTTTGGAATATCAAAAAGTTCATTGTTTCTTGATTTCAATCTGAAATTTCAAAAAAAAATTTTTTATAATCATATCACCCAAAACACTGTTTTGCAGGAGGTTACATAGGAGGAAAGTTATGAGAAAGAGTGACAGGTTATAGGGCATGTCAGGAAGTGGGTAAGAGAAGGATGAGAATACTGATGAGAGTGGAGTGGACGGAGAAAGGAGCATGAGATAGAGAGGATACAGGTTAGTGAGGCAGGAGATGACTATTGACTTTACATTTGAATTCTTGGAGATTGCAGTTGTCGGGAAAGCAAGTAAACAGAAGGGAATTCCACAGGCAGGAAGTGCAAGAAAGAAAGGTGCAAGAATTAGCAACTATGTCCCACCCTTTTACTGTGAAAACAATAAAATGTAATGCAAATTCTTCTTTAGCACCTTCTTTTCTTGCACTTCCCGCCTGTGGAATGTCTTCCGTTCACTTGCTTTCCCGACAGCTACAGTCTCCAAGAATTCAAATGTAAAATCAAGTCATCTCCTGTCTCACTAACCTGTATCCTCTCTCTTATGCTTCTTTCTCTGTTAAGTCCACTCTCATCAGTATTCTCATCCTTTTCTTACCCACTTCCTGACACACCCTATAACCTGCCACTCTTTCTCATGACTTTCCTCCGATGTAACCCCCTGAAAAAGTGGCAGTAAACTGGCTTGCTTGGGAGGATGTGCTAATAAAAAAAAAAAAAAATTTCTAAAACTTGACACATTGAAGTTATGCACTTTTTTGTGGCTACACACAAGTTACTTTTATTTCCACCATTTTGCAAATGTTCTAGATTCTCACAAATTCATGCTTAGAATTTGAAGGTAAAAATTATGCACAAAAGCACCTTTTTGCTTTTTTTATACTGTTTTTTTAATTTGATTTTTCTGTAAAGATGCCTCATAATTTAAATTTTTTCATTAAAAAAGGAAAAAAAAACCTTTTTGTAAATGGCTGTAACTACAAGAGATAGCAAAATGGTAAAAGAAGAAAAAAAACAATTTCAGAGATTGATGCCTATCTACTTTGCAGGTTTGTCATGACACCAAGTCTCTATCAGCTTTTTCGCACTCTTTTTCCTAAGACTTAAAAAAAAAAATCTTTGAAAGTCCTATAATTCGCACTTGCTTTTTAAACTCACAAGACTTGCACCTTTATTGCTATGGTTACTGTTGTTTAACTTTGTCTCTTAAAGCTAAATTCTCAAACTTCACGCTTCAGTTCTGGTGTGAGACAAATGGTTTTTACCATCATCACAATCCTATCAAAATTAGCCTCAATCATTTCTTATATTTCTTCTTCTTCTATGTGCCTTGTCTCTTTAGAACGTAGGCGATCATGGCCTTCCACATTTCCCTATCCCTGGTGGCTCTGAACATGCCTTCTCCTGTTATACCATGCAATCCTCATTCCGTCATCCACCTGATTAGGTTCTTCAAATATGTTATCCGTTGCTTTCCCCTGTCTCTTTTTCCCTCTATCTGGCCTGTTAGTATCAGATTCTCCAAGCCCTCCTTCCTCATTGTGTGTTCCAGGAATTTCAGCTATCTCTTTCTGATGCTCAGTATTAATTTTCTTTTTATTTCCATCATTTTTTATATTTATGACTATTTAATATATATGAATACAATATCTTTGTATATATTTATATTTTTATATGTACTATATTTGACAGCATAAAGGACACACAGACATGTTAGATATATTTGGGTTTTAGCAGTTTAAATTGAGAAAAATGTAAATAGCAAAGTACTACAGTGACAGTAGAAGAAACATTACTGTATATAAAAAGCAAGCTAGCACAGGAACTGAATATAGAGCAAAAAATTCTGAGCCGATATTCACTGCATCGCAATGCATGTCCTACCACTGACAGTACATTAACATAAAAATAAGTGTGTAAACAAAATAAATATATCAAGAAATAGAAAGTGATGGGCATCTTAAAATTAGTACTGCATCTAAAATAATTTTGATTTTTGATTACAATAAAATAAAAAGTATAAGCAGTAACATTAGCAAACCGCCTAGCAGCATACTGTTATTCAGAGTATTAGCAATACAAGGAAAATGTAATCTATATATATAAAAGGTAATCTGTAAGTCTGTGTGTGACTGAAATCTATGCACGCCTACATTTTTTAAGCTACACTATTCAAACTTTCTAGGGACACATATCTACAGGGAAGCCAGATCAACACATACTTTTTGAGTTTAAGTTCAGTAATTTTCCTTTTCGCACTTTTTGGCCAATGGAGCCGATTGTTTACATTTGCTCCATAAAACATCTAAGATGGTTGCTAGATTATGTCACAGAAATCAAATCATATGTGTCAAATGTGACTAAAATATATTTTTATTAAAATAAAAGAAACATGAGCCTTTATATTTAATTTTTATTCCGACATTTTAAAATTCATTTGGTCAACAAAAAAATGTGAATATTTTTCCCTGTAATTTTGAAACAAAAGAAATATTTTAAAAAAATGTGTTTTTTCAAACAAAAACAAAATATGTAAAAAAAAAGTGCCAATGGTTAATTTAATTATTTAAGTCTTTTTTTTTTTTTTCAGTTTTAATATTTCACACTTCAGAAAATAAAATTTAAAAAAAGATGAAGCTTTTTTTTTTTTTTTTTTTTTTGCTAAATATTTCATGCAGGAAATCAACTGTCTGTAATTCATGTGGCATTAAGATAACTTTTTCCTATAAATTTTTAAATATTCTTTGAAAATTTCTGAACTGTGACCGTAATAGTTTTTATATTTCTAATTTAAGTAAAACAAAATAAATAATTTTTATTTTTATGTTAAATTCATTTAATCAACAAAAAATGTAAATATTTTCCCCTATAATTTTGAAACAAAAACAGTGTTGTTTACAATGTCACACAACACATCAAATCATGCTTACACAAAACAAAAGAAAATAGATTTTTTTTCTCTTACTAATAAAATGTTCTGAGTTGCATGGCCAATGTCAGGCTATGATGCTAGTCACATGATAAAATCAAAATTTGTGCGAACAGAATGCATATATTTACTACCTTACCCAAGGTCTTGGCTAGTTACCCATTATTGGAGTGTATAAAATATAAATCAAAAGAAGAAAATATAATAATGTTGATGTCTAAATTCATATAAAAAATTCTGTGATTTCAATTAGACCCACCATCACACCCTCTGAAATAGCCATACGTTGACTAATTGAAATAAGGGTCCTGGGCATGACAGTAAACTGCATCTGGCAGCAAGGTCTCTGATTGGGAGGTTGTGAAGAGCATTGAACCACCTCTTAATTGCAGTTGTTCCCAGGTTCACCCTGACCCAGAGTGGTAGCACCTGTTGGGTCCCAGCTATGGGCCAAAAGTTAACTCCCAAACTGGGGTCAAAGCACAATGAAAGTATAAAAATAAACTTTTATAGAAATATCTACATAAAAGTAAACTTTTATAGAAAAATATGCATTTTTGAAGAAAAAAATTATTACTGTAACACATTTTTGATAGAAAAAATTATTCTCAGCAAAACATTTTTGAATTGAAAACTAGAAAACATTCAGTTTTCTAAAATAAGAAAAGAATAAAAACAAAAAAAATTTCATTAAAATCTGACTAAATCAACCTTCTCACTATAAATGAACATTAAAAAATACCTTAAAGCATGACCTTTTTGGCATTAAATAACTCACAGAGGTTGATATGCCATTAAACAAAACTCACTCACAACAACCAGTTGAAATAAAATTTTGTAAAGTGCAAACAGATAAGAAGGTAAAAAGTTAGTTGTTTTGTTTTATGGTATATCAATACCTTGGCGGGTCATTTATTGCCAACTAAATTTTATTTATTTATTGCTGGTAATACCTTTTCCTTTCAACAATTTATTGTTGTTTTTATATAAGCTTTGTGTCTAGTAATACATTTTTCTTTTCGAGTATCAAGATTCATTGGGATTTGTTTTTAAGGGCAGGGTCCCCATGTCCTACCCTGTTATTTAACCCATAACTGGAGGAAAGGGATGGATTAATACCTTTCCTAAGGGTACCAGTGCTTAAGTGAATGCAGGTATTCAACTGGAATTCAAACTCAGCTCACTGATTTCTCTTCCCTAGCCGATATCCACTGCACCACAATTCACATCTGTCACTAAACACTTACAGTACCTGGTCATCCATCTAAGTACTGACCAGGCTTAACGTTGTTTCACTTTGGTGATTGAGTGAGAACTGGTGTATTCAACATGATATGGTTGTAAGCCAGGTAAAAAGTACAGTTGGTTTTGTACAATAAATTTTCATTCATCTTTTGGAAAAATTAAGCTTTATTAATCAACATGTAAAATATTCTCACTCTTTTAAAAACAATCTAATGATTAAAATGACAAATACTTATTCAATAAAAATAAAATTATCTATGTTGTATACTCAACAATAAGATACTCTAAGAATTTATTCTTTGTTGTTAAAAAAAGAAAAAAAGAAATTTTCTTAAAAATTATTGTTTACCATGAAGTCCTATAAATTTAAATTAAAGAAATTATTCAACCATGAAGTAGACTTGTTTTCAAAGTATTTTTCCAAACAAATCAGATTATTCAAATTGGTTTGTGAAATTGAACGAAACACAAACTTTGTAAAAGTCGACAAAAAGTGTTAGTGATAACTTCAGCAATACTAAATACCGTGAGGATTTTAAAAAAACATTTCTAGTAAATAAAATTACAGAGTTATGTTAGCTAGAAGTGATTATATGAAATAAGAACTATAATCTGTGGAATAGAGTGTTGGAGATATATGTCTATCAGAGGTTGCATGCTTAAGAGTAAGAAATGATTTGCATGTAAGAGGCAGGGCAACTTTTTAGCACTATTTTTCTTTTAAAGTGCTCCTTTATGCTATCAAATAAGTTTATATATATATATATATATATATATCCGAGTGAATACAGAACAAAGAAAGAATTCTTACAACATCCAAAACATTAATTTAAAACAGTGCTCGATATATAATATATAGAGCTGTGAATGTTTATTATAAATTATATTTTAGAACATATACATAATCATTCTATATATATATATATATCTGCGATATACCTAAGTCCCTATTTTATACATATAGGCTAGGATTAAATAGGGACTTAGGTATTTTGAATTTTTATAAATATTTCAGTAGTTAAACATTTTTAGATACACTTAAAAACTTTTCTTTAAAACAACATTTAAAAGTATTATTACAGTTAGGTTTACATTTTTAAAAATATCCAAAAACTCTATCGCTTTCTACGTCATGTGATGTAAACATCTCGTGACAGGCGCTCCTCACGATGAACGTTCCTAGTTTAAATTTTAAAATCATTTGTTTCTGATGAAAGGCCAAGGCCAGTCTGAAATATCAAAAAAAAAAAAAAATATATATATATATATATAATAATAGAAGTAAATAAATACTGTCAAAAAATATATTTTTAAACGTATATGTGGATCATCATTATGCTATATATATATATATATATATATATATATATATAATATACTGGAAATAAATCTATAAAAGAGCTATAAGAACAAAAAAGAAACTTATTTTCATCTTCAAGTTTCAGCCTCTTATAGACTTCATCAAGGCAAATGTAAGCATTTTATTTTGCAGAAAGTACTTTAAAAAGATCTGCCTTGTGGTACAGTGGGTATCAGCTCGGAACGAGAAACCGGGGAGCCGAGTTCGAATTCCAGTTGAATCCATTGTATTCACTTACGCACAAATACCCTTGGGAAAGGTATTAATCCATCTCCTCCTTCCAGTTATGCCCAGTCAGTCATGTCTCTTTCGAGACATGATCGCTCAAGTGTGTTTCACGTATGGCACTGAACTGACTGACTGACTAACTTTAAAAAAATAGCATTTTTACTTTAGATTATAAATACTTGTTGGAAAAAAAATTCTTATATTTTCTTTCATAAAGTCTAAAAGAGGCCAAAATATAGTCTAAGATATGTTTTCCTTTTGTTTTTATTCTCTCTCTCTCTCTCACACACACACACACACACACACACGTTAAAATTTCTGATAATATCAACTGATTGGCAAAACACGTTAAAATGTTATTTACATTGATTGGGCTGTTGTCCTCACTTTTATTATCATATTCACTGTGTTCTAGCCATTGTACACTTCAACCATCTTCAGGTGAATGGGATTTTGAACTAAACCCTTTATTTTGATCATGGGAGTAAATTGTTCTTGTTCAATGAGGCATGCCAATTCCAGATGTCTTGGTTTTCTCAGTTTAATTCAACAAAAACTGGATCTAATCAATGCTTTTTTCCAGTGGCTATGAGGACAACAGTATAGACAATGTAAATGCCTTATCTTAGAAACATAGACAGTTATGTTAAAACGTTGTTTTATATATGAATATATATCATGTTTTCTTTTTCATATACACATATATATTAGATTTGTATTTTAATTTTTGTTTTTTAATAAAAGACTGGTTATTTGAAATCATTTATATTTGCAATAAAGCAAAGAATCTTTTTCATCTGTCTTTACAGTTGGTTATGATATATTTTTGAAATAATTTTAATTCAGTTTGAGCACGTATTTAGTTTTTTGTTTTTTACTTGTATGTTTTCAATTAATTCAGGTAGCAAATTGTCAGCAGTTAAGTAATTTCTGTTATTATAGTATATTAGTTTTTATGAATGAGATTTCAGCAAATTCATTTTGCAAACAGCATTTTGTTAATTTGATTTTATTGTTTAAAAATGGCTAATTATCATCAAAATTTGTTTGAATTTGTCCAAATGCAAATATTGTCTAACCACTCCAGAAACTAGAATACCACAGGGATTCACTTGAGCACTTTTCTGTCAAAAAGACCTCCTGATATAACCACCCATAACTTTATAGATACAAGATGGCTGCTTCCACAGATAATAAGAGTGAGTGTTAGATTTCTAGCATATGAGTGAATATGTGTATGGGTTTCTACAATACTTTAGATATTAATAATCATAATAAAGGCTACTTGGTTCTGAGCACACTTATGTGCTAGGGAAGCTTGCCAATCCCTGTTACAGATACCTACTCAGATACATTTACATTTGTTCAACATGTGCAGGAACCATTGGGATTTATACTGCAAATTTCCTTGGAATTGTTTTTTTTTTTTAGTGTGAGCACATTATCTCATGTGGACAACAGTTTAAACAAAGCCAATATACTCCTTGGTATTCTCAGCATCCTTCTGTAGAACAATATTTCTGTTGCCTTCAATTTTCTTTTCATCCGTGAGAAGACATCTTCTCTGTGCCACATTGTGGACATGGCTCTCCAAAATTTCTTATTCCTTGTGGCCCTTAGCAGGTTTTTTTTACTTTTCCCCCAATTTGCCATCCATTCATACAAGTTTGTCAGCTAGGTGTCTCACTGCCTTCCCCCATCTCTTTTACCCTCAAATATTATGAGGAGTAAGCTTACTATTATATGGTGAGAAAGTTCAGATTGACTATTTAAAACAACCAGAAAATAAAGCTATAAAAGAAAATTATGGAAATACACCATTTCATTTTTTTTCAAATGTTATATCCTTTCAAGGCAAAAGAAATCATGTCTCTGCAAATTCTTATTATTCATTATCTAGAAATCATGACAACTTTTTGAGAAAGATAGTGGAGTGGTTTTTCATTGCCTTTTCCACGGCATTCAGTCTTGTTCTTCTCTTAGATTGATTGCCAACTAAACTTAGAGAGCTCAGTTAACTTGCTATTTAACCTACACCTGGATAAAAATTCTTGCAGGCATGAGACCACTTCTCTTTCCAACATTTAGGGAACCGGGGTGAATGGAATACAATGGTATCTTTGTATTATTTTGAACTACTGTTCTCATCTTGGTTGATGCACATCTAAATCTAAACTTATATATAAATGGAACTTTGTGTGTCTATGTGTGTGTGTCCGTTACCTATAGACTCCAAAACGGCTGAACTGATTTTCTTGAAAATTTACACAGTTGTACTATTAGCATCTGCGAGTGTTCTTAGCTAAGTTTTGTGTCGAGGTACCCTCGATAAATATTGAAAATTCATAATCGAAAACATCAGGTTATAGCAGGAGTGGTCTGATTTTAATCAAATTTGATACACTCATAGACAAAGACATAAGAAACGATATTCAGAAGTTTCAAGTTTCAAGTTGCAGTTCTATTCTTGGATGACTTATTTGATTCTGAGATTGGAAATCAATACTCTGATATCCTACCGGGTCTGATCAAAATTAGTTTTTCAGCCCTTTTATTTTAGTTTTTGCTTCGGGTTTGGCTCTAAGTAGGTACAGTTGTAGTTCTTAGTTTCAGCCATGATACCATTTACTCAGAGGACTTATTTAGCCTTCAAAATTCGGTTTACAATGAAAAAAACTTATTTGATATCGATACCAGAAATCAAAATTTGACTTACATCCATTCATTATTCTTTCAGTCTACGGTTTCGCTTTAACTGGAAACGACTATTGCTTTTTAGTCTTTCGTGGCAATGTCGAAAGAGTCTGAGCTCCAGGACTATGGATTAGTTTTAAAGCTTTCATTACACCTGAGCAACACCGGGCTATACTGCTAGTGTTATTATAAACACACTGTTTTGACCAAGTATCTCCCGGTCTTCAGCAGGTGTTCATCAATTGGCTAATATGGAATGTATGTTCATTATTGTAATATATCCTGTGATATTAGTTATCATCTGTTCCTACTGGATTGATGTTTTAATACCTGATCTTATTATTGATGTGCATTGTGGTGCAGTGGATATCGGCTCGGAACGAGAAATTGGGGAGCCGAGTTCGAATTTCAGCTGAATTCATTGCATTCACTTACTTGGGAAAAGGTATTAATATGTCTCTTCCTTCCAGTTATGGGTTAAATAACAGGACAGATTGGGTTCTATAGCCTTGGTCGGCAACCAGTCTACCGCAGAAAGCAATGGCAACCTACTGCAGGATAATCTTCTGCACAGTCAGTCATGTCTCTTTAGAGACATGATCGCCCAAGCATTTATCACATATGGCATTTAACTGACTGACTTATTGAATTCCTGACCATGATAGCAATACATGTATAGCCAACTCCTATGACCACTACACCACCATCCCAAAAGACATTAGTGGTGTATTTTTGGAGCCTTTTGTTATATTCAGTGTCAGATGGTTTTGACATCTGGTTATGATGGTAGGTTCTTTCTCCCTTTGTAGTTTAGTATTTTATTTCTGAGATGACTAATTGTATATATCTTTGTATTCTTTCAAACTATTGTTTTCATCTTGGTTGATATAGATGTTATAATAGACACATTTCAATGAACACCCAATGATGACTAGAGGGTACTTGGTTGAAACCTTGTTTCTATAAAAACATCTTTATCAACCAAGATGAAAACAATAGTTCGAAAAGATACAAGGATATTAAAAATTACACATCTCAGATTAGACTGGAATTTGAACTCTGTTCATCAGTTTTATTTTCAGCACCTATAGCTATAACACTGCCTGTATATCCACAATTCAAGAGTATTTTAATTAAAATTACTACTTGTGTATTTTTCATTAGAAAATGCATGAAATATCTCCATCTTTTTACAGACTCTTTTAGAATGACGTCAGCTGTTGAGATGAATAGGAAGTAAGACAATATCATGGAATGGCAATGTATTTTGGAAGACTAAATTACCTCATACATTTTCCATTAGTGTTTACTTTATCCATGTCATATTGTTCTTCCTTTTATTATAAATTTTCTCCTTAATTTTCTGCTTTTTGCTTATCTTTTCACAATTTACATCCATATTTTTCTTATATCCATTTTCTCACACTTCAAAATGATGAATATTAGATTTGCTTAACATCTTTCCACTGTTGCCTCTGGCCTGCAGAAACTCGGTACATGTATGGAAGCACATAACTGGAATAATTATCGTTCTTTTTTTATGTGTGCGCAACAGACAATAAAATGGCTATAACAACAGTAGTTAAAAATAAATGAACAGAATTTTAAAGAATAAGACAAAATGAACATAAAAATTCCTAATTTTATCTATTTTGATTATGAATATTTTAGAATTTTCCTTGTCCGTATATTGTTGTGTTTTGCATTTAGACAATATCTTCGGATTCTTTTTAAATATGTCATTCACAGCTGAAGCTTTTATTATGTGATAATTCTGTCCTGAAAATTCATAGTTTTATTAGTTTCTCTTTAAATTTGGTATAAACTTCAAAATATAATTAAAATTCTGCTCAGAAATAATATGGTGCATTTGGAAAAATATTTTATTTTTTCATAATAACCAATGAATTCTGAAATAATCTGCTTGTTTATAGCTATGAATTTATAATGCATCAACGTATAGTACAAGGTTATGAATGCAGGAGAGCCCTGTAGTATTAAAAACCTGTTAGATCAGTGTTTTCCAAATTTTTTTTTCTCTGGGTTGTATTTTCAGAAAGAAATATTGCTCTTGCATCACCAAATTTTGTGATAAAAAGTCAGTTAACTAACATGTAATCTTGGTTGATATAGATGTTTTTATAGACACAAGATTTTGACCGAGTACCCTCTAGTCATCATTGGGTGTTCATTGAAATGTGTCTATTATAACATCTATATCAACCAAGATGAGAACAATAGTTTGAAAGAATACAAAGATATATAACATTTAGTCATGCCTGATACACACTTGGGTGATCATGTCTCGAAATATACATGACTGACTGGGCATAAGATTATCCCACACTAGGTTGCCATTACTTTCTATGGTAGACTGGTTGCCAGCCAAAGCTATAGAACCCAATCTGTCCTGTTATTTAACCCATAAATGGAGGGAAGAAATGGATTAATACCTTTCCCAAGTGTATTGCTCATAAGTGAATGCAAGAAATTCAACTGGAATTCAAACTCTGCTCCCCAATTTCTTGTTCCGAGCCAGCATCCACTGCACCACAACACACATGCATTTAAAATAAAAAGCAGAGTTGGGGGTTAAGGGAAGATAACTGTGAATTCAAAGTCAGAACACTGAAAATTCTCTCAAATAGCAAACTCTAGTTACTATATTTTTCATACTTAATATAATGCAAAAATAAAATTAGACAATAATTATTTATAATTATTTATACTTGTTCATGCATCTAATTGCAATTAAGCCATAGTAATATTTCAAATTTTGAAATCAAATTTATTTTTTGCATATGAATTTTTAAAAAGCATTTCTAAATCCTTAATTGTGTCTCGATTATACTGCTTTACATGCTATTCTCTTCCACTGCACCTATGAAGTGCACCACACTATTTGCGAACCACTGCATTAAGTTTTTAACTGATTCATGGCCAGATATTAAAAGGCTTAACTTAGAATTGTAAAAGATGACAAATGTAAAGTGAAATAGTGAGGAACAAATAATAGATTTTGAATAAAATTTTACAGCTTTCTATTATTCTTTTTAAGAGTTTTAATGTACATTCCACTCCTCTTTTCTTTTAGAATGGAATCGTATCTACCTAATAAAAATATTATTAGAGACATGGTAAAGTAATGGTTAGCAGCTCAAATTGTGGAGTCAAGGACCACAGTTTGAATTCTTGTTAAGTTCATTATATTTACTTATGTGCTAATACAAATATGAAAGCTATGAATCTGTCTCTTTTCCTTCAAGCTATGATTAAATTATCAGAACAGAGTAGGTTCTATAGCATTGGGTGGCAACTAGTATAGGAGAAAGAAAAACTATGAATTCAAACCAGCCTGCTACCATGGAGATGTTGGTTTTTTAGGCAAAGGCTAGAAGGTAAATTCAAAGTAAAACTATATCTGAGAGACAGGACAGATAAACCTCAACATCCCAGGTACAGAAAGAACCAGCCAGGCATAGCACTATTCTGCCTTGAATATCACCATGAACAACAAATGTGATATGGAGGAGAGTGGTGACCACAGAGCAGTGCAAAAGGCACTGAATAAAAAAAACGAGTGCTAATATTATGTGTTGGTCTATATTTCTAAGATGAGGTAGTATTTACATTATTCACAGATACCTCTCCCAAGTAAGACCTCCAATAGAGAAGAACATGATTAAGGATTGCGTGTATGCTGTTCCATGTAGCTGTGGAAAGAAATAAAAAGAAGAAATGGGCAACCTTCTTAAAACAAGGCTGCAAGAATATTTTAAGGCCATAACATGAGGGGAGATAGAAAAATCAGGGGTAGCTGACAACATATTTTTTTTTTTTAATCATCTCACCCCAAGCAAGGCATTCCACTGCCACTATTGCGCATGGGACTACATAGGGGAAGGTAAAGAGAAGGAGTGGTTAGACATAGGGAATGTCAGGAGGAAGGTGACAGATGAGTAAGGATAGCGAGGATGAGGGTTGGGCAGATGGGAAGAGTGTTTAATAGAATGAGAGCAGATTAGTGTGTTAGGAGGTGTCTATTGACCTTACATTTAAATTACTGGAGATTGTAGCCGTTGGGGAAGCAATCGTTTGGAAGAGAATTCCACAGTCGGGAAGTGCGAGGAAAGAAACTGTTGGAGTAGAAGTTACGGCTGCATTTTATCGGTTTCACTGTAAAAGGGTGGGATCTAGTTGCTAATCTAGTATCTCGTTCAAATTCGTATTTAGGGGGCACTAGTGATCTAAGTTCATTGGAGCAGAAGCCGTGGAAGTATTTATAGAAGAGACACAGGGAAGCCACGTCACGCCGGTGGGAGAGAGACTGCAGGCGGTCTGCCAAGTCGGTATCTATCACATTACAGACCCTCCTCTGAACCTTATTGAGGAGAACAGCAGGGTCACCCGACCAGATATGGTAGCAGTATTCAATGCACGGGCGGATGGTAGATTTATAAATGTGCAGGATAGATTTAGACGGAAAAAATTTCCGGGCCCTACACAGAGAACCGACTTTCATAGCAGCGGATTTAGCAATGGATTCTATATAGTCATTCCATTTGAGGTCCACTGAAAGTGTGAGACCAAGGAGGCATAGTGTTTTACTCTATGGAGGGAGAAAGGGGATCACTGCCCTCGATGGCAGGAAGTGAAAATAATTGACAGAGAACACCATTAGAAACTATGCAAACTTAAGGAATCAACGCATATGTTTGGCCACAAAAATCTCCTAAGTCGGCCAATATGGGAACCAGTAATAAGGACTTTTAGAGAAATTCATAAACATCAAAGATTGCAATATGAATTCTGGTAAAAATTGATTACTGAGACATTAGGTTTATAAGTCCCATTCATACAATAATATTCTCCAGGACGCATGTCTCAGTTGATATAGGTGTTGGTTAGTTACAGTAACTTGACCCAAAGAGTTGTGAGCTCAATACCAGGCTACAGCAGTAGAGTTAAGTTAAAGAGAGATAACTACATGGCTACAAGAAGTGGCATCACACACAGAATGAGAGTGATATGCCCCAATGATTGAAATAAAGGGTTTGGTTCAAAATTCCTAGCACCTGAAGAAGGTCAAAGGCTGAAGCATCATAAACATGGCAGAAAGATGAAGTCATCGAACATTGAAAATAATGCTAATATTAAGTGTTTCCATATGTGGAAACATTTGGCATTCATTGAACAAAAGGACAGTGCTATTTTCGGTTTAAATTTATAAAAAAATTTTTATTAAAGCAATTTTTCAGAACAATAGGTTTCTCAAGTTCACTAATTGCTATTACTCTTTCCAGTACTGACAGAAGTTTCTTTTGTAAATTTTGTTTAAGGTAATTTGGAATGTTAACATCTTGATTATATCATTATTTTCTCTTCAAGTTACGTGTGTCTATCTATTTTAGTTATTGCTGATAATTTCTCTCAGGGTATCTTCCTTGCTCCATAATGAGGTACTCTGATATTTATGAAGTTTAAATTAGTCAAGGTCCAAAGTCTGTGGGCGACCCTAGTAGGGATCAGATTCACTTTAGTGATAAGCCATTACATTACACCAAGGTGTTCAAACAGAAAAATGAGGATTATCTAAAAATTCATAAATTGTTAAGTGTTAACTTTTTTTCTTTCCTGACTTGGTTGATTCTTATCAACATTGACTTTGGTCTAAAGTCAAAGATAAGAATTACTGATATATAGAAATATCTTCACAAAAAAAAAAAAAACTGAAATTATGAAACATTGCAAAAAATTAAATAGATTTTGATTTTTTCTTTTTCTTTTTTTTCTACAGAAAATTTTTTCAGTGTCTGAAGAGTTTAAAAATAAGTTTCAATAGATTTAAACTTTGGATCTAATTCTGTAGGTTAAATTTACTGAGCCTATGTGCACACACGTAACTTGATTTTAAGCAATGCTCTCTCTTGATTCATTCTGAAATATGAGCACCGCAGATGTGGCTGTTTAGTGTTGCTACAGTCTTATGATCCTTTTCACAGATGTGGCAACAATAAACTAATCTTGCAGGAGGTGTTATAGTAATATTTTGGGTTAAGTTATATATTATGTTCTAGTCTATTAACTGACTGCATCTTCTGTAAAAAAAAAAAAAAAAAGGTGAGTCACTGTGATGTGCCAGAAAATTTATCTCGTCAGAGTCCATCTTGCACATTTACAAATCTACCATTTGTCCATACATTAAATACTGCTGTCATATCTGGTTGGGGGCTCCATCTATTCATCTTGAAGTTCTTGACAAAATCAAAAGAAAGAAAGATCTGTAACGTAATCACTCCTGACTTGGCATCTCGTGGCATAATTTACCGCTGTCTTTTTTTATAAATATTTTCATCTCTGACAAGCTTTTTTCCCTGTTGCCTCTACTGCATTTAATTAATTCTATAGATAGACAAATGTTTTCCTGACCCACACTCTCTCACTTTTTTGCTCCTAGATATAGAACCACATGGTAACTATATCCCCACTGGAGAATGTCATTTCTCCGGTCCACTGCCAAATGATTTCTCTTTTACCTTTCATCACACTCACACGTATCTTTCTAAAAGAAAAAAAAAAAAAGAACTCCACCTCTAAATTAAGTTGAGTTTTCTTTTTGGTTATTCCAACTCAGCACAAGGCTGACTTGTGCCTGACCATTGTAGTCATGCTTATACTAGTTTATTCTAACTTCTAGACCAAGTAAAAGAAAACAGATATCCCATAACTATGTTTAAACTTTCTATTGATAAAGTAAGTACAAACCTTCCTTTGGCTGCTTCAACTCTGTGAAAGACTGATTTGAGCATGATCATTAATACAATGCTTAAATATACTTACCCTCTCTCCTGAATGAAAAGGAAAATATATATAATCAAGAGACATAAAAAGCAGTTGTCTTTTACTATGGTGAACATAAAAAAAGAATACATAGTCTGTAGTAGAAAGCCAAATTGGACTTTCAGTTGAATTCACTGCATTCACTTATGCACAAATATTATTGGGAAAACTATTAATCCATTTCTTCTTCCTCTAGCTATAGATTAAATCGCAGGACAGATTGAGTCCTATATCCTTGATTGTCAACATGTCTACAGCAGAAAGTAATGGTAAACTACTGAGGAAAAATTTTCTGCATGGTCTGTTATGGATTAAAATAGACATGATCAGCAAAGTGTGTATCACATATGGTGCTTAAGCGATCAAGTAGAAAGCCATATTTTATTTTGCTTCTCATTTATATATAAACACAAACTCTGCTCAAAATATACAAATACAACATTTTAACTGACATAAGTCAGTCAATCAGTAAGGGGCCATACGTAATACACGCTTTGGGCAATCATGTCTCTTTCAAGACATGACTGGACGGGCAGAAAATTATCCCGCAGTAGATTGCCATTGCTTTCTGTGGTAGACTGGTTGCCAGCCTAGGCTATAGAACCCAATCTGTCCTATTATTTAATCCAAAACTGATGGGAAAAGACAGATTAATACCTTTCCAAGTGTATCTGTGTATAAGTGAATGCAAAGAATTCAACTGGATTTCGAACTTGGCACCCCGATTTGTCATTCGGAGTTGATATCCACTGCACCACACACAACGAACATTCAACTTAGATAAGGTAAATTTTAAATCAACATATTCTAAATTCTCTGAAATACAGAGCTATGATTATACAGTTTTATTTTTTATTATCATGACGAGAGTAAAAATTATACACAGTCATTCTTTCTTGTTGAATTTCATTATACTTTGGATTCTACTTGTTACTGAATGAAATTAATAAAATATTTGAAAAATGGTAGCAAGTTATTTTCTTTTTCAAAGGTAGCATTTTGTTTCAACAGGTTGAGTCGGTTAACAATACTGTTTATTCTGATGGGCTTTTTTATACATTATTAAGACATGTTAACTGCAAAAAAGAAAGCTCTAAATTTACACATGAATTGTAAATGTAGGTATCAGATATGCAGCAATGATAAACCTGAGAAAAATTCTTCTGAAGATTCTAGATATTTATCTTTACCAACAAATCTATCAACTCAAATAATTGCTGATAAACTCAGAAATTGAATTTAAAACCACCTAACTGCATTTTCTAGCATAAAAGACATAAATTATAATTTAAAAAATAAGGTTAATAAATATAACTGAAATTCTGGTCTACCTGTGTGTGTGTGCATACATACATACATATATATATATATATATATTTCATCAGACTATAAAAACCCCAACTAGAATACACACACACACACACACACACGTACAGCAGCTTGTTGAATATATGCACATACATGCACACACACACACACACGTACAGCAGCAGTGGACAAAGCCAGCTATTCATAGATGGACCACGACAAAGTTCGGACAGTCTAAGGGTTTCTCTGCCATTCTGAGGATGAGATTTTAGTCTCAAAATATTGATTTAATAAATAGGTCTTACAAACACTTCCTGACCTTCCTTTATTTCATTCAACGCATTGTGACAGCCTTCAAGGCATAACCCATAGATATATATATGAGAGAGAGACAAAAAGAAAATTTCTTTTAGCTGATGCATTTCATCCTCTGTGGAATATATTTTCTTTTAATATTCAAAATTGTTTTTTTTTTTTTGTGTGTGTATATATATATATATATAGTCAGCCACAGACAGATCTGTTTCATTGTGTCACAGCTTTTCAGTACGGTTAGACAGCCAATTGCTTTTTACCCAGGATTGAAACCCGACCAAATTGGCGTCAGTCGGCAATTCTACCTCTGAGCTACGTGCACTCGGTAGGAGGCAGACATTTTAGTGTGTATATTATCAATAGCTGAGAGTGTTCTAATTCATTGCTGAATGAACAATGCGTAGATGCCAGAGTAACTGCTGTTTTTCAAAGTCCACCATTCTTCCAGAGTGCTCAATCAGGGTGTGAGAGCATAAATATAAATATATATAGACATAATATAATTATATGGTCATATATCAATTTCACATTGCGACATGGAGGTTTCTATGTTTCAAGATAGGTTCACACCATCAGGCAATAATGGTGTGGTTGTTCAGATGATTTACATTTAAATGACAAATTCTTTTGGTTTGCTTTGAAGGTATGTAGGTGTTTTTTGTGTGGCTAATCAGAATGGAGATTCACTTTGGGGTTTGACCCCGAAGAATTCCTTGTGCTAACCAACTCCATTCTGATTAGCCACACAAAAAACACCCACATACATTCACAGCAAACTAAAAGAATTTGTCATTTAAATGTAAATCTTCTGCACAACCACACCAACATTGCCTGATGATGAGAACCTATCTCGAAACATAGAAATTTCCATGTCGCAATGTAAAATTGATATATGACCATATAGTTATATTATATTAAGCGCTATAATACTCATTATATTGAGCACTGTTTATAATAAAATAAAAGCCAGAGCACTCAAAATAAAAATAAAAAACCTTGAGTCTTCTTCACTTGAAATTATATATATATATATATATATATATATATATATATTACAGAATTTAACGGAAATCTATGAAACTGGCATTAGGTGACATATTTGAATTTATATTTGTTTAACATTATTATTTTTTAATGGATATTCATATTTGAGTGGAAAGTTTGTTTTTATTTTTTATATATGCATATATATATAGTTTAAACAGTACATTAATCACTTAAGAAATTGTTTGTAGACTATCTATCCTTTGGCAGGAATTGAATCTGCAAACTCATACATGGAGAGATGCTGTCTTTAGGTGAGATGTGTCTTTACCAATCGACCCACACAAGATATCATGGAAGACAAGGTTTAGTGTTAGATTTATATAACTATTCTCCTGATTTTCATCGAAAAATTAATATCTACTCAGATTGTATCTGAATGTAAAAGATTAAAAAAATAATATTGTTAAACAAATATAAATTCAGATGTGTCAGCCAATGTTAGTTTTGTAGATTTCCATTAAATTCTGTACTGTTGTTTTAGGTAGGGTTTGTTTACATTCAGATACAATCTGAGCAGATATCAATTGTTCGATGAAAATCAGGAGAATACATATATAAGGCTGAAACTGAACTTTGTCTTCAATGATATCTTCTGTGGATCGATTGTTAAAGAGACTTCGGGCATATAGACGGCATCTCTCTAGTATGGGAGTTTGCAGGTTCGATACCTGCTGGAAGATAGATATTTTCCATAACGATTAAGGCTGGTGGAAATTAGTAGTATCCTTGGTAATTTGTAAGGTTAATTCCACGGAGGATCGTAATCTGATGAGAACTCAATGTTAGAATTTAACAGTAATATAATGAAGCTAAACTAGACGACTTTATAAATCCATTGGTGATAATTTATTTCATGAATATTTTAAAAAAATGTAAATTCCTCAGACTGCAATTTTTGAGAAAAATGAATGTGTTAGATTTGTTCAAATGAAAAAAATAGTGGTAAGAAGAGGGAAAGATTTTATTGATGGGAGAGGGAATTAAATATACAATGTTAATTTTTAAATGGCATATTCAGAATGTTGCATTTCCATCCCAGAGGATAAGATGACGTTGGAGTGAACTTTAAGTTAAACATTTTCAAATACAGGACAGTAAATTTAGGGGCTGTATTTTAACTAGAAGAATTGGATTGTTAGATTTTTACATGAATTTCAACGCCAATAATATCTTCATCTTTTAAATATAATCTTTTTGGGCTTCATGACAATAAAATTGCTATCAAATATGATAAAATTGTTACTGATGATGAAAATAATAACAAAAATAAAATGTTTTCCTTCTTCCTCTTCCCTCCATTATCTCTTCCAAATGAATAAATCTAATCCATTCATTTATGCAAAAATTCTGGTCTGAGGAGTTGAATATTAAAAAAAAAATACTAATGAAATAAATTATCACCAGTGGATTTGTAAATTCATCCAATTTATTTTCATATCTCTCTCTCAATATATATATATATATATATATATATATATATATATATACATACAAGTGCGATGGTTAAATTGTCGCTTTTTCATGTTTTTGATTTTGTCAACTGCGCAGTATAGTAGGGTCAGTTGGGCACCATCTGTGAGAAGAAGCACACCAAGAAACAATTCATTCTTCTAGAAACTTAGACAACATGCTGTACTGTTTGGCATTCATGTCAGGAGCTCTGGTGCAAACATTTCAAGATGTTTGGATGATAATCAGGAGATTTGGAAAGAGTTGGATGTGTCTAATGTTGACTACGAAGATGCAGCTGTTCAGAAAATTCCCTCTGATTGTTGTGGTAAGAAGAGAATTCGCAAAATTCATTTGTGAGAGCATCACACTCAACATGTAGGCCTACATCAAGCGCTTAGAGGAGGTAAGGCTGCCCTGGGTCAAGAGGGTGACTGTTTGATGACCCTACATCTGGCAACAGGACTCTGCAACATGCCACACAAGCAAGAGAATCCAGTCATGGTGATTAGACAATTTCTGTGGCCATATCACCCATTAAATCTAGCCACCTAACTCCCAGACTGAAGATGATTATTATGTGTGGGTCACAGTAGAGTAAGAGACCAACAACTCTTTGTAACACCAACTATGAACCAAAGACAAGGATTACGGTAGCATTCACCAACTTAAACAAGAAAACCTCCCAGAAGAGTTGTAGGTGATTCCAAAGTCATTCAACCCAAATTGGATGTAAATTTTACAGCCAACTGGGTTTGAACAATGCAGGTTTCTAGTAACATGTTGCAATAGCTATTCTCCAAATGTAAAATTTTAATTTGTGTATATATATATATATATTTTTTTATTTTTTAAATTCCATAAATAAAAATTCTTTTAGCCTGAAGAATTCCTTGCAAGGAGTAAAATGGGCCATATACATTATTTTTGGCACTTTATTATTCATTTACTCAAAAGAGTATATGTGAAGTCAGTCTCAGGTGCTCCTACTTTTTGCCTTGTGTCACACTTTGTATATTACTAAAGATGTATAATCCACCACCACTAACATTGTACTCTTGTTTAGTTTTTTTTTTTTCAATTTCCCTATTTTTCTTGGGTTTGTCATTTGATTTGATTTTTTTTTTTAAATCTGCAAAAAATATCCCAAATTGATTTTAGCTGTAAATCAATCTTCATTTGAATTGTTAATGTAAAGATGCTTATCTTCAAGTTAACTTGGAGTAACACTTTAGAATTAGAATCTTTCTCTATTTTTTTTATTTCTTTTAAATAAAGATTCAACAAGAATTAAATGAATTTTAAGTGCTTTATTACCTTTGAAAGTGTAGGACATTTTTTTATGAAAAAAAGAAAAGTTTTCTGTAAGATCTTTAAAAACTGCAATCTACAAAGACATTGTAAATATTAATAATCTAGTTACTTATTCAGATTAGCATGTCAGAATTTGTTGAATATCATTGTTTTATTTATGCTTTTCATTGAAAAGGATATATAGTTATTTTCTAACTCGCATAATATTTCTTAGTGAGACTTTGTAGTGTTTGGAAAAAAATTAAGAATTTACATTATTTAAGAGTTGGTAAAATAAACAAATTTGATGCAAATGATAGTTGACACATTAGTAGATCTTATATTACTTGGTTTTAGTTAAAAGAATACCTCTTTTATGTACAAAATTATTAATAAAATGCAATATCTCTACAGACTGGAAAACAACTTAAAATTTAATCATAATGGAGAAAAATAAAATTTACTCAGCATATTAAAGCTTACCAACCCCATCTTTAGTCCTGCGTATGACGGTAAACTGCATCCGGCAGTAAGGTCTCTGATTGGAAGGTTGTGAGGAGCATGGGACCACCTCTTAATTGCTGTTGTTCCAGGCCCACTCTGACCAGGAGTGTTAACACTTGTTAGGGTCCCAACTATGGGTAAATAGTTTTGATCCCAGGTTGAGGGGTTAATTATTTTTTGTTTTATCAAAATCTGACTAAATCAACTTTCTTACTATAACGGAATATTAAAAAAAATATACCTTAAAACCCCACCGTTTTGGCATTAAATAACCCACAGAGGTTGATATGCTGTTAAACAAAACTCAAAATCAACCCCATCTTTGATTTTACTGGTAAGTTTGGAGTTATATGAAGAGATTTTTATTTTATTCTATATTCTTTTTGTTTACCTCACCAGGTTATAAAAATGTATTTTAATCTGTACACATGATATTCATCAAGCTATGCTTCCTAATTTGTAAAAAGAAATTAGTGGTGAAATTAATCTTTCTTTATATTTCTAAGATGAGGTACAGGGTGACCCCACAAAAACAGAACCCATAATTATTCCAATAAACCTGACAAAGGTCAAGTTTCTTCCTGAAACTTAGTAGATTTACAATTCAGTCCATGTACAATCATTCTACAAAATTTTAGTTGGTTGTTTTGCATAAAAATCATGATCTTATCAAAATATGTTCCAAATGGACTCAGCCACATTGGAGGCAAACTTGCAAATGTGCAAAACTGTCAATTACTCAGACACATCCCTCTTTAGGAATTTCCCTGAGGATAGCCCCATCTTGCTGGAACCACTGATCCATCCCAGTGATTAACAGTTTTATTAAAAAAAATGTATAGGTTCTGTTTTTTGAGGTAACTCTTTATTGTAATTTGTTTCATTATTTATATTGTTTGAACTGTTGTCCTCATCTTTATTCCCGTATTCACAACATTTTCGCCGTTGTATGCTCTAACCTTCTTCAGGTGATTGAAACTTTGAACTGATCCCTTTATTTTGATCACTGAGTTAGATTGTTCTTGTTTCACGAGTTATGCCACTTCTGGAATTATTAGTTATCTCCATTAAACTCAAATCTCTTAGTTTTTTGTTCACCACTGCTGTAGCCAGGTATTGAGCTCACAACCCTTTAGGTTAGTCACTAGATTCAACCAACACTTTTATCCTCTGGGCCATACATCCTTAAGACGTCAATGCATGAATATTTGAGACTTATGAACATTATGTCTCCATAATCATTTTTACCAGAGCTCATATTACAATCTTGATGTTTGTAATTGTTTTTTTTACTGGTTCCCATGAAGTATTCATTTCTATGCTTGGCTGGCTTAGGAAATTTTTGTAGTCCAGCATATGCACTGATTCTTTAAGTTTTTGTATTTTCCATTGGTGTATAAAATTCTGTAATTTTTCTGTTAGTACATCCATTTGTCTATCACCTCTTCTAAAATAACCATATGTTGATCAGTTAAAACCAAATTATAGAGAAATTTGCAAACAAGGAGATACAAATACAGTTGGTTTTACTAGGATGAGTAACTTGGTACAATAAATTTCATTAATCTTTTGAAAAAAAATTGAAATTTTATTATTTAACATAAAAAAATACTTCTTGTATACTATTTTAAAAACAGTTTAATGATTTGTTGTGGCAAATCTTTGTTGCCAAGTTGTGGTGGCCTGTTTGGACCAAGAAGAAAGACACAGAAAACAAAGAAGGCAAATTCAAAGAGTGTATTAGAATAACAGAACATATATACAAGTAATAAGTGTTAGAAGTTGGCAGATAGAAGTGTATGCCCGAATTATGTAGTTATGCTGTGTCTCGACTGTCTCACAGCTGTGTCCGCAGAAGACATGCAGGTTAGTATTCTGTTACATGAGGAAAAGTCCATTCCTATAAATAGGACACCATAACATGATTAAAATAAGTAATTATTTAATAAAAATTCAATATCGTTTTTTGCATATCTTTAAGTTTTCATATTTTGTTGACTGGTTTGTGAAATTGAACAAGGTGTAGAGTTTGTAAATCTCAACAAAAAATGCTAATGATCACTTCAACAATATTAAACACCATGGGGATTTCAATACTCGGTAGCATGTTGTAAAAAAATTCTACTAATAATAAAATTGTACTTAGGCTCTCGAATTATCAATAGAGTTTGAGTTTTGCTTAACGGCATATCAATCTCCATGGGGTATTTAATGCTAAAAAGGTGGGATTTTAAGGTTTTTGTTTTTTTACATGTTTGGTTATAGTGAGAAGGTTGATTTAGTCAGATTTTTATGAAAAATTTTTGTTTTGATTCTTTATCATTTTAGAAAATTGAAAATGTCTTCTAGTTTTGTATTCAAAAATGTTTTGCTGAGAAGAATTTTTTTTTCCTTCAAAAGTGTGTTATAGTAATAATATTTTCTTCAAAAATGATTTGTTGGTAAAATTGTTCCTTCAAAAATATATATCTTTCTATAAAAGTCTCTCTCTCTCTATATATATATATATATTTCTCTAAAAGTGTATTTTTATACTTTCCTAGTGTTTTGACCCCAGTTTGGGGGTTAACTATTTGCCCTAAAGGTGCTACCACTCTGTGTCAGGGTGGACCTGAGAACAGCAGCAATTAAGAGGTGGTTTCATGTTCATCACAACCTCCTAATCAGAGGCCTTGCTGCCGGATGAAGCTTACCATCATATCAATTGAGAATTGTTTGTCTGATTAAACAGGCTATATTGTTTCAAACCCTCCTCCAGTTTTGCTCAAAAGCTGATTTTTTAGTTTCAGACTTTGAACTGTTTTTAGCTCAACTTGGGTTAGTTCTAGTTTAGACTGATAAGGTTAGTCTGTCTGTCTGTCTGTCTGTGGCAGTATTCACCTTGGGCAATTTCTTTCCTAGAAGTTTCACTGAGACATTTTGGCTTCACTAGCAGTCTCCAACCACATGTGGTGCAGAGATTTTCCTTCAGTAGGTTGCCTATTTTTACTGCAGTAGACTGGTTGCCAACCAAGGCTATAGAACGCAGTCTTTCCTGTTCTTAACACATAGCTGGGTGGGAGGGTGAAGATATGGATATATACCTTTTCCAAGTTATTAGCATGCAGTGAATTTGGCTGGAACTTGAACTCTGCTCTCTGATTCCTCAGTCCATGCCACAATCTATTTCTACTTTGTGCTTCAGACATTAGGTTAGTGCACTTAGATTAAACGGTCTTGCTAATACCTTTGTCCATTCTCCTATTGGCCAGTTTGAGTTTCCATGATGGAGTGAAAAGTTTTCTGAGCTAAAAGATTTATGTTGCAATAAATCTATTGTGATTACAAAACCAGAGTAAGGGTCTAAGGTGGTAATGTCTATTTTTGTGGATAAGAAGACATTTAGCTAAAAACAACACCCCAACGAAAAAAAAAAATAGGAATTGTAGAGAGCAAATTGAAAAACCAATATGGAAGAGTTGACATGCCTGGTTGATGTGACGTTTTACAAAAAAAGACAAAGCAAAAACAAACTCTAAACTAGAAATGAAAAATGGGTAGGCATATTGTCATGATTAATACGAGGGTCACATGGTACCCCAGCTTATATATAGATATTTCATCGCCAGCTAAGTAAAGACACAAAAACATGTCTTTTTTGTTTCCATGCATAGTACAGTTCCCAATAGTTAGGTGCTGAGTTATATCTTCTTCTTCTATGCGCCTTGTCCTTTCAGGACATAGGTGATCATAACCTTCCACGTCTCTCTACTGGTGGCTCAGAGCACACTTTCTTCTGTAACACCAAATAACCCCCATTCTGTCATCCACCTGCTCAGGCCCTTCAAATATGTTATCCGCTGCTTTCCTCTGTCTCCTTTTCCCTCTATCTGGCCTGTTAGTATCAGGTTCTCCAAGCCCTCTTTCCTTATTCCATGTCTCAGAAACTTTAGTTGTCTCTTCCTGATGCTCAATATTAATTTCCTTTTTGTTTCTATCCTTTCAAAAACCTCATCATTGCCCACATGCTCGGTCCACGATATCCACAGCATTTTTCTGTAGAACCACATTTCAGCTGCTTCCAGTTTTCCCTTCATCTTTGTTGATATTGTCCAACATTCACTGCCATATTGAAGAACTGACATCACATAGCAATCTAGTATTCTCTACTTTGTTTCTAGTGAAAGTTTCTTATTTCTTAATACTTTACTTAACTTCTGGAATGCGTTTGTTCGCCATGCCTATCCCCCTTCAGGTCTCCGTGTTGCACTTTCCGCCTTTTGTTAGAACACTTCCCTGGTATTTAAATTTTTGTACCTGCTCGATTTTAGTATCTCCCAATTGTATTTGCCATTTTTGGCTGATCTTTCTGCTGATGACCATGCATTTGGTTTTCTTGCAGTTTATTTGTAATCCTTTTTTGTCACTTTCTTCAGCTACCTTCTGTAGGAGGTCTTGTAGTTTCCTTTCTATGTCTGCAATCAGCACTGTATCATCTATGTACCATATGTTATTAAAATTGTGGCCTCTAATTACAAATCCTGGCATAAAGTCTAGGGTCCTCAAAATATTCTCACTGTACAAGTTGAACAGATCTGGTGAAAAGACACGTCCTTGTTTTACGTACCTTTCTATTTTTGTATATCTGCTGACTTTGTTACCTGTTCATATGCAGGCAGTTTGCTACCAGTAGAGATTTTCAATTACTCTTATCTCTTTCGCAATCACATGTTGAATTTTAAGATCTAAAAAAATGGTACTAATCTTTCCCGACTTCCTAATTGAGATGAATGACAAGGAAATAAATTATGCTTAACATCAGAAAGTGACAGTTGAAATTTCTAGGGCATACAAGTTTTTTCTTTGTCTATATTTCTGAGATAAGGTAGTATTTACAGTATTTACATTATTTGGCCTCATCTTTGTTGCCATTTGTACAATGTTTCAGCCATTGTGCACTTCGGCCTTCTTCAGGTGCTAGGAAATTTGAACTGAACCTTTTATTACAATTGATGGGGTATATGATCTTCATTCCTTGCATAGTAGAGCCTCTTCTGATAGTCATGAGTTATCTCCCTCTAAACCCATAAGTTATGTGTTCACCACTGCTGTAGTCTGGTATTGAACTCATAACTCTTTGGGTCAAGTCACAGCAACTAACCAACATCTATATGACTACCATAAGAGGCTCTACTATGCAAGGAACAAAGGTCATATACCCTATGATTGTAATAAAGGGTTAATTTCAAAATTCCTAGCACCTGAAGAAGGCCGGAGCATACAACAGCCAAAACATCATACAAATGGCAACAAAGGTGAAGACAATAGTCCAAATAATGTAAATACTGTAAATTTCTTTCTTTTCATGTGCTACAATATCGTCACAGATGAAAAAGAGTTTTGAAGTAACAGAAATGTAATTCTACAGAAAAATGCCGAAGATACCATGGACTGAACATATGAGAAACATGGAAAATGAAAACAAAACATTTCATTAGAAACAAAGAAAAGTGTACTGAACTCTTATGTAATATCTGTCCTCCTGTACAGCAATGAATGCTGGACAATCTTTTAAAAGATGAAAAAGAGTTTTGAAGCAACAGAAATGTAATTCTACAGAAAAATGCCAAAGATACCATGGACTGAACATGGGAGAAACAACAAGGAAAATGGCAAGAAAAAAGCAAAATTATAAATAACATTAGGAAGAGACATTTTAAATTTCTTGGGCATACAAGTTTCTTTCTTTTCATGTGCTACAATCTCACAGATAAAAAATAGTAATTTGAAGTAACAGAAATATACTTCGACAGAAAGATGCTGAGAATATCATGGAACAAACTTTGTGGGGCACATAATTTTCCCTTTCCTTAATTTTTGTTCTTTCTCCACAGTAATATCTTTTCAGATTCACTCTCAGTAACCCCTTGTGTCCTATTGACTTTAGCATCTTGCATGTGTATATCTGATTAAAAAAATTCTTTATTATATGTTTTTTCCTATTGTGATTCCCATTGTGCATTGTAGTTCAGTGGATATCAGCTCGGAACAAGAAATCTGGGAGCCAAGTTCGAATTCCAGTTGAATTCTTTGCATTCACTTATGTGCAGATACCCTTGGAAAAGGTATTAATCTGTCTCTTCCCTTCAGTTATAGGTGAAATAATAGGACAGTCTACTACAGAAAGTTATGTCAACCTGCAGCGAGATAATTTTCTGCTCAGTCAGTCATGTCTCATTTGGGACATGATCACCCAAGTGTGTATCACATATATGGCATTTAATTGACTGACTGATTCCTATTGCAAAGACAGAGGATCTCATTGGCTTAAAGGGTTGTTAAGCCCTAGAAAACGAGTCAGTCAATCAGTCTTTGAATCATATTATATCCAAAGAATTGTAATTTAGATCTTAAAAAATAAAGTTTGAAACCTTGGAAAATAGTTGAATATTTTAAACTCATTTCAGTAAGATTAATTCTTGTTTTTGACCAATAAAAAAAATGTTGGTCTGAAATTTGTTCTGACTCCATACATTGTGTACAATAACTTAATGAAGTGGTAAACATTTATTCCTTTATAGAGATATTTTTAATAGTATCTCAAAAAATATTTTGCCAATTTCTCTCAAATTGGTAAAATTAGATTTAATAATATTTTGGTTCACTCTCATTTCAGAATAATTTTCTCTTGTCAATAACTGTCAAAAACAGGAGGTGGAAGAACTCATATTTTACATTAATAGAAAAATATGCCTTGTCTTTTATTTTATGTATTTTAATAAACTTCAATGATAATAAGAGAAAACAGTTTAACATAAATTATATTTTACTTAACTGAATTTCTTAAAATATTTTCTATTTTGAACTTAAGAATATTTGCTCCATATGTGTTTTTATAAAAGTGATAATCAGCATCATTTTGTTTTCTTTGTTTTTGTCAGTAAGTTTAATTTTTTTTTTTTTGAACTCCTGTTTCCTCTTAACTTTTTATGGATACACAAAAAAATAGCAAACTATCTTTTTGTTTCTATCTATAAACTATTCATTTGATATGATAAAAATAAAAAATGTAGAGGAGGTTTGTTGTTTTGTATTAGAGAATCCTTTGTTTTCAAAAACATGCAGGAACTTTATCCGTCCGTGCATAGAATACTGCTGTCATATATGGTCAGGCATCCCTGCCGTTCATCTCCATGTTCTCAATACGCTCCAAAAGAGAATCTGTAATGTGATGGGTCCCGACTTGGTAGCTTGTCTCCAGCCACTTTCTCACAGGTGAGATGTGGCTTCCCTCTGTCTATTCTACAAATATATTTATGACTTCTGCTCCGACAAACTTAAGTCACTGGTGCCCCTGCCACAAGAATTTACTCATGGAACCAGACTGGCAACAAGGTACCACCCATTTACAGTTAGATCAACTAAATGTAGCTGACAATTCTACCCCAGCAGCTTTTTTTCTCACACTTCAGGCCTGTGGAACTTGCTTTCATATTCTTGCTTTCCTGACGGCTACAACCTCCAGGAATTTAAATGCAATGTCAATACACATCTCTTATCCACTTGACTCCAGTTCTTTCTACATCACCCTGTATATCTTGTTCTTTTCATTTCTCTCTACCTTTGCAACTGTCTTGACACTTGTGTTTCCATCCTTCTCTTGCCCTTTCTCTGACACTCCTTGTAACTGGTTTGTCTTTTTCTTCACTCTTCTTCTATCTAAACTTTTACTCTTATGTAGCCCCCTGCACATCAGGGATGGTAATGCCTTGTTTGGGTGTGAAATGATTAAAATATATATATATATTTGCCCATGCTTACAATATTGCTGCCACATATAGTCCTGTTCTACTGCTTTTTACCTTGAGTTCCTTAATGAAATCCAAAGAAGAATGTGCAATACTATTGGTCCTGATCTGGTAGCTCATGTTTTGTCACTTTCCCACCACCATAAGGCTGCCTTTTTGTGCCTTTTCTATAAATACTTTCATGGTAATTGTTCAGATGGTTTTTTTTTTGTTTTTTATTTTTACTAGACTTTTTGAATTTAAGCTCAGTGCTTGACTAGCATTGAGACAGCATCAGTTTACAGTTGACCTGCTTAAATGTTGCTGTAATTTTTAAGCTAACAATTTTTTTCCTCACACTTCTGACTTGTGGAACTCGCTTCATGCTTTTGAAGCAACTTTAATCTGTAAAAATTTAAATGCAATGTCAATGATTATCTAATGTCTTTCTGATTACTCTTTCCTATTCTCACTCATTATTAATGTTTCTGTTCCTCATTCTTCCACACTTAGTAATTCCTTGTATCTCAGTAGCTTTGTATCCTTGCATGGAGTCATACACGTTTAAAACATATATAGTGCATATGTGCATACACTCACACACACACACACACACACACACACACACACACACACTTACAATGTATATACATCCCCAAGTGGTTGGAACATTAGCATTTTGATACTTAGACCTGACTTCAAGCCAATCGTAGCATCATGCTACTCTGTTATTATTTCCATGTGACCTTAAATGATATTTTTGAGATTAATAATTCTGTGAGTCATTTCAGTAATATTTTTCTATGATCACTCAAAGCAAATACTATTTCCTTTCTGCTCTTGGGTGGGCAATGTCTATTTGTATTATATCTTGTAATTTTAATCTACTTTACAATTGTTCATTTACAACCGGAAGTAGCCTTAAACCTGTTAATATTGCAACATTCCCTCATCATAAAATCAGCACACAGAAATGAAACCTGAGGAGGAAAGAGGAATTGCGTGCTGAGCTCTGGGTGTAGAGGATAATTGTCTGGTACCTGATCTAGCTGCACCCAAATCCAGCACCTAGATATAGCCATTAGCAGAAGCAGTGACAGCCAAAACCAGCCCTTGACACAGCCATCAGAAGCAGTGGCAACAGCCACTAGTTAGCTGTCAATATCTTCAGTTCTAACTGCCAGTGACTGCATGCTTGCCCAGACCATCAGTCTTTTCTTGCTGAAACCAATATATTGTCCTTTTCAGGGCAAAACTAATGACTACTAGCCTAATTAACCAGGGAATTTAAAACACAAAAACTTTTTTTTTGTTTCATTTGTTCTTTGTAACATTGATTTTGTCTTTAATAAATTGGGTATAATCTTATCGTCTTATTTTCACTATCTTTGCCATTGCCTCATTTTCAATGTTTTTGGGCGGGGGGGGGGGCTGTCTACTATAGACACCTGCTCTCCTCATGACAAATCTCATAGCATAAGTAATGCAATACTTATAGGCTTGTGTTCACTTTATTGAAACATCTGTTTCTTTACAATCATTGAAGTCAAGCAATGTCGAGCCTGGTTGCTACTTTAATGGGTGACTGCTTTGGAATACCAAGTGCTGTAAGCTTGAATGTGCAGCTGGTGTAATGGATAATCAGAATCGTTAATCAGAGAGCTGAGTTTCAATGCCACTTGGGTTCGTTATATTCACTTACACACAAATATCCCTGGAAAAGGTATGAATTTACTTCTTCACTTCATTTATGGGTTAATTATTAAGACTGGTTTCACTGAAACCATTATTATCTCAAAAACAAAATTGCATGCAAAATTAGATTTTGGTATTATAACCCATAGAGGTGTTGATATGCCGCTAAACAACAACAAACAAAAAACAACCAAAGCAATATATAGTATTTCTCACCCTTCTTGCATCTGAAAAAAAAGTTCAGGATTTCAAAAATTAATTCCCCCCAAAAATATAACATAAGGCGTTTTGGCATTGTGTAATTGTTCGCAAGCTTGTCTCACTAGATCAGTGACAACTGAGTATAGAGTTTGATCCTCACTGGGTGCTCCATACTTTTAACTTATGGCACATCTAAGCTATGCTTAGTGAATCACTATGCATAAAATAGAAGTTATTTAAATTGCAGGGACATTTTTATTTATTCAAATGGTATGTGTTTGCATATACGTCGGAAGGATTTCATAAAATCTAAATCACAAAATTGTAACAACCTCCACCTCAAGTCAGATGCCAAAACATGAAAAATAAAATATCAGAAATTTTTTTTTGTTCATATTGGATATTAATTTTGATACATTTTATTTTTATGACAAATTAAAATAACTCAATTTTTCATATGTTTTAGTTTCCCTAATGGTGTGTTTATTAGATTCAAGCTATAATTTTATTAGAAAATATAGAGTTTGTTTTTTGTAGAAAATATCTGCGTTCATGAATTTTAATAAACTGTCATTCGGTAAATTATAATATCAACAAAAATGTACGGAATACTAACAACAGATGAAATGCAATGGTTAGGTTGATTCTTTTTTCATGTTAAAGAGCAAAAGAGGCTTGTGAAGAAACAAGATAAAAATTGGAGATGTCAAAATGAAACAAGTGAGAAAAAAAATTTCAAGAATTCATAGAAAAGTTTATAAAGTAAAACAGGAAGTCAGGACTAATCACTAATTGCAAGAAGACAGAATGTGTGGTCATTAACAAAAGGGGCAGTTCAAGATGTGAGCTACAAATTGAGGATGTCCAAATCAAGCAAGTACAGAAATTTGAATATCTGTAAAGAGTATTCACAGATAAAAAATGTGACATGGAAATTCAACAGCACATCAGAATAGTTAAAAATATATTTAAAATCTAAAAAAAGAAAAAAAAAAATTGTTTCACCTCAAGCAAGGTGGTACTGCCACTGATGTGCTGGGGGCTACATAAGAGAGTAAAAGTTTAGTTCAGAAGGAGAGTGAAGAAAAAGACGAACCAGTTACAGGGGATATCAGAAAAAGGGCAAGAGAAGTATGGAAACACAAGTTTGAAGAGAGAGAGAAAGGAAAATAATAAGATACATGGGTGATGTAGAAAAAACTGGAGTCAAGTGGATAAGAGATGGGTATTGACATTACATTTAAATTCCTGGAGGTTGTAGCAGGTAGGAAAGCAAGCATACAGAAGGGAGCTCCACAGGCGGGAAGTGTGAGAAATGAAGCTGCTGTTGTAGAATTGTCAGCTGCATTTAGTTGATTTAACTGTAAAAGGGTAGGAACCTTGTTGCCAGTCTGGTTGCATGAGTAAATTCTTGTGGAGGGGGCACCAGTGACCTAAGTTTGTCAGAGCAGAAGCCGTGAAAATATTTGTAGAATAGACAGAGGGAAGCCACATCCCACTGGTGAGAAAGTGGCTGGAGTCAAGCTGCCAGTTCAAGACCAATCACATTACAGATCCTTATTTGGAGTCTATCGAGAACATGGAGATGAACAGCAGGGGTGCCTGACCAGATATAACAGTATTCTTTGCACGGTGGATGGTTGATTTGTATATGTGCAAGATGGATTCAGGCGGAAAAAAACTCCTGGCCTAGCACAGTGATCAAACTTTCCTAGCAGAATTTAAAACAGGAAATTTTGTTTAGGAGCAAAGCAGAGCATACATAACTACTATGTAATATCAATCCTCCTATACAGCAGTGAATGCTGGAGAATTTCATCACAGATGAAGAGGATACTTTAGGCAAAAGAGAGATGGTCTCCCCTACAAAGGGTCCATGGACTCAGACCCTATCATAATGGCCATTTTTTTAAAAATTTGTTCAAGTATAGTTCTTAAACATGTAGCATTGGGAGTTGCAAAAGGCTGATGAGGGAACAGTTAAATATTCAAATTTTAAAATAACTGCAAAAAATTAGTGATTTTATGCTTTAATTTAGGTAAGGATTTGAAGTTCCATGGAGTGAATTGAAGAACTAAAAGATATTTCTTCAGAATTATCATTGCTGTTTTCCAAGCTAGACCAGAGTTTAGTTTTGTGTTTCAGGACTAATTAGCCCTCTATAGTCAGTCAGTCAGCTAAATGACATATGTGATACACATTTGGGCAATCATGTCTTGAAAGAGTAATGACTGACTGGGCAGATAATTTTCCCGCAGTAGGTTGCCATTACTTTCTGTAGTAGACTTGTGCCCAACCATATCTACAGAACCCAGTTTGCCTTGTTATTTAACCCATAGCTGGAGGAAAGAGACAGATTAATACCTTTACCAAGGGTATTTGCGTGTAAGTGAATACAATGTATTCAGCTGGATTCTAACTCTGATTTCTTAGTTTGAGCCAATACCCACTGCATTACAACACACGTAAGTAGCTGGCTTAAAAGTCTACACAGGGTGAGGCATTTAAATTAGTTTCAAATACAAAACTGTTTATTATAAAACTATTATGTCCACAAAATCAAATTTAGATCTTTACAAAGAAAATTTTATTATAAAGTATAACGAAATAATGGTTTTGAATTTTATAACAATATTTGATACATAGTTTTTATTTTCTTTATAAGCAAATCATTTCATCTTCTGGGTTTCACGTTTTCCCCTGACATGAAATGAAATGATTACATTGCCTCAACTGCTAAGTTTACTTCTATGAAAATCAGTTCACTATGTCATTCAAGATGATTTTTCTCACCAGAACCTATTTTGCCTTTTTATAAGTCTACAGTTTGTCTAAGGCGGATTTTGCTGAACTTTGATTCTTTCACACCATATGCCTCCGACGAATACTAAGAATATTTTGGCCAGAGAAGATCTCCAATTAAGACCTGTTGAAGAGATGCAAGCAAGAGAACATGGGCACCATCATTACAAGAAGGTGGTGGAGATGGATTGGACATGTGCTCCAGAAAGATTTACAGTCAATCACAAGAACAGCACTGCACTGGACCCCAGATGGCAAAAGAAAGAGGAGAAGACCAAGATTGACATGGGGAAGTATGGTAGAGAATGAGATGAAAGCCATGCAGTACTCTTGGGATTCATTGACTAGTCTGGCCCAAGATAGGCAGAGGTGGAGAAGCTTTGTTGCTTCCCTACACACCATTGGGTATAACGGATGATAAAAAAAAAAAAATGAAAATTTGTTTGCGTCAAATATTCTTACCTTATCTGTTCTGGTGCTTCTGCTAAAATAACTGGAGTATAACTTTTTTTGTGCCTTTTCAATAAGTATTTTCATGTTAATTGTTCTGATATGTTTCTTTTTTTTTTTTTTTTTTTTGCACCTTGACTTCATTAATACTTTATGCACAGTACTAAATTGGCAGTTAGGTCTTATAACTTTACTGTTAAAATTGGTAAGTGTAACCAAAAAGTTCTATGCTAATAGTTTTTTTCTACCAAACTTCATGTTCTGGAACTCTTTTCTGGATTCTTGCTTTTCTGTCAAAAAAATTTAGATGTTATGTTGATCGTTATCTTCTCTCTCCTTGAAACCTATTCTTTGACTGTTTTCACCGTTTCTTTCTCTCTCAGTAACCTCTTCATCTTAGTAGTTTTTTTTTCTTTGCTTAGAGTGAAATGATTAAAAAACATAAAAGTAAATTAAATTTGACCGGTTTTGGAGTAGCTTAATTTTTAGACAAGAATTCAAGACAAGTTGTATATGTTTGCTTAAATGTTTCATGCTTGAGTTTAACAAATAATAGAAAACAAAGATATTTCAATGTAACTTGTAGAATTTGTTTAAATTCTTGAATGCAATATAAAGTAATGTAGTTAGCAACATTTTTATTTTATTTTAGTTTTCTTTAGCTACACTGACGTCAGTGGTGAAGTTGTGTAAATTTAGTCAAAAGAGTTGCTTATAAAAAATATATATTTATGACTATGTCTAAACCTGAAGATTGCTGTCAGTTTTTTAATATTGTTGTTCACTCAATACAAGGCCTAGGAGCCACTTAAAATACTAAATGGGGTTGTTGTAAGAACAAAAAGAAAGGAAATAAGAAGTGTACATTATGGGGATAGGTTGGATACAGTAGTGATTATGGAACTCTGAAAGGGGGGTTCACTTTGGGGCCAAGATTTTTTCTGAGCGGAGGGGTAAACTGAATCAATGTCTTCATTTTCATACTACACTACTATTGTATACACAACTTAGGAATGAGTTTAAGTATAAGTATGTTATTTATTAAATTAAACGGAATACATTTTTATTCATATTAGTGGAGTACTAATCTATTAATGCCCTCTTTTCTACTATCTGCATACTTCTGAGAGAGAAATTCAGTGTCTGCGAATTCAGTGCCGATTGTCTTCAATAGATTGGAGAAAATTACTGGCCAATTCTTTCACTCGGTCATATATCACTAACTGCCTATGTATCAACATATCAAGTTGGGGGACATTATTTCCAATTAACGTCTTCCTTCAGATATGAAAATATGGCCATTAAGCCTCCTTCCCTTCCTAACAACATGTCTGTTTCTATCTATCTGGCTGTTTTATTTTGTTTGTACTTCTTTCAAACTGATCTCTATATGTGTCCTAAATGAAAAAGAAAACGCAGAGGGAAAAGGCTGAAGATCAAATCTTAACAAAATCAGAGACTGATCAGTTTCATAAATATTTGAAGCTTATAAAAGTGGAGGAGACAGCAAAATTCTGGGGTGGGGGCCTTGGCCCTCTTCTTCTGTACCCCTGTAGAATTGTCACTGGTTTGATACTAGTTAAAAGTTTACCAAAGAATTAAAGAGGTTAAGATTGTAGTGATTGGAGAAGCATCATTTTGGGTATATGTTTCAAAAAGTAACAGTTCTGCAGAAGAAGCTAAGTGGAACTTCCTCCTTACCAATGGAATATAAAAAGAATGAGGATGAATCACTCCTGTGTATCTTATATGGTAGGTACAATCTGTAAAGGTCTCAACTGATGAAACTAAGAAATGTGCATACTATGAAAATCTTTTATGTGTTGAAGATTTATGAAAAAAAAAGTTTTTTGGATGGTGCCAAAAAGTGATATAGGTATCAGAAATTAAAACTTGGTTTAATGATAGAAGCAAATATTTGAATCTCTTGGATGAATCAGTTCCTGGGCATGATGGTAAACTGCATCTGGTAGCAAGGCCTCTGATTGGGAGGTTTTGAGGAACATGAAACCACGTCTTAATTGCTCTTGTTCCAAGGTTCATCCTGATCTGGGGTGGTAGCACTTGTTAGGATCCTAGCTATGGGCAACTGGGGTCAAACACAATGAAAGTGTAAAAATATTCTTTTATAATAAAATTTCCAGCAATACTTTGGCGAGAAAAAATATTACCCACAATAAATTTTAGAGGAAAAATTGAAGGAAAAATATTACAAGCAATGATTATTTCTCTTTTTTTTTTTTTGAAAAAAGAAATATACCAGCAATACATATGACTGTTGAGAAAAACCTCTTTACAAAAATATGTCAATGAAACCTGATCTACAAACTGATACATTGAATGAAAAATATATTAAATTCTAATTGTGAATCACCCTATGCATGATATATGCCATTTTTTTTTGCTGTGTTCAGAAAGTCAGTTAAGTGCCATACGTGATACATGCTTGGGCGATCATGTCTTGAAAATAACATGACTGACTGGGCAGAAGATTATCTCGCAGTAGGTTGCCATTGCTTTCTGTGGTAGACTGGTTGCCAGCCAAGGCTATAGAACCCAATCTGTTCTGTTATGTAACTCATAACTGGAAGGAATAGATGGATTAATACCTTTCCCAAGGGTATTTATGCATAAGTGAATGCAATGAATTCAGCTGGAATTTGAACTCGGCTCCCCGATTTCTCGTTCCGAGCTGATATCTAATGCCCCACAACGCACATTCTCAAAAGGATGTGCGTTGTGGTAAAAGTAGCAACTGAAAAAAATTTGCAAAAAATTACAAAATATGTTTTCTAAATGAATATAATTTAGTAGATTAAAATAAAAACAAAAACTAGATAAATGTATATTTTGTGGATCTTTGTCGCCAATTTGTTGTGGAGTTGTGGCGAAACATTGCTGGAAAGTTGTAGTGACCAGTTTGTGCCGGAAGTAAGATATAAACACTAGAAGTAGGTTCAAAACAGTATATTAGTCTAACAAGAAAAAAGATTTTCAAAGGACGTGTTGATAATAAGTAACTAGAAATAAGTTATTATTACGCTACTTATTGCCTGACTAGTAGCTGTCATTAACTGTTTTTAGCTGCTTCTTGATTAACTGCTCTCTGGAAGTCAAGCAGGTAATTACATATTATAAAAGGAAGAGTTCATTCCTCATAGAAGGGCACCATAACAGTACTATAACAACAGTTTCACCCCAAGCAAGGTGGTACCACCACTGATGCACAGGGGGTTACATAAGAGTAAAAGTTTAAACAAGAGGAGAGTGCAGAGAAAGATGAACCAGTTACAGTGGGTGTCAGAGAAAGGGCAAGAGAAGGATGGAAACACAGGTGTGAAGACAGTTGCAAAGGTAGAGAGAAAGGAAAAGAACAAGATATATAGGGTGATGTAGAAAGAACTGGAGTCAAGTGGATCAGAGATGGGTATTGACATAGCATTTAAATTCCTGGAGGTTGTAACAGTCAAGAAAGCAAGTATATGGAATTGAGTTCCACAGTCGAGAAGTGCAAGAAAAGAAACTGCTGTAGTAGAATTGTCAGTTGCATTTAGTTGATTTAACTTTAAAAGAGTTGGACCTTGTTGTCAGTCTGGTTGAATTCTTGTGGCAGGGGCACCAGTGACTTAAGTTCGTTGGAGCAGATGCCATGAAAATATTTGTAGATTAGACAGAGGGAAGCCACATCCCACCGGTGAGAAAGTGGCTGGAGTCAGGCTGCCAAGTCAGGACCTATCACATTACAGATCCTCTTTTGGAGCCTGTTGAGAATACTGAGATTAATAGCAGGGGCACCTGACCAGATATGACAGCAGTATTCTATGCATGGACGGATAAAAAGTTTTTAAGGTTGCATTTTATATTAAAAATTGCTTTAAAACTGTATATTATATCACAACATATTGATTTAGTAATAATTTGCTTAGGCCATACATTTTTTCCCTTTAAATTTGTAAAGCTTCAGTAAATCATGCTTTTTATAAGGCTGTGCTTCAATGCTTTGACTAATCACCAGAATAAGATTGTATTGCTACGATTTTGAACTTAAACTTAATTTCAAAATGCTTTCCTCAAAAAATGGTATAGAATTGGAAAAAAAAATGTTGACCTTATTTATTATGTCAAACCCCAACATTCAAATTGAGTGCAAAGCCAGACTTCTAAAACTGCCCTGCCCTGCCCTAATACAGAACTGTATATCATATTTTATCATATATAGCAGTCATTATTTTTCAGTCTGTTATAAAGCCTATGCCTTTCCCAATTCTGTCAGAGGTAGTTCCATGATGTGTTGGTCGTGAGGTTGAGATGTTTCCATTCTTCTTGTAGACTGCCTGCTAATCTAAAGAATGACAAGCCAAATTTGCTATACTCTTCTATTTAATTCATAGCTGGTAAGAGAAGAAACAGAATCCTGCTTTTCCCTAGGGCATTAGTGCAAAATGAATACAGCAACCTCAGCCAACAGAATTTGAATTTGTTATGTTCACTTCCCACACACTTACATAATCAAAAATATTAAAAATCCAGAATACTTATCAAAGACTGATGCAAAGTTTAGCAATGGTTTGCTTGTCAATGTCCAGATATGAATACTGTAATAATTATTACGAAATAGATAATATATATAATGAGATAACGATATATATTTTTTTATATATTAAGAACAATACTGGTAGAAAGTGCATGTTTAAAGTAGATGTGTGTATTATGTATGGTTGAGAAATATAAGTAAAGAAAATATATTACCCCAGCAAAGATTGAACCTGTGTCAAACCAAACTTAGTTTTATGTTCCTTTTTAAGGAAAGCACATCTTTTCACACAGATTATTTTCTTGAAAGCTTCACATCTGCTCAGTTTCATATCCAAATGAACAGAGTGTAAAGAGAAACAAAGTGGAAGGGTCTTATGTATAATAGGGAGGTTCTTCTTCCTTTCTGGAGAAGCCATGTTTAGGACTATGGATTCAAATGAGCTGGATTCATCTATTATGTCCCATATTTCATGAAGAACTGGTGAGGTGGGTTTTTCCAAATTGAGGACTGAAAATCAGTTACTTTATGTATCTGGGGAAGATAAATTCTCAAAGGGAAACCGCCCCATGTGATTGTAAGCTGCTGGGTGGGGAGCCAGTTTTAGTCTCATCCCGAGCCCCTTGACCCAAGCTAAAAAATTGACTGTTCATTCTGGCTGCTATAAGTAAATTGAATAACTAGTCACTCTTGTTCATTAAGGGGCCATCACATGACCCCTGTAACTTCCACCAAAGAGAGATAATCACTTTCTGTATCTAGTTTTATATAGTATTCTGATGCAGAATTTCATGTTAGAGAGAGGAATTGGGTTGAGATGCTGTTTTTTAATTGGACATAAATATCAACTCACCAGGCCTAAATATATTCATAAATTTTAGGCTGGCACAAGATCATAGTTGTGGAAAAATTAGGATGAAACACTACACAATACTTTACAAGATATACTTCTCATTTCAATTGAAGAGATTGGTAAGCTTAGCTAAAATTTCTATCAAAACAATATATGATCTTTCAGCCACATGATAAACATCCTCATATTTATAAGCCTTGCAAAACTAATGATGTCCTTGCTCTTGTATATAAACATGTGCAACAAAATATATTCTTACATTTGACTTGATAAAGACTATCAGAAAACAAAGTGTGGCACCTCAGAATAGTTTTTTCTCATCTTTTTATTTATCCTGTTCTTTTACAGAGGAACTCGATATGAAAATAATTTAAATTTATGTGTATATACACATGTATGTATGAACCTCAGTCACATTTCTTTGAAGTGAGATATTTGGGAGTCAGATGAAAAATTGTAAGCATTATCTAATATTGATCACAAAATATAATTTATAAACCTTTTAAAGAGGATCAGAATATTAGAATTCAAACTTTTAAAAACTTTATTTGAAAAAAAATGAACATTTGATATGTACATTGTATTTCAGAGCCGTTTTCAATTTTTTTATTTTTAAATTATTTTATTTCAGCAAATGTGCAAAAAATAAAGCATTTTTTTAAATTTTAAAAATTTATAAGTATTCTAAGTCCTGTCATTTTCCTAGATTCTGTCTTACATACATATATATATATATGTGTGTGTGTATTTTTTTTCAAAAACCTTTCAGAGACTTAATCTCTTCCAGAACTAAAAACTAGGATTCAATTTTACTACCAAATTTTTCTTTGTGATCAATATAAACTCACTTTGTCAGTTGGCATTTATCCTATACATTCTATGATGACATGAAACACACAGTGTTGCCAATATTATTATGTTAAGTCATTAAGGGTGTGTTGTCATGAGGTTTGAATTTATCTCCACTTCTTTCAATAAATTTTGACAGCATTTAATTTAATGAACTCCCCACCAGAATTTGGGCAAGGTTTTCATAATCTGTTCAATCCTGCTAATGCATTGCATTCTTCTATGTATAACTGTTATGAACTAAGAATTTGATGTGCTATTTTCAAGATTGACAAAAGGTGGTACAACTTTTTAGTTTATTATTCCTTGGCAAGGCACAAATGATGAGTGTTTCATCAAAGACTCAAAAAACCCGGTTTCTTCTCTACATTCATCCTATAATAAAACATTTGTACTGTCAAGTAGTTGTCCATGGAATATAAGCTCATGCCTTTTCTAAGATATAAAGATGTAAATTCATGCTGTTGTTCATTGTGGATGTGGGTGGAGAGTAACCAGCAGAAATGCTCATCAAACAAAATTGAAACAAATCACAATAAATAAGAAAGAAAAGAACTAGGCAAAAATAATAAGCAAACAATATATGAAAGATAAATGTAGACAACACAACTGCAATAAGGCAACAATGTTCACAAACTAATAATGAAGTTCACGCACAAAAGGAATACAAACAACTCATCACAGATTTCTGACTTCAAAACAAAAGGAACAGAAAAATGGCAGATGAAACTGAAAGTGGCTTATAAAATTGGCTTGGAAAAAATCTCAGCTTGCATCTGTAAATTTTGCCTATAAATTAAGAGAGTAGTGTACTTTTGCAGCATTTCCTACTGTGAATTGAAATAAAAAGTAGGCCTTTTATGCTATTGCGAATGATAGACCTTTTATGCTATTGCAGACGATAGGCCTTTTATGCAATTGCGGACGATAGACCTTTTATGTTATTGCGGACGATAGGCCTTTTACGCGATTGCGGACGATAGGCCTTTTACGCGATTGCGGACGATAGGCCTTTTACGCTATTGCGGACGATAGGCCTTTTACGCTATTGCGGACGATAGGCCTTTTACGCTATTGCGGACGATAGGCCTTTTACGCTATTGCGGACGATAGGCCTTTTACGCTATTGCGGACGATAGGCCTTTTACGCTATTGCGGACGATAGGCCTTTTACGCTATTGCGGACGATAGGCCTTTTTATGCTATTCCGGATGATAGGCCTTTCATTCTCTTGTACATTGGAGACATTTTATCCTATTGCGTATCATAGGCTTTCATGAAATTAGATGCTTTCTGTCTTACGACAATATTGGCTTGGAAAGAGAAATTGGTGATCTGAGTTCAAATTCCAATTGAATACTCTGCATTCACTTAAGCACTGGTACCCTTGGGAAAGATATTAATCTGTCCCTTCCCTCCAGTTATGGGTTAAATAACAATGGTAGGACTTGGGGACCCTGCCTTTAAAAAGCAAATTCCAATGAATCTTGATACTTGAAAAAACAAAAAGTATTACTAGACATAAAACTTAGATAAAAACAACAATAAATTGTTGAAAGAAAAAGGTTTTACCAGCAATAAAAAAAAAATTTAGTTGGCAATAAATGACCCACTGAGGTTGATATGCTATAAAAACAAAACAACCAACCAACAACTGTCAATAAATGACCCACTGAGGTTGATATGCTATAAAAACAAAACAAAACAACCAACCAACAACTGTCTTATGACAAGAATTATGTAAAATAGGAGTCTTTTTCTTATGCTAAATCTTAGAAATAGATGTACGTAAATTTTTCCCACTAAGAAATGTTTTATCCTGTTCATTTACAGGAAGCACTTTATAGCTTTTAGTTTCCATATCTGAATTGCTAGCATCACTTATTAACTTTCTAGGTCATTTTTAAGAACAAAACTTATGAATTGTTTGTTTCTGACGTTGACCACTGTTTACTGGAATGACCGATAAGAAAGATCACAGTACTTTTTCCCATTTAGTTGTTACTTTCAATATCAAATTTGATTTCCAGACTGATTAAGTCTTTGGTTAATGTACAGCAACATGGATTCTTCTTTTTATCTGTAATATTAAATGAGTTTCTGCATCATCCGTGCATATTTCAATGCATTAATTTTCATCACTAATCACTTGTATAAATGTCTTTGTGATAAGCTTAGAGTATCATTAAGAACAATGTGATCCCAATGCAATTAGATTTTGGTTAACCTCTGACCTGCTTTCAAAGCTGGAAAATACTGGACCATTTTACTGGATGTCACTTAATACTAACCTCAATTATAGATTTGCCACTTACCTGACCTGATTCTCGGTACTTCATTTTTTTTTTATGATGTTTCCCTTACAAGCAAACTCCGCATCATCCATTTAACTCTGCCTGATAAATCTTGCTTTCAACCATTTTTATTCATGATTTGTATCTATAAATGACTTTTACTCGGGATTTATCTGAATAATTATTCTGTTTGGAAATAAAAAGTCTTCTTCTTCTTCTTCTATGTGCCCTGTCCTTTCAGGACGTAGGCGTTCATGGTTCTCCACATCTCCCTATCCCTTGTGGCTCCCAGTATGCTTGCTCCCGTTACTCCTGGCAACCTCCGTTCTGTCATCCACCTGATCAGGTCCTGCAAATATGTTATCCGCTGCCTTCCTCTGTCTCTCTTGCCTTCTATCTGTCCAGTCAGTATCAGGTTCTCCAGGCTCTCCTTCCTCATTGCACGTCCCAGGAACTTCAGTTGTCTCTTCCTGATGCTAGTGAGATGAAAGTTAAATTACACAAGCTATTCCCACGTACATGAAATGGTGTCATGTTCCCTTTTTCTGGTTGTGATGGTATAATATATTTTTGTTTATTTTATGCAATAATGTCCATCATGTAAAAACCCCAAGATCCACTCTTGGTAAAGGGTTACAAAGTAAGTGGCACAATTTATGTGGATATGTGGGGAAATATAACAGTTAACCCTAGACTTGAGCAGGTAAAAATTGGTGAAGCATCCTTTGGGAGTTCGTTCCATGAAACAGTTGTACATAGGAAGAAGCTGCTCAAGTTGAACTTAAATCTCACCGATACAATATAAAAGGAAGGCAGGTGATTCTCTCCAACCTCATGAAGGTTAGAACTGTTGGAACTAAGAAATATAGTTTGTCCCAACACTTTTCCAAATTTTTTTTAGAAGAAATTATGTATTTCATACTATTTTTAGTATTTATTGCCAAGTGAATAATTGCATATGAAAATAGAATGGTTCTTTTCTTAATTCTGCACAATAAATGTGCATAAAATGATTTTATAAATATTTAATAATTACCTATATTGCAGTTTAATCAATGAAAGAATGAAGAAAATTTAGGGTGATTCGAACGAGTTCATCTTTGCTTCCTTACCTTGTAAAATTTTGCAAAGTAATAATAACAAAAGAACCATTCTGTTTTTACTTAGAATTATCCACTTGGCAATAAATACTAAAAATAGTATGGAATACATCATTTCTTTGAAAAATAATGGGGTGGCCTAATTATTATGGCTGTATATAAATGTACTGTTTAATTAGAGAAAAACAGACTATCTATTCAAATATGAGTATCCATGTAAAATAATGATCGAACAAATTTAAATGTGTCCATACCATTTTGTTACATTGTCTTTGTTTACATTAGGATATGAACCAGAGAAATCAGGAAATTGTGTATTTACAGCTTAATTTGACTTTGTTAAACCATGAATCTTCTGTAGTTGAGTGGTAAGACATGATGACCGCATTTTTCCAATATATGGGAGTCGCAGATTTGAATTCTGTTGGAAGACAGATATTTTCCTAACAAGATTTCATGAATATTCATGCTGGTGGATATATATGAACATATTGTTTAATTATAGAAAAACAAACTATCCACTTAAATACAAGTATCCATTAAAAATAATCTTCAAACAAATAAATTTAAATAAACAATAAATAAATCTTATACAATATAATAAATGAAACACTGCTTAAAAGTACATTTCATTATGATTCTTAATGGATTTAAGGTTTTACACATTTCAACCAACAGTGATGGTGATTGTTTGATTAATAAATATTGAATGTTTTCTTATAAAGAAATAGCTGCTATTACTACTGGATGTTTGTTGTGGTGCAATGGATACTGACTCAGAACGAGAAATCTGGGAGCCGAGTTCAAATTCCAGTTGAATTCATTGCATTCACTTATGCAGAACTACCCTTGGGAAAGGTATTAATCCATCTATTCCTCCCAGTTATGGGTTAAATAACAGAACAGATTGGGTTCTATAGCCTTGGCTGGCAAGCAGTCTACCGCAGAAAGCAATGGCAACCTACTGCGAGATAATCTTCTGCCCAGTCAGTCATGTCTTTTTTAAGACATGATCGCCCAAGCATGTATCACGTATGGCACTTAACTGACTGACTGATTTTACTCCCAGCTCTGCTTCTATTTTACTCCTTTGAAAGTTATTATGTGAAGTAGTTTGAATTTAAAAATTATTTATATATATATATATATTAGACAGATTTTAGTTGATAACACAATAATACTCACTTATACACACAGTTAAATGAACTTTCAGATATTGGAGGCCATCTACATTAAATCAAAACAACCCACACTTAATAAAATCACATTTTAATCTGGTCACAACATATTAGATTGCATTTAGACATAAGGTTCTGTTGACATTTTGGTCCCTTACTTGGTCTGATGTCATAGAACCACATTACAAACTGTGTCTGCTATTCAGTGTCTGTTATCGTTGCACAGCAATGTTTTATGTCAACACAAGATAAAATCATCTTTGATGGCTGATGTCTTTATGTTAACATCCCTGTAACCTCTCTGAAAATGGCTCATGTGAGCCAAAAGCTGAAAACCAGCATAATAAAAAAATATCCAGATCTTGGGTAATTTTTGTCTTTATTTTCACCTGAAATTAAGTCCAAAATACGTTTAGAACAGCTCATGTTTAAACATAATAGACATTCATTGTCTGTTATATTTAACAATATATGTTTAGAGAAACAAAATATATATATATATATATATATATACACCACAAACATTTCTTTGAGAACATCTGTATTTTTCTCTGATTCTTTCAACTTCGTTCTTTCTGATCAACACGTAATTGAATAAAGAAGAAATAAAAATATATTAATGTCTTTGACTTCTGAATTAGATTCTGAAAGCCATGCTCTCTCGCACCATTGCAGTTCACTTTAGTCATTTTGAAGTTAAGCAAACATTCCTTGAAGTTGGTTTGGAAGATTTGAAAGCACATAAAATCACAAAGGAAGATCTCCAAAGACACAGTCTACCTATGTGTGTGTGTGTGTGTGTGTGTGTGTGTGTGTGTGTATTAGAGCAAGAAAGAGTGAAAGAAAGAGCAAACAAAATGGTGCTGAAAGTAAGGGTGACTTGTGTACAAGAGAGAGATAAAGAAAGAAGACAAACATAAAGACCTATACAAACAAGAAAAGAAGATAAAAGCTTTGCTTTTGTTGCTTGCAAAGAAATCCCCAAACCTTGCATCAGAATATATATATATATATATATATATATATGAAAGAGCAAGAACTGTCAAACATGACAACAATGGAAAGCAAGTCTCTGATGACACGCTGTACTCCGTTTTGCCTTTACTTCTTCCAATACTGTCAAGCTGGTCAAGAATTTAATATCTGATTCTATGAAAAGTTTGTCATTTTATTCATGCCTACATTGTTTATCCTTGATTGACATGTGATGTAAGACTGCAACGAAGCCAGGGATGTTAGCTAAGTGAAAAACAGATGTCCGTTGAGGCAAAGAAAAGAAGAAAGGGTCTATCTTGCTCGGAAGGTATAAAGATTTGGATAACAACAGAAGAGAAATAATCTCACTGAAAATCAACAACAAAATGCAAAAATTTCTTTTGAAAAGGGAATCCAAGAAATGTTGGATTTTATATTTTTCATAAATTCTTTTTTGTATGACAAAACTGGGTTACTGACATTATTTACAATCTGTTGTCCTCATCTTTGTTGTTATTATCGTAATGTTTCAGCCACTGTGCCATCCAGCCTCCATCATCTGCATATTAGTCTGGGAAACCTTTGGGACTAGATTGGCAGCTAAGAATCCACAGTTTACTCTTGAAATTGCTATATGTAAAAAGCTCAATTCTAATTGTTTCTTCTCTCACACTTCTCACTTGTGGAACTCCCTTCCAGCTTCTTTCTTTCCTGTCAACTACAATCTTTCAAAACCTGTCATATTGCCCCATTGTTTAACTAGATAATGCAGAAAATGCATCATCTGCAGAGGTGAATAAGATTTCTTAAAAGCAGCCACTTTATAGCTTGAGTTTTGTTTAATGGCATATCAATCTCTTTGGATTATTTAATGCCAAAAAGATGGGGTTTTAAGGGTTTGTTTTTTTTTAATTTTCAGTTATAGTGAGAAGGTTGATGCAGTCAGATTTTAATGACATTTTTTTGGTTTTTATTCTTATTATTTTAGAAAACTGAAAATGTCTTCAAGTTTCGTATTAAAAAACGTTTTGCTGAGAATAATTTTTTCTGCCAAAAATGTGTTCTGGTAATAATTTTTTCTTCAAAAATGTATATTTTTCTATAAAAGTCTATTTTTATTAATATATTTCTATAAAATTGTATTTTTGAACTTCCATAATGTTTTCACCCCAATTTGGGGGTTAACTATTTGCCCATAGCAGGGACACTAATAGGTGCTACCATTCCAGGTCAGAGTGGATCTGAGAACAACAGCAATTAAGAGGTGGTTCCTTACTTCTCACAACCTCTTAATCAGAGGCCTTGCTGCCAGATTCAGTTTACCATCATGCCCAGGACCACTTTATAGTTTGATACTTGTAGAGCAGATGTGTGTTGTGGTGCAGTGGATATCGGCTCGGAACGAGAAATTGGGGAGCCGGGTTCGAATTCCAGTTGAATTCATTACATTCACTTACATGCAAATACCCTTGGGAAAGGTATTAATCAATCTATTCCTTCCAGTTATGGGTTAAATAACAGGACAGATTGGGTTCTATAGCCTTGGTCGGCAACCAGTTTACTGCAGAAAGCAATGGCAACCCACTGCAAGATAATCTTCTGCCCAGTCAGTCGTGTCTCTTTCGAGACATGATCGCCCAAGCGTGTTTCACGTATGGCACTTAACTGACTTGTAGAGTAGGATATCAGCATGTACCTGATGAATTACATTTTTTAGTCCCATCAGTTTAAACATTTACAGCTGAGACCCATCATGCTTATTCACTTTGTATTGCATTGATAAGACCTACGTTCCATTTGAACAGCATTGTAGAACTGATTCCTACATGAATGCTTCCCTAAACTCTAGAATCTTAACATTTTTTAAGTCTATGGCCAGTAGTTATCTTTTCTCCATATTTTCACAGTTAGGTTAGCTAAATGCAGACAACAATTTTCCTCCTGCAGCTTCTTCTCTCGCACTTCCCGCCTGTGAAACTCGCTCCCATATTCTTGCTTTCCTGACGGCTACAACCTCCAGGAATTTAAATGCAATGTCAATACTCATCTATAAACCACTTGATTCTAGCTCTCTCCCCACCCCCGTATATCCTTCACTTTCTCTCCACCTTTGAAACTGTCCTCACACCTGCATTCTCATCTTTCTATTGCTCCTTTCTAACTGGGTCGTCTTCCTGTTCGCTCTCTTCTAATTGATCTTTTTACACTTATGTAGCCCCCTGCACATGAGTGGCATTTCCACCTTGCTCGGGGTGAAACGATTAAAAAAAAAAATTTCAAAATCAACAATTTTTACATTTATGAAACAACCCCATTAAGTTAAACTGTCTTGACTGATTCTTGGGCATTGCAATGGAGGGGACAATGTTATTATTCTGTGAGTTATCTCTTCAGGATGATGGTAATCATGGTTGTCCACACTTTCCTGTCTTTCACAGCTCCTAGTAAATTTTGTCTTTTTGCTATCTCTCTCAAAACTTGTTTGGCAACCATTTAGCTCATTAGGGAGCTAACGTGTTGTTTTCCTCTGTCTTTCTTCCTGTCAATCAGTCCCGTGTGTATCAAAATTTCTTCTCTTTCTTTTGAACCCAAAAAATTTCAACTTTCTGTCGTACTACATTTCTGTTACTTTAAGTCTCTTCTTCATCTGTGAGGAAATTATGGTGAATTAAAAGAAACTTTTTGATTGTAACGCCAGCCAGATGTGCATATACCTTTTTAACATTGAGGACAAAACTTGAAGCAGCAGAAATGTGGTTCAACAGAAGGATGCTGTGGATATTGCGCAATCAACGATGAGGTGTTTGGAAAGAATGGCAACAAAAAGGAAATTAATAGTGAGCATCAGGAAGAGACAACTGAAGTTCCTGGGACATGAAATAAGGAAGGAGAGCTTGGAGAACCTGATACTGACTGGCCAGATAGAAGGAAAAAGAGACAGAGGAAGGCAGCAGATAACATATTTGCAGGGCCTGATCAGGTGGATGATGGAACAGGGGTTGCGAGGTATAACAGGAGCAAACATATTAAGAGCCACAAGGGATAGGGAGACATGGAGAACCATGATCACCTATATCCTGAAGGGACAGGGCACATAGAAGAAGATCTGCCAGTACTATATGACTGTTATTTTGGAAGAAAGTGTTAATACCAATACATGTGGTCAAACATGTTACTCCAGGCAACAAATATATCGGTTGACTGTATTGTGCTACTGGGATTGCATGACCATAAATATTAATATCTAAAGCACTCAGACAAAAGTTTGAGTGTGTTCCAGTATTCAGTGTACTCTGGGTATTTAGTGTGTTCCACTAATCTGTGTACTCAGTATGTTCTACAGTATTATCATGTATTATTCGAAGGGTTCATTAGTATGTTGATTCTAAGCAAAGATACCAAATATTATTACTCACAAATAGTGAGTTAGCAAAAATTCACTTCAGATTAACATTACAAAAACAACATTATAGAAGTAGGTGACAAAAATAACATTCATGATAATATTATAACGGTGGCAACAAAGATTCAAACTTACGCTACTTACTAAAGTTGTGGTAACTAAAAGAAAGAACAAGGTATTATACTCACCAAGGGTAGGTCTGGGAGGGGAAGTAAGTGCTCTGGCATCGTCATCTAAAATAGAAATTTTTTACCCAACCAAACCAGGGCAATGGGATTGACGATTCTTATAGATACTCTGGCCTTGTCAAATCATGTTGAACGAGACCTAGAGAGATTAAAAGGTGCTACATTCTGTTGTATAGCAATCGCTTGCAAAGCTCACTAGTTACTGACAGGAGAGTGCTGAGTGTTACCAGTCATTTTGACTTCCGTTACCATTACAAGGAAGACTTCACTTGTAAGCAATGTTAGAATTTTCGCTGCAAGCCTTGAAATTGTTTTCCTTTTCCCTGCTCCCTACTTGTTGGTGAGATAATCCTGACAAAGTAGCATTATTAAATGACATAAATTTGAGATCAAATATCCCCTAACTTCAATTTGATATGTCATAACCTGTTACTAAGCAGGAAAGTATCAAAGGTCAAGCATTTATCAGTTGTATTTCGTATTTCTACACATAATCTCGTGGTAAACTTGCTTTAATCAATATTCATTTTCGCTCCTCAGTTTCCTCATTTAACAGCTTTTTATTTCAATAAAGCCGCCCACTTTTACCTTGAAATTCTTCAATGTTAATTTTTTCCATTTTTTTTCTTGCTTGCCTTTGTTTTCATACACTGAGTTTTCACATCTCGAGAATCAAACCCGAGTCATCTACACATAGATTTTTGAATATATATTTAAAAATTACCAGGATTCATTATTCATAAGTATATAACATGAAAATCTACTTAGCTATAACAGATTTATGACTATTACTTTTTTTTATTTGAGAATATAAGTTATTTTTTTTTTCTATTTACCTCCTATTTGTTGTCTAGTCCCTAAAGGCTCATTCAGATAAAAATGGTTTATTTCAAATTATTCTTTTCTTCTAAATTATACAAAAATAAAAATAGGATTTTCAAATCTTAAGTCTCAGCAATATTGCTTTTGTGTGGTGGAGGGGGTGAATGAATGGCTTTTGTTGAAGACACAAAGCAAGATGCTTGCAAATGACAAATAACTCTTGAGAAGAACAATGCAAAGCCCAAAGGTAAAGTGACTTCAACTTAATTGTTATCTCATTAAAGGTAATTCTTCAACTCTGTATATTTCTTTGAAGCAAGTACTTTCAAATATATAAATATATATATATATATATATGATAGTATGACTGTCACAAGATATCATTGTACAACTTACTTTAACTTTGAACGTATGTGGCTCTTTCAAGTAGACAAAATTTTAAAATCTAATGCGCAATGAGAAACTAATCATTTCACCCCAAGCAAGGCAGGCATTCCACTGCCACTATTGTGCAGGATGTTACATAGAGGAAGGTAATGAGAAAGAGTGGTTAGATATAAGAAATGTCAGAAGGAGGGTGATAGACGGGTAAGGATATTGAGGATGAGGGTTGGGTAGATGGGAAGAGTGTTTGAGAGAATGGATGCGAGTTAGTGTGTTAGGTGTCTATTGACCTTACATTTAAACTCCTGGAGATTCTAGCTGTCAGGGAAGCAAATCTGTGGAAGGAAATTCCACAGGCAGGAAGTGCAAGAAAAGAAGCTGTTGGAGTAGAAATTGCAGTTACATTTTATCGGTTTCACTGTAAAAGGGTGGGACCTAGTTGCTAATCTAGTATCTCATGAAAATTCGTACCTAGGGGGCACCAGTGATCTAAGTTCATCGGAGCAGAAGCCATGAAAGTATTTATAGAAGAGGCATAGGGAAGCCATGTCACACCGATTTTTGTGACTATTTACTGAAAAAGCATGAAAACATTGCGTATACATAATAAAGGAAAAGGCGCTACATTAGATATAAATGAATATCTCATCCTGAGAACAGCTTGATGATTGTAAGACAGGTGACCAAATTCTAACCAATCAGCCATGCATCTACCTACATACATATATATATATATATTATGGTGCCTTACTATGATGCATGGACTCTTCCTCTTGTTATATATGATTACCTGCATGACTTCCGGAGAACAGTTAACAAAGGCAATTAGAAGTAGTTAACGACAGCTACTAGTCAGGCAATAAGCAGCATAATAATACCTTTGGACTTACTTATTTCTAGTTACTTATTATTAACACTTCCTTTGAATATCTTGTTTCTTGTTATACTAATACACAGTTTTGAACCTACCTTTTTGTTCCGTATCTTACTTCCGGTACAAACCAATCATTATAACTTTGCGACGACGTTTCGCCACAACTCCACAACAAAAAATATATATATCTATATATATATATTTTCATGACAACTTTTCTGACATGATTTTTTCCCTGGTGCCCAGTCCACATGAATTTAAGTGTGTTACTAGATTGGCATCTAGGCTCCACGTTTTTACTATTGAAATAGTTAAATGTAGCCACAATTTCTACTCTGAGTGTTACTTTTCTCACAATTTTTGCCTGTAGAACTCCCTTCCTTTTTCTTGCTTCCCTGATAGCTACACTCTCAAAAAGTTTCAATGCAATATCAATTGGTATCTTTTATCTTCTTGAATCCTGTTCATCTTTTACCATTTCTTCAATACCCTTTGTACATAGTTTTTTAGTCTGACTGTAACACCTTGTGCACTAGTGCTGGTAATAACGCAGATTTTTTCAGGCTAAGTCTTTTCAGTACTAATGTGTGTGGGGGTATGTGTGTCAAAAAAAAAAATATATATATATATATATATATATATAAAAATAAAAATCTGAGTTTAATATCAGTTTTTATTAGTTGTTGCAAGCAATAAAAGTGCAAAAAATATGTAGTCTACTGTGGATTAGACAAAATTTTCATAAAACTCAGAGTACTGATTGAAAGAAGATAAGTGAATTATTTTAATTATTAATTATTATTTTTCATCATTGATATCAAACTCTCTATTTTACAAGGGCTTCTTGCTTTGAATATATGCACTTGTAGAATTACTGTGGTCAATTATATTTTTTTTCAAAATAATGTAATTATATCATTGTTAAACCAAGTAATCTGGGAGGAGAAAACACCAACCCTACGCTACTAAACCTGTGGAAGAGAAAACAGGAAAAATTACTTTATCACCTTGTTTGAAGTGAAACAATTAAAAATAAAAAAAGCAGCAACAATAAATTATCATCATTTGAAGACTGACTTAGAAAGAAACTGAGTTGCAACTTCAGATTGGTGGCCCTGAAAGTGTGTTTTGGTGTTTTTTTTTGTTTTTTTTTAGTGTGTGTGTGTATATATATATATATATATATATATATGTGTGTGAAATGTGCATGCATATAAATATATATATTTTTATATATATATATATATATGTGAAATGTGCAATGCATATAAATATATATATGTTTTTATATATATATATATATATATATATATATATATATATAAATATGCGAAATGCGTATGTATATAAATATATCTATTTTTATAAATATTATAATATAAATATTATAAATATTATAAATAAATAGAGTAATACACTATGCCTCCTCGGACTTACCCTGTCCTCAGATCTCAAATGGAACCACTATATTGAATCCATAGCAAAATCTACTGCTAAGAAGGTTGGGTCACTATGTAAATCCAGGATGTTTTTTCCACCTGAATCCATCCTGCATATATACAAGTCAACCATCCGTCCGTGCATGGAGTACTGCTGCCATTTATGGTCAGGTGCCCCTGCCCTTCTCCTCAGTGTTCTTGACAGGCTCCAAAGGAGAGTCTGTAATGTGATAGGTACTGATCTGGCGGCTCGACTGCAACCACTTCTCCATCGTCGAAATGTGGCCTCCCTTTGTCTGTTCTATAAATACTTTCATGGCTTCTGCTCAGACGAACTTAAGTCACTGACACCTCCTCAACAGGTGTTTACTCATGCAACCAGACTGGCAACTGGGTCCCACCCATTCACAGTCAGGTTAGCCAAATGCAGACAACAATTCTACTCCTGCAGCTTCTTCTCTCGCACTTCCTGCCTGTGGAACTCGCTCCCGTATTCTTGATTTCCTGACGGCTACAACCTCCAGAAATTTAAATGCAAAGTCAATACTCATCTACGAACCACTGAACTCTAGCTCTCTCCCCACCCCCGTATAACCTTCCCTTTCTCTCCACCTATGTATCTGTCATCGCACCTGCTTTCTCAGCTTTCTATTGTTCCTTTCTAACTAGTTTGTACTCCTCACTCTTTTCTACATAATCTTTTTACATTTATGTAGCCCCCTGCACATCAGTGGCATTTCCGCCTTGCTTGGGGTGAAATGATTAAAAAAAAAAAAAAGTATGCGAAATGCGTATGTATATAAATATATGTATATTTATAAATATGTGAAATGTGTATATATATATATATATATATATATATATATGCAATTTGTTATATATATTATATTATTTATATATTATATATGCATGGTACTTATTTGAAAGTCCTCAATATCAATGATAGAGCTGACATATTCATATAGATAGGTGTCAGTTTGTGACCCTGGGTTTTATGCTCTTGCAATCATCAGACAAACTGATTAATTTTTAAGAATTGGCTATATGTAGGACTGCATATATTGGTGTATTTTTGTAGGAGGGGGAGGAAAACTTGTTGCTGTGACAAACGCAGACATATACACACTTGTATACCTATTGACGTATACAGAGACACACACGCAAACATCTGCTCACCAAGGCTCACAGAAACATAACTATATGTAAACTGTAAGGTGCTTGGCATATATTTGTATATGTGTGCCGTTGTGTACATAAATATGCGTATATATAGATAGATAGTCATTCACAGTCTTGTTTTGCTGTATCATACATATATATTGCTGTGTATATACACACACACACACACACACACACACATATATATATGTGTGTGTGTGTATATATATATATATATACAGGCGTACTGCAGAGCTGTAATACAGCGAAACAGATCTGTCTGCGGATGACTATAGTGTATATATATATATATATATATATATATATATATATATTGTGTATTTGAGCAACAGTCTCTCTTTTGTACAGGTTTAATTAAAATTGACAGACAAGGTATTATCATTAAGTTTTTTATATAATTTTTGATGTATTCATATAATTTTTTCTTTTCAGAACTAAAATTATCCAAAGCTTTTGTACTTTCAAGAACTTTCAGCTATACATTTAGCCATTATCAAGAAAAACAAGATTAAAATTAATAGAGGCATTACTAATAAAAAAGAGAAATTTTACACTTAATAACATCAGTTATGAACATGGTAACAATGTACTTACTGTTTTTGGAACTTAACATATACAAGACTCTATATACAATAAACTATCCAGATGTTTATTTATAAGTAAAACAAAATAAATTTTTAATAATGGCTAAAAGTATAGCCGAAAGTGCTTGAAATTGGAGTAGATAGATTAAACTATTGCCCTGTTCACACTCCACCCATGTCTTGGCTCATCCCTTGCTTCCTGTTTAGGATGTGTTTCCCGGCTTTCTTTTTTTTCTTTTTTTTTTCCCAATCTTTTTTCACATTTCTTTTTTTCTCTCTCTTTTTTTCTCAATTGGAGTAGATAGACTTAACTATCGCCCGGTTCACACTCCACCAATATCTATTGAATGGGTGAAGAGGCTCATCCCTTGTTCCCTGTTTAGGATGTGGTTTCCGGCTTTCTCTTTTCCAATCATTTTACTCTTAAGTAGCCCCATGCGCATCAGTGGTGTCACCACCTTGCTTGGGGTGATATGATTAAAAAAAAAAAAAAGTACAAAAGCTTCAGATAATTCTTATATAATTTGAGTTCTGAAAAGAAACAAATTATGTGAACACATGAAAAATTATATAAAAAATTTAATGATAATACCTTGTCTGTCATTTTCAATTAAACCTGTATAAAAGAAAGACTGTTACCTAAATACACAATAAACATACATATATATATATATATATATATATAATGATCCAGATACGGTTGTCACTCAAAGGTCAGCTTTGTTGATTATTCAGTCCATGATCATGGAGCAGATGTTCAGGTGGAGTGGACAGGTTGTCAGATAAGAAGACTGTCATATGCCGAAGCAAGCTATGTGCAGAGTACTAAGGAATGGAATACAATCTTCCTGTGAGCCCAAAAAATGAGACAAAGACTGTCTTGAAGAGGATGAACACTGATGGAAGGACTTGGAAGGAGAAAGGAGGTTGCATGGGCAGTGAAGAAATTTGAAGAAGAAAAGATACATTATGCTGTAGTTAAGCATGATGCTAAGTGTATGGAATACCAATACAAGCAAGAGGGTCCAAAGAAGCGTTGACATGTGAAATTTGTCTGCTGAAGATAGTTTTGTTGTCATATGCTATCTCATGATAGCAGAGAATTTAATACTACTACATATGAGATTTAGAATATCTTCTTTTTTAATATCTTTATTAATATTTTAATTTTTAATATTTAATATTTTAATATTTTTAAGCTGTGTAAGAATGTGAGTGCTCTAATTCGGCATTTTAAATAAAAACACAAAGCTTGATCAGTGGTCTCCAGTAGATTGACGTCTACTATCTGTGGTTTAAGTGCAAATAATTAACAGGTCTAATTGAAAAAAAAACATTTTGAGTTATCTTAAATGGCACTATAAGAGAATCATAATCCATAAAAATCTTTATATATATATATATATATATATATATATTTTTTTTTTTAATCATCTCACCCCAAGCAAGGCATTCCACTGGGGCTACATAGGGGAAGGTAAAGAGAAGGAGTGGTTAGACATAGGGAATGTCAGGAGGAAGGTGACAGATGAGTAAGGATAGCGAGGATGAGGGTTGGGCAGATGGGAAGAGTGTTTGATAGAATGGAAGCAGATTAGTGTGTTAGGAGGTGTCTATTGACCTTACATTTAAACTCCTGGAGATTGTAGCCGTTGGGGAAGCAATCATTTGGAAGAGAATTCCACAGTCGGGAAGTGCGAGGAAAGAAACTGTTGGAGTAGAAGTTACGGCTGCATTTTATCGGTTTCAGTGTAAAAGGGTGGGATCTAGTTGCTAATCTAGTATCTCGTTCAAATTCGTATTTAGGGGGCACTAGTGATCTAAGTTCATCGGAGCAGAAGCCATGAAAGTATTTATAGAAGAGACACAGGGAAGCCACGTCGCGCCGGTGGGAGAGAGACTGCAGGCGGTCTGCCAAGTCAGTATCTATCACATTACAGACCCTCCTCTGAACCTTATCGAGAAGCCTGAGGAGAACAGCAGGAGCACCCGACCAGATATGGCAGCAGTATTCAATGCATGGGCGGATGGTAGATTTATAAATGTACAGGATAGATTTAGACGGAAAAAACTTCCGGGCCCTACACAGAGAACCAAATTTCATAGCAGCGGATTTAGCAATGGATTCGATATAGTCATTCCATTTGAGGTCCGCTGAAAGTGTGAGACCAAGGAGGCGTAGTGTTTTACTCTCTGGGAGGCAAGCCTGGTCCATGCTAATGGGAGGTAGGTGAGATTGTCGATGATGGTTAATTGAGAGTAGCTTCGTTTTAGAAGCATTAAAATTTACTAGCCATTTCTTACCCCAGTCCAATATGGATTGGAGGTCTTTTTCAATCTCGGCTGCGAGGTTAGCTTTGATGCCTACACCACATATATATACTATTTACATAATTCAGACTATTGTCTTCATCTTTGTTGCCATTTGTACAACATTTCAGCCATTGTACGCTCCTATATAGACGTCGTTAGTTCATGTGACTTGACCCAAAAAGTTGTGAGTTCAATATCAGGCTGCAGCAGTGGTGAACAAGTAACTTAGAGGGTTAGAGATAGATAACTCATGACTACCAAAGGAGGCTCTATGCAAGGAATGAGAATGATATACCCCAGTGATTGTAAAAAAAGGTTTGGTCTGAAATTCCTAGCACCTGAGAAAGGGAACAATACTCTGAATAATGTAAATAGTGTAAATACTACTTCATCTCAGAAATATAGACAAATATATATATATATATATATATATAATGAAAACTATACTTTTGTCATAAATAATTATTAAACAGTTATTGTCTAATTAAACCAGTAATAAGTTATATTAAAAAACGCTAAGTACATATGATGAAGTGAATTGCATACTGGTGGTCTTTTTTATACAGATGGTGCCCAACTGACCATACTGTGCAGTCAACAAAAACAAAGCACATGTGTAATATTAAAAATATAAAATTGTGACAATTTGCCCATTACACCCTGTATCTAATATAAAAATATAGTCATAAGATATATTTATAATTAAACAATATTTTTATCATATATAATATACATTATCAGAGATAAAGTTCTGTGTGGGAAAAAGTTTTGTTTTCATTTCCACCTGCTTATGGTAGCCCCTTTACTCTGAGCCTACCTCCTATGTAGCCTGCTTCTTCTCTTTTGAAACTACATGGTACATGCAATGATACTGTGTGAATGTAGGCCCACCAAATAGATTATCGCTATCAACATTGCATGAATTTGAACACCTCCAGAAACCACTACTTGTATACAGTGCAACTAGCCAATGGAAATGGTTTTTAACTTCTTTTGAAACATTCTTCTTCTTCGTCTATGTGCCCTGTCCTTTCAGGACGTAGGCGATCATGGTTCTCCACGTCTCCCTATCCCTTGTGGCTCCTAGTATGTTTGCTCCCGTTACTCCTGTCAACCTCCGTTCCGTCAACCACCTGATCAGGCCCTGCAGATATGTTATCCGTTGCCTTCCCCTGTCTCTCTTTCCTTCTATTTGGCCAGTCAGTATCAGGTTCTCCAGGCTCTCCAGGCTCTCCTTCCTCATTGCTCAATCCACGATATCCGCAGCATCCTTCTGTAGAACCACATTTCTGCTGCTTCCAGTTTTGTCCTCATTTTCGATGATATTGTCCAGCATTCACTGCCGTATTGAAGAACTGACAACACGTAGCAGTCCAGCACTCTTTTCTTTGTTTCCAGTGAGATTTTCCTGTGTGTTAGTACTTTGCTCAGCTTCTGAAATGCGTCTTTTGCCATGCCAATTCATCTTCGGATCTCCGTGTCTCATTTTCCATCTCCAGTTAGGACACTTCCTAGGTGTTTAAATTTTTGTACTTGCTTGATTCTGATATCTCCCACATTTATTAGGCATTTTGGGTTTTAATCTTTACTGAGATCCCCTATTATTTGGAAAATAAAAGCTGCTCATAAAAACTCACAATATAGTCAAATAGATATTGTAGGTGCCATTTCTCAGAACTGAACATGTAGTTTTGTTAAGTTGCCACTATGTGAGACATGGGTTGCAACGTGGGCCTTGAAATGGCAAGATGGTAATTTCAGGGAATTGTTGCACATGTGGGTAATTATACATTACTGCTGCTTTGATATTTTCAAAAAATGGTTGTTTTTAGCTGAATACTGGAAGTCTCTAATTTCTAAGAATTTCCATATTGAAATCATTAGAAATTTATTTACATCATACAAAGGTTGATCCTGTTAGTAATGCTTGGTTTAATACCTATTCTCTGACAATCTCACTTCCTTGTTTTCAATTAATTTCTAACTATTGACTTTTGAACATTGCTGCAGGGCCTAACTGCTGAAAATTGTATTTTCAAACAGTTCAAATTCTGGCTAAGGCAAATTTAACTTTACATTAATGCCATTTTGAAAAGAGATAAATCCATCATTTTCTGGGGCTTATGGCCTATCACATTGAATACACTGGTTCTCGCTCGATCATCAGAGTTAAGCAACATTGAGCCCTTTCAGTACTTAGATGGGTGACTGCTTGGGAATACCAGGTGCTGTAAGTGTTTAGTGACGGATGTGTGTTGTGGTGCAGTGCATATCGGTTCGGAAAGAGAAATCGGTGAGTTGAGTTCAAATTCCAATTGAATATTCTGCATTCAGTTAAGCACTGGTACCCTTGGGAAAGGTATTAATCCATCCCTTCCCTCCAGTTATGGGTTAAATAACAAGGGGATGACTTGGGGACCCTACCCTTAACAAAAAAAAAAAAAACAAATCCCAATGAATCTTGATACTCAAAAAGAAAAAAGTATTACTAGACACAAAAACTTATATAAAAACAACAGTTGTTGAAAGAAAAAGGTATTATCAGCAATAAATAAATGTAGTTGGCAATAAATGACCCACCGAGGTGTTGATTTGCCATAAAAACAAAACAACCAACCATCATTTTCTCTTCTGAATATAAGTAAAATGGTGCATTAGATTAGCATCTATACTCTTGGTTGGCAACCAATACAAGAGAGAGCAAATTCTGAATTTAGATCCTTTTGTCATATGGCTAGCAGCTCTGTCCTATAAAAATCTGCATGTAACGGAACATCAAAAGTAATGTTACTCTATCTTTCTTTATCCTGGGTATGACGGCAAACTGCATCCGGTAACAAGGCCTCTGATTGTGAGTTTGTGACGAGCATGGAACCACAGCTTAATTGCTGTAGTTTCCAGGTCCACCCTGACCCGGAGTGGTAGCACCCATTAGGGTCCCAACTATGGGCAAATAGTTAACCCCCAAACTGGGGTCAAAACACTAGGAAAGTATAAAAATACACTTTTATAGAAATATATACATAAAAATAGAATTTTGTAGAAAAATATACATTTTGAAGGAAAAATATTACCAACAATACATTTTTTAAGGAAAAAAATTATTACCATAACATATTTTTGAAGGAAAAAAATATTGCAATTAATACATATTTGAAGACAAAAATTATTACCTGCAATACATTTTTGAATACAAAACTAGAAGACATCTTAAGTTTTCTAAAATAAAATAATAATTATAAAAAACTTTCATCAAAATCTGACAAAATAATCCTTGTCACTATGACTGATCATTAAAAAAATACCTTAAAAGCCTAAACTTTTTGGCATAAAATAACCTGCAGTGGTTGATATACTGTTAAACAAATCTCAAACTTTATCTTTCTTCTATGTCTTTAATCTTCAGGAAAGACATCAATCAGTCAGTTAAGTGCCATACGTGATACACGCTTGGGCAATCATGTCTTGAAAGAGACATGGCTGACTGGGCAGAAGATTATCCCGCAGTAGGTTGCCATTGCTTTCTGTGGTAGACTGATTGCCGACCAAGGCTACAGAACTGCTTTCTGTGGTAGACTGGTTGCTGACCAAGGCTACAGAACCCAATCTGTCCTGCTATTTAACCCATAACTAGAAGGAAGAGACGGATTAATACCTTTCCCAAGGTTATTTGCGCATAGTGAATGCAATGGATTCAACTGGAATTTGAAATTGGCTCACCTGGTTTCTCATTCCGAGCCGATATCCACTGGACCGCAATGCACATAACTCCAGAATGAAATATATAGAATTATCAGAAGACAAGAGTTGAATTAGAATTTAGGTATAAGACTCGTACTGGTAATAGAATCATTGAGGGTATAAGATGCAGGGTAATTTTTTGGAAAAGTTGTTTTTTGAAAAAGCAAAAGAAAAATGTTATGTCTTATCTGGTAGAAAAGGCAGTATTTATTTCCATCTGGATTTCTGGAATGAACGATCATCATCAATTAAGATGTTTCCTTCAGAGTTATCCAAATTGACAGATGTCTGAAGAAGGTCAGAAGTCAGAGTGAACAAAACATTGCATTAATATCAACAAAGATTGAGACAATATTTTAGCTGTAAATTATGCAAATAACAGCATTCATTTCTTCATAAATATTCAAATAATGTATAGAACTAACTATTTTTTCTAATGTACTGTATCAAAACAGAACAGGAAGCAGGATATATGAAGACAATACAGAGTACAATGAATAAATTTTTGCCAATTTATATTTTCAATTTCACACATTCATGTTGTTCTAGATTTTATTGACAGTACGGTATAGTAGGGTCAGTTGGGCACAGTCTTTGAGAAAAAAGAGAGCCCTGATGCAATTTACTATGCCAAAAAACTTGAAAACAGATGCTTTACTGTTTGGCATTTGTATTAGAAGCTCCAATACAAAAAAATTCAGAATGTTCTGGTTGTCAATCTGAGGTCATTGCAAAGGATTCTGAAAGCAGTAGAAGTCCTGGGTATGATGGTAAACTGCATCTGGCAGCAAGGCCTCTGGTTAGAACTTTGTGAGGAGAATGGAGCCACCTCTCAATTGCTGTTGTTCCCATGTCTACCCTGACCCAGAGTGGTAGCACCTGTTAGGGTTCCAGCTATGGGCAAATTGTTAAGCCCCAAACTGGGGTCAGAACACTTTGAAAGCATAGAAAGAGACTTTTAAAGAAATATTTCCATAAAAATAGACTTTTATAGAAAAATATACATTTTTGAAGGAAAAAAAATTATTATTACCAGCAATACATTTTTAAATACAAAAGTAGAAGACATCTTCAGTTTCTAAAATAAAAATAAAATTTTTCATCAAAATCTGAGCAAATCAACCCTTTCACTACAAATGAACATTTTTAAAAAAATACTTCAAAACCCCCCACCTTTTCGGCATTAAATAACCCACAAAGGTTGATATGCTGTTAAACAAAACTCAAATCCAAACTCGAAAGAAGTGAAGGAGTCTAATAGTGATTACAATGTGTTTGGAGTGTTATCACTAGTGATGGCAACATTACACCTCTATTCATCTTCCTATGAAGCCTCGCTCAAAACAGAGGCCTACATCAAGTGCTTTGAGAAGTTAATGTTGCCCTGGGTCAAGAGGGTAGCTGCTGGAAGAACATATGTCTGGCAACAGAATCCAGTCATGGCTACCAGACAATTTCTGTGACCTCATCACCCCTTACATTTGGCCACATAAGTCTCCAGAGTGCAGCCTCCTTAATTATTACGTGTGGGATGTATTGTTGAGTGAGAGACCAGCAAAACTTTATAACACCAAAGATGAACTGAAGGTAAAGACTATGACAACATTCACCAATTAAAACAAGGACACTGCCTAAAAAAAATTCCTGAGATATAAGTCATCGGGAGGCTGTGGTTGGAGAATGTCAGTTTTATTAAATGTCAAGATATTTTTGCGTAATTTTGGTAAATGTATGTTAAAACAAGTTGTCAGTTATATTTGCATTTTTGCGTAATTTAGATGACAGTGTATTTAACACACTCTGTATGTGACTTCTTTGTTAACTAGAAACATAATTATTTATAATGATCATTAAAAAATTATTTTGCTTTAGTTTGATGAAATCAAAGCATCAGTTATTGAAAATCAAAAATCTTGTTGAAAGGAAATTTTGATTGAAGGTTATTCCTCCAAATGCTGCAGATGTCAAATCAATTGGATCTTCTTTAATTTTGTTTTGTCAATCAATATTTACAAGAATCAAACAGAGAATTAGAATTCCAATCATAGGAGCTGTTAACAAGATTAACGCCTGCACCATTCCTTTTCTTTTTTGCTTTTGTGGTTTTGATTTTCATTCCTTCCTTCGTTAGATCCATATTACTTTTCAATTTACATTTGAAGACATCTTCATATCAATTAGCAGTCCTTAATTAGAAAATTAATTGAGTTCAGTCAATTTTGAACAGCAAGTAAATACTGCATTGCAGAAGAACAAACCAAAACGTGTGTGTGTATATATATATATATATATATATATATATATATATAAATTGTTAACACCAAATAAGATCAAATTTCTTTGTGACAAATCTTAAAGAATTTTTGGAACAAATTCAATATCTTGATTCATTTTTGTTGAATCTTATTTTTTGTTTTTTATTTATTCATAAAATTTGTTCCTATATGAATATTTGCCAATTACATATTTGGGTTCAAATTCCTTAGAGTAAATTCTTTAAATCATTAAGCCTCAGTTAATAACTAATTTTGAAATGTAATTAGTTTTATCAAAATAAAACATGATTCACAAATTATTGAAGCTACAAAATAATTTTGGTTCTGGTCAGAGACTTTGAGATGAATTTGAATTAAGCAAGAAAGCCCTCAGCCTCAGTATCCTTACCTATCTATCACCCTCCTTCTGACATTTCCTATATCTAACCACTCTTTCTTTTCACCTTCCCTTATGTAACCCCCTGCGCAATAGTTGCAGTGGAAGGCAAAAAAAAAAAAACCCCCAAAAAACTGAACGCATGGTCATCAGCAAAAAGAGCAGCCCAAAATGCTAAATACAGTGGTGGGGGGGGGGGATACTACAATCAAGCAGGTACAAAAATTAAAATACTTGGGAAGTGTTCTAACAGAAGACAGAAAATGTGAAACAGAGATCCGAAGGCAAATTGGCATGGTGAAGGACGCATTCCAGAAGTTAAGTAAAGTATTAAGAAACAGGAAAAGTTTGCTAGAAATGGAAAAAAGAGTACTAGATTGCTATGTAATGTCAGTTCTTCAATATGGCAGTGAATGCTGGACCATATCATTAAAGATGGAGGAAAAACTTGATTCAACTGAAATGTGGTTCTACAGAAGGATGCTGTGGATATCATGGATTGACCATGTGAGCATTGATGTGGTTTTGGAAAGGATTGAAACAAAAAGAAAATTAATATCAGGAAGAGATACCTAAAGTTCCTGGTTCATGCAATGAGGAAGGAAGGCTTGGAGAGCCTGATACTAACAGGCCAGATAGAGGGAAAAAGAGACAAGGAAAATCAGTGGATAATATATTTGAAGCGCCTGATAAGGTGGATGACAGAACGAGTGTTGTGTGATGTTATGGGAGAAAGCGTGCTAAGAGCCACCAGGAGCCAGTAGGTCCCAAACAGTGTGCCTCATAGTTGAAACAGAATGATTGAAAGATAATCAAAGACTTAGAAGCAGTTTTATAAAATTTATATACCGAAAATAAATTTAATTTCAAACTTTAAAATAGTATTATAGATTAATTTGAATTGCATGCATGTGTCCCAGTATAAATAGTTACAAATAATTATTTTATTGCGATATTTTTGCATTATATCAATTATTAAGAATGTAGTAACTGAGGTTCACAAATTGGAGGTGAGAGTTAGCAATGATAACATTGAAGTCAAATCTGCATTTATCTCCCTTTGGTCCTCACTTTGTTTTTTATTTTTAACTTTACTTTTATTTCATAAAATTTGATGTGGTGAGAGCAAATTCTCGTTCGGAAATGTTTGGAAGCACTGTCTAAAAGCTTACTTAAAAACTAATTTGGATATGGAATTTGTCTTATCAGAATAAAAGAAAATTCTTATTGGAAGCTTTGAAATGAGTTTGTATTTAATAAATTTTCACCAGATCATTTACTTGTTTTATTTATTTATTTTTCTTTTTTACTGTTTATATTTTGCTCTGACAGCTAATTTAAAACAAAAAAAATTAAAAATTGAAGTCAAAAAATGAAGATTATCATGCACCTCTTCTTTTTCTTTCTTCCAGTCTCTTAATGACATAGTCGATCTAACTTTCCAGACATATAATTTTTTTATTTATGCATTCCTGTTGTGCGTTGTAGTGCAGTGGATATCGGCTCGGAACGAGAGATCGGGTAGCTGAGTTCGAATTCCAGCTGAATTCATCGCTTTCACTTACGCACAAATAACCTTGGGAAAAATATTAATCCATCTCTTCCCTCCAGTTATGGGTTAAATAACAGAACAGATTGGGTTCTATAGCCTTGGTCGGCAGCCAGTCTACCACAAAAAGCAATGGCAACCTACTGCGGGATAATCTTCTGCCCAGTCAGTTATGTCTCTTTTGAGACATGATCGCCCAAGCGTGTATCACGCATGGCACTTAACTGACTGACTGATGCATTCCTGATTTCTTAGCAAAGCTAATGAAGTGTTTTCCCATTGTCTTGTCTTGTTTGGCATTTAAAGTATTCTTTCTTTTAGACTGGCAGCCATCCAAGGCTACCTTAAAATTTAGCACAAAACTAGTAGCGGAAGGAACTGGTTAACATGTGTCTAAACACCAACCTTAGACACTGGTGAGAAATATGCAACAATCTTTGACATGATAGGTTGAGAACTATCAAAATAAAAATGCCATTGGTGATGTTCTAGAGAGACATTATAATGAAGGAATCAAAAAGTGTGAATATAAAAAAACATTTAAAGTTTTTATTTACCTTCCTCCACCCCCACTTTTTTTAAACATGCTTCCTCAATATCTGCAGGTTCATCAACCTTGATAATTTCCTTTTCATTTTTGTCGATAAACTGGTAATTACTGATAGAGTTGTTTCATTTTTTCTTAACCACAGTTTTAATTTCAGAGTTCCTTCACTGAGACAGGTTTTCCTGGTAAAGGGAAATAATAAAATTAACTTTTTTTTTTTTACTCATAACTCTTTCACAGAGATGGATTCTTGTCTTTTTCCGACATATTTTTAGTGCTAAAACAAAGTAACTGCCTTAGAATTATAATTTGACCTGTTGACGATCTGTACCAATAATTACTGAATTACCAGCACATTCATTTAAAAATATCAGAACTAAGAAAATAATTGACTAAACAGATATTGATGAACTTCCACATTGAAAAAGAAAATATTCTTATTTTTGACTCGGTCTGTAGTCACCCTGAAATCAGGGTCCACAACTTTTGTATTGTTCCTTGGATTATCACGCAACAGGATCCAACCTTAACCTGAGAGAGAAAAAGGCATTCATAATGTCCCCATAGTATCGACATGCTGCAACAAAGATTTGACCTTTTACAAAGGAATATGTTTCTATAGAATGACTTCTTCTGGAGTAACTAAAACTCATCTGCCACTCAATGATAGATAAAGAGATCAAGTGCATGATAAAAAAACATGACCTTTGCTTTAGTGAAAGGAATTCTGTAATATCACAAAGACTTGGAGATAAAGCAGTCAGGTTTAAGAGAAGAAGGCCGCAAAAACAAAGTGAGAAAAAGAAACCTGGTAAAAAGGAATTGTTTAAAGTGAAGCAGTATATGAAAAGACAAGCTTTTGGCAAGAGATCAAGTTCAAGATTGCTTCAAAGAGTTCCATATTTGGCAATATAAGGAAAGACCTAGAAAAACTGGACAATAATAGCCTTGTGAATTTTCTCTTTTTCATCATCAACAGTAAAATAGAAACTTGGTGGGTTTATTTTTTTCATGTATCACGTGCCTTTAAGTTGTGGGCAGTCATAGTTCTTTGCAACCTTTTTTTCATAGCTCTAAGCATTATTATCTCTTACTCACACAATGTACTGGGTATGATGGTAAACTGCATCCAGCAGCACAAGTTCTGATTGGGAGGTTGTGAGAAACATGGAACCACCTCTTAATTGCTGTAGTTTCCAGGTCTACCCTGACCTGGAATGGTAGCAGCTATGGGCAAATAGTTAACACCCAAACTAGAGTCAAAACACTATGAAAGTATGAAAATACACTTTTATAGAAATATATACATTTTAGAAGGAAAAGTATTACCAACAATACATTTTAGAAGGAAAAGTATTACCAACAATACATTTTAGAAGGAAAAGTATTACCAACAATACATTTTAAAAGGAAAAGTTATTACCAACAATACATTTCTGAAGAAAAAATTATTACCAACAATACATTTTAGAAGGAAAAGTTATTACCAACAATACATTTTAGAAGGAAAAGTTATTACCAACAATACATTTTAAAAGGAAAAGTTATTACCAACAATACATTTTAGAAGGAAAAGTATTACCAACAATACATTTTAGAAGGAAAAATTATTACCAACAATACATTTTAGAAGGAAAAGTATTACCAACAATACATTTTAAAAGGAAAAGTTATTACCAACAATACATTTCTGAAGAAAAAATTATTACCAACAATACATTTTTGAAGGAAAACATTATTACCAGCAATACATTTTAGAAGGAAAAGTATTACCAACAATACATTTTAAAAGGAAAAGTTATTACCAACAATACATTTCTGAAGAAAAAATTATTACCAACAATACATTTTAGAAGGAAAAGTTATTACCAGCAATACATTTTAGAAGGAAAAGTATTACCAACAATACATTTTAGAAGGAAAAATTATTACCAACAATACATTTTAGAAGGAAAAGTATTACCAACAATACATTTTAAAAGGAAAAGTTATTACCAACAATACATTTCTGAAGAAAAAATTATTACCAACAATACATTTTTGAAGGAAAACATTATTACCAGCAATACATTTTTGAATACAAAACTAGAAGATATCTTCAGTTTTCTAAAATAAAAAAAAAAACAAATTAAATCTTTTTCATCAAAATCTGAATAAATCAACCTTCATAAAGTAATTCCCAGTCCATTTAGCAACAAACAACTGTAGACAACTTTCTGTCAAAATCAAGAAAAATCCTTGAAACACATAATAAATTTGGCTATCCCCCACAATTTATCTCTTGGCATAAAATAACACAAATATGCTGACAGGCCATTAAAATAACACAGATATGCTGACAGGCCATTAAAATAACACAGATATGCTGACAGGCCATTAAAATTAATCAAACGTTCTCATGTGCTCAACATTTTTATTAATTTAATTGCAGGTTAACCATCTGGCATCATGTTACACTGCATTTGCTTTTAAATTCAAACCTGAAGTGATCAATTCATCAAATATTTTTAAAAGACTTCTGTGGAACTCGCTCCCGTATTCTTGCTTTCCTGACGGCTACAACCTCCAGAAATTTAAATGCAAAGTCAATACTCATCTACTAACCACTGGACTCTAGCTCTCTCCCCACTCCTGTATAACCTTCCCTTTCTCTCCACCTATGTATCTGTCATCACACCTGCTTTCTCAGCTTTCTATTGTTCCTTTCTAACTAGTTTGTACTCCTCACTCTTTTCTATTTAATCTTTTTACATTTATGTAGCCCCCTGCACATCAGTGGCGTTTCCGCCTTGCTCGGGGTGAAATGATTAAAAAAATAAAATCTCTGTCTTGTATCTTTCTAAGACTCCTCTTAGATGATGATCAAGAAAATAATCTGAAGTACTTGGGCTGTCTTTTCCTCTCACTTCTACTATGGACTGTTCCTTCATGGATGTAAAGATTTTGGTTTGAAACCAAGAAAATTTGATGAAAAATATTGGTATCTTTCATTGTTACATTCAACAATAACTGCATAAAAGAAAATAGAAAATTTGCAATATATTTATATATTCTAGACATACACTGTTAAATATAAGAAACAATGAATGTCTATTATGTTTAATCATGAGCCGTTCTAAACTTCGTATTTTGGCATTAATTTCAGTTGAAAATAAATTCTCCAACATTTGGATAATTTTTTATTAACTTAGTTCTAAGCTTTTGGCTCACAATTAGCCATCTTCAGAGAGGTTATTAAGACGGTAACACAGTAACATCCACCATCACTGATGATTTTGTGTTGATATAAAACTCCACTAGGCAACGGCAATAGTTACCAAAAATAACTAACACAGTTTGCAAATTTGCAATGCAGTTCTATGACGTCAGACTGCGTGATAGCGTGAAATGTCAACAAAACCGTGTATTCAAATGCAATGTAATGTGTTATGGCCAGATTTAAATGTGATTTTATTAAGTGTGGGTTGTTTGGATTTAATGTAGATGGCCTCCAATATCTGAAGGTTCTTTTTACTGTGTGTATGAGTAAGGATTATTGGATTGTTGACTAAAATCTGTCTGATATTACCTACATGTTTATGCTTTTCTGAAAAATGTTGTTTAATTGTACTCTGATCAACTGAAATTAAAGCCAAAATATGACGTTTAGAATGGCTCATGATTAAACATAAAAGACATTCATTGTCTCTTTGATCGAGGATAATCGCAGCATCTTTCTGTAGAACCACATTTTAGTTGCTTCAAGTTTTTTCTTCATCTTGGATGATATTGTCCAGCATTCACTCCCATATTGAAGAACAGACATCATGTAGCAATCCAGTACTTTTCTTTGTTTCTAATTTTCCTGTCTCTTAATACTCTGCTCAGCTTCTAGAATGTGTTCTTGGACATGCCAATTTGCTTTCAGATCTGATTGTCACATTTTCCGTCTTTCATTAGAACACTTCCCAAGTACTGAAATTTTTGTACTCACTTTAATTTAGTATCCCCAACCTGTAATTTGCATTTAAGGCTCCTCTGTTCACTGATGACCATACATTCAGTTTTCATGTAGTTTATTTCTTATGCTAAAATGTGCCTTCCTCCACCGAGCACCTATAGCTTAGAGGTAGAATTGTCATATCAGTTGGGTTTCTATCCTGACTGGCAGCAATCAGATGACTAACCGTACTGATGAGCTGTAATACAGCAAAACAGCTACATGGAATAGCATACACACAGTCCTTAGTCATGTCCTCCTCTGTTAGGGTTTTTACCCAGAAGTACCTGCAAGGTGTAGAATTGCTTCTGAAGATCGTTCTGATGTTATGTTGGCCACAGATCCTTTGTATTTTCTCCAAAAATCTACATCAGTGGGGAACAGGTAACTTTGAGTCGGGTTAGCAAGCGATAACTCCTGACTACGAAAAATATTTAGCACAAAAGAATGAGAATAATGTACCCCAGTGATTGTAATAAAAGGTTTGGTTTGAAATTCCTAGCACCCAAAGAAGGCTGGAGCATACAACGGCTGAAACGTCATACAAATGGCAACAAACATGAGGACAGTAGTCTGAATAATGTAAACAGTGTAGGTTTTATCCAATTAATATAGAATATCAATTAGATAAAAATAGAGAGTTCAATGGATATAACCATTTAATTATGCATTAAGTTTTCCTCTCAAGATATATATATATATATATGTACGTACATATATACATACATACATACATACATATATACATATATATATATAAATATACTCAGTTATGATCTGAGGTTAAGGATAAGATGGTTAAATAAAAATGAAAAGAAGACAAGAGGAAAACTGTATTTAAATTGGCTGAGCGTTCTGCCCTGTGATGGACTTTATTAAGGCAAAAAGATGAAATGAGCTTTAATTCTAAATTACTTATCAATAAACAAACAGTGTTGGCAATTATAAAATATATAATAGTGATTTGCATTACACATGAAGGCATTCTAAAGCTAAAATATTCTGTTAATCTTTTTGAATGATTTGTGTGCATTTTTATAGTTGCCAACACTGTTTGTTTATAGATACATAATTTAGAATAAAGCTCATTTCGTCTTTTTGCTTTGATAAAGTCCATCACAGGATGAAACACGTAGGCGATTTAAATACAGTTTCCCTTGTCTTCTTTTTATTTAACCATATATACATACATACACACACACACACACACATATATATATATATATATATATATATATACATACACACACACACAAATATATATATATATATATATATACATACACACATAGATATAGACATATATATATATACACATACACACATGTATATATATATATATACATATACATACACACATACATATATATATAGGAAAGTTTTGTAATTTGCTTGAAGCATTGTGTGTATGGTTAAGTCTTGAAGGCTATCACAATGTATTTAGTAAAATAAAAGTTTATAATTATAATTTATAATTAATTAATATTTCAAGATAAAAATTTCATCTTCTGAATGGTAGGAGAGCTTGATTTCACATTCGTCCATGGACCGCACTTTTCAATGAGTGACCATTCATTGAAAGGCACGGTTCACAGATGAACATAAAAAGAAGCTCTCCTACTATTCTGTTAATGTATAATAGATAGGTAATACCCAACAACTTCTTTACCTTCCTTTATTTTACTGAACACATTGTGATAGCCTTCACAACCTAACCATATATATATATATATATATATATTTCCTTCCTTTTATGCTCATGGAGAGAGACAATAGACAGGCAGCATCAGCTCAGTTGATTCTCTTTACTAACAATTACGAAACCTCTTGCCACATGTTTGCTTTTTAAGAGTCCTTTATTTTATTTTTTTTTCAATAATTGTCATCAAGTAGTGAAGAATATATATATATATATAATTTTCTTTCTATTATAATAAAGACCATTATGTATATATATATAATTTTCTTTCTATTATAATAAAGACCATTATGTATATATATATAATTTTCTTTCTATTATAATAAAGACCATTATGTATATATATATATATATATATATATATATAATTTTCTTTCTATTATAATAAAGACCATTATGTATATATATATAATTTTCTTTCTATTATAATAAAGACCATTATGTATATATATATATAATTTTCTTTCTATTATAATAAAGACCATTATGTATATATATATATAATTTTCTTTCTATTATAATAAAGACCATTATGTATATATATATATAATTTTCTTTCTATTATAATAAAGACCATTATGTATATATATATATATATAATTTTCTTTCTATTATAATAAAGACCATTATGTATATATATATATAATTTTCTTTCTATTATAATAAAGACCATTATGTATATATATATATATAATTTTCTTTCTATTATAATAAAGACCATTATGTATATATATATATATAATTTTCTTTCTATTATAATAAAGACCATTATGTATATATATATATATAATTTTCTTTCTATTATAATAAAGACCATTATGTGTATATATATATATATATAATTTTCTTTCTATTATAATAAAGACCATTATGTGTATATATATATATAATTTTCTTTCTATTATAATAAAGACCATTATGTATTTGTGTGTGTATGTATATATATATATATATATATATATATATATATAAAATCTGTTCTATCCCGCTCAGGGGTTTGTAATATTTTTTTTTATTTTTTTTTCTTGTGTCTTAATGTAAGATGCTCAATGGTTGATACAACAATAGATATGTTGCCATCTTTTTAAATGCCATATATAAATATTTTGCCATCATTTTTTATGGCACTGGCCCATGTGTGTGTGTGTGTGTGTGTATATATATATATATATATATATATATATGTGTGTGTGTGCTTCTTTTTGTTTGTATTTTTTTTTAAAGGAAAAATGTGCAGTTATAAGAATCCTGGTATTAAAAAGAAAGAAATTAAATACATGAAAGTGTTTCAAAAGCAGGAAAGCATTTACTAATGGATATGTATTTAAAAGAAAGAAAAATAAGGAAAATCTGTTACAAAAAATACATGTTTGTTTGATGCTTGCAATATTTCACTTGTCATCAAATTAGTTGTTAATATTTTCTGTCTTTATTCTTGTGACTCTGGGCCACAAATATTTGTTAATATTTTTCTCCTTTTAATCAATCTTGTCATAAGATGAAAGTTAGATTTGTTTATAACATTGTTTCTTTTTTTATTTTTTATTGCTTGCAAACTAAAAATTATTTCATAAGATAAAAATTTCTGGGTTAAATATTCCATGAACAGAAAAATATGTATTAAAGAAAAAAAAAAGACTTTTCATGAATTAGAAATACTTTGGCCAATGACAAGTCATTGATCATCTGGATTAATGGGAATTTTCTGAATTTTTACAAATGCTGTATGGACTCATTTTCAACAGAGAAATAAAATTTTACAGGAAGATTAATTTTTTTCTGTGCATATATATATATATATATATATATATATATATATATATATTGATGAAAATACTGTCTTCTTTATGCTCTTTCTATCTCTCTCTCTCTCTCTCTCTCTATATATATATATATATATATATATATATATATATTTATATATGCATAGTTTTAGTGCTAAGAATTTGTCACTTTAACTGAGTATGCTCATGCTAACTTCAAAGTTTCATGAGAACAGTGTTATGCCTTCGCTCATCAGGACTGGTGATTTTTTTTTTTTTTTTTTAAATTTCAGCCTCAATGACTGAAGACATTTTAATGGCATCCTCACAACATTTTTAAGTCGTCCTGAACCTGCTCAGTTAAAGTGACAAATTATTTGCACAAAAACTATCAAGGTTCTAATTTCATCCCAATATGGAAACCTTTGCAATAAAAAAAAAACCTACTACAATGTGCTTTTTATCAGTAAAACTACAGAAAAAGCAACAATTTTGGCTGCAAAAACCATCACAACTCAAAACACACACATCTGTATATATATATATATATATATATATATATATATATCTGATCCATATGTGATCTATCTCTCTCTCTCTCTTTCTATATATATATAGAGAGAGAGAGAGTGATAGAGATCACATATGGATCAGAATATAACAGGATGATAAAAAACAAATAGGAAAGATTTCTCAATCTAACATGTTTCTCTGATGAAACTTTAATACAAAGGAGACCTGTTAGATTGAGAAATATTTCCTGTTTGTTATCTTATTAGATATGTGTATATACAGCCATAATATTGCAATAAAAATCATAAATATGAATGCCTTTTGTTATTTTAAGTAATGAATGAAAAGCCTTGTAATTAACAAATTTTTCTTTTTCACTGAAACAACCATTAAGCACTTTTACCTTCACTTTCTTTCATTCCTCACTGAAACCAAGTAGTGTCATTCCCTTCTTTCTATGTAATCAAAATAAAATAGTTCATTATTTATGAGGTATTGGTAGGAAACACAAAACACTTATATTTTTCTTTCTTTCTTTCATTCATTTTTTTTTTTTCACTAAATCCAAGTTTCCACATGATTAAAATGGAATAGTTCATTATTTATAGGTATTGGTAAGATGTAAGAGTTGTGCATATTAATTAAGAGATAGACAAATACAATCATGAAAAAATATGTATGTATGTATACTACCAGCCATGATTATTAGGCTTCTCCAGTTTTGTTTCAAACAAATGTATTTCATACTATTATTAGTATTTATTGCCAAGTGGATAATTCTAAATGAAAATAGAATAGTTCTTTTGTTATTATTATCATTGTTATTCTTTTGTTATTATTACTTTGCAAAAATTTTACAAGGCAAGGAAGCAAAGATGAACTCATCTGAATCACCCTAAATTTTCTTAATTCTTTCATCGATGAAACTGCAATATAGGTTATTATTAAATATTTATAAATTCATTTTGATGTGCATGTTATTGTACATTAACAAAAGAACCATTCTATTTTCATTTACAATTATTCACTTGGCAATAAATACTAAAAATTGTATGAAATACATGATTTTTTTAAAACACTGGGGTGGCCTAATAATTATGGCTGGTAGTGTGTGTGTATATATATATATATATATAGAGAGAGAGAGAATTTCTATATGTGTGTGTTTATATACAAATATATTTTTAAGAAAATCTATAATGAAGTGGAAAAACTGCTCATGGGATGCATTTTGTCCTTTAGTATTTTATCAGACTAAAGCAGAGAAGAGCTATTTATATTAATTTTCTTTTTAAATGTGTGTCTGGGTCTGTAGTCATATATATATATATATATGTGTGTGTATGTATATATATATATATATATATATATATATATATATATATATACTGTTAAACACTTTAATACTGGTCTTATTTTATTTATCACCCAAAACAAATTTTATATATATATATATAAAATTTGTTTTGGGTGATAAATAAAATAAGACCAGTATTAAAGTGTTTAACAGTATATATATATATATATATATATATATATAAAATTTGTTTTGGGTGATAAATAAAATAAGACCAGTATTAAAGTGTTTAACACATATTGTAGATCTTTTCAATTTTTTTCATTTGGAAATGTGTTATTTTTACAATATAGTCCTGAAGATACTGAAAGGTTGAAACCTAGGTTGCAGAAATAACTCATTTTCAAATGAAAAAAACAAATATATACACACACACATACAATATTGTTATATATATATATATATATATATATATACAGGCAGCAAATTTTCTTTTAGACATATCAGATAAAATAAATTACAAACATAGTGTCTGCTTATTTTTAATAAAATCTATTTATACTCACAGATAATCTTTCATGTATTGTAATTGAAAGATGTCAGAAATGAGCTGTAACATTGACAGATTATCATTCAATTTTCAAGTTACCCAAGTACTTACAATCTCTTTCTGAGATCATCTTCAGGGGTGTGAGTTATGGTAAAAAAAATAACCGCAAAACTGTATTGCTAAAAATTACTGTAAATTCTGCTTAAAATATTATGGCTGACAAATTGCTTAGCAATTAGTATACACAAAAGATGATTTGTGAGTATGAACGGATTTTATTAAAAATATGTAGACACTCTGCAATTTATTTAATCTGACACACACACATATCTATATCTATATATATATATGTATATATATATATATATATATATATATGCATGCATCACACAGTTTTATATATATATAATAAGTAATGGTTACTAATGGAAGAACATTCCACAGTTAGATATTTATTTTTAAAATGTGCTTAATACTAAAGTAGAGCATAAATATGTGGTAATATATACACATACACACACACATATAATATTGTTCCAAATTTGCAATATAAAGTAACAGTGCTTAACATCAGAGATAATGTTTTTAATTTGTTTGTTTAAGGTGAAAACTGGCCAGTTAACATGCAATGTCAATTACTATGTCCACATGATACACAAATAAGTTTTTTTGAGAAAATAAACAAAGGTTAAGATGGGATTTAAGTGAGTAAGTTTGAGCCATGTGTATATTGCCTACAACATTTTTCTAATATTGCAATCATCATATTAATTTCAGAAAATGTAAATGTAAACTTAAATTTGGAACATTGGGGGAACGAGGGTGATTCAAAACCTGTAAGTAGAATGTCATATCCTCGCAGTAAAGGCTTGAATTGATAGGAATAAAGTATGGAACTCCTCTGAATATTTCTCATAGAAACAGTGATGAAGTAGTAATAAACTGACAATGCTGTGTCTGTGAGAATGGGATTGAAAATAATTCATCACACTCAAGGTCACATAAATGCTTTTAAACTCTGTCAAGGCTGCAAATTGAAGATTTGATGGTTTCAGCTCAGATATGGCAGCGGTAATCCAACATTACTAATAGTAGTCTATTACACTTTTAAAGAAAGTGGAATCAATAAGCTTAGTTTAATTTCCGGCCATTGCATTCAATTTTGCACAAATGCTCTAGAAATTTCTTCTCCTCTTTAACCGTGGTGTAAATATCTAGGCTAATTTGTTTCCCTAGTCATGTTTGATAATGAGACCAGGCAAAAAATAATTCTGAATTTAAAACTTCTGCTGCCTTGCAGCTATGCACACTCATGGGGAAAGGCTTCAGTAGTCAATCCCAAGGATATATCCAGTGCTGAAGGCAATACAATATAGCAATGAGCAACATTCAGGCATCTATTGTTATCTCAACTCAAATATATTTCTCTCGAAATATCAAGAATTTCTCTTGGTATTTTTTGTTAAAACAAAAAACACTGTTTCAGAGCTTTTGTAATAAGTATGACCATCAGCAAAATGAAGAGTTGAAAATGCCAAATACAGGTGGCCTATATTAAAATCAAGCAGGTACAAAAATTTAGATACTTGAGAAGTGTTTTGACAGAAGACAGAAAGTGCAACACAAAGATCCAAAGGTGAATTGGCATGGTAAAGGACTCATTCCAGAAGTTGAGTACAGTGTTTTAGAGACAGGAAAATTTTGCTAGAAACAAGTAAAAGAGTACTCGATTGCTGTGTGGTGTCAGTTCTTCAATATGGCAGTGAATGCTGGACAATATCATCAAAGATGAAGGAAAAGCTTGAAGCAGCTAAAATGTGGTTATGCAGAAGGATGCTGCGGATATTATGGATTGAGCATGTGAGCAATGATGATGTTGTGGAAAGGATGGAAATGAGAAGGAAATTAATACTGAGCATCAGAAAGAAACAGCTAAAGTTCTTGGGACATGCAATGAGGAAGGAGGGATTGGAGAACCTGATACTAACAGGCCAAATAGAGAGAAAAAAGAGAAAGAGGAAAGCAGTGGATAACATATTTGAAGGGCCTGATCAGGTGGATAACAGAACAAGGGTTTTGTGGTGTAACAGGAGAAAACGTGCTAAGAGCCATCAGGGAGAGAGAGACCTGGAAAGCTATGATTGCCTACATCATGAAAGGACAGGGTACATAGGAGAAGAATAATAATGCCACAAGAGCCAACAAGTGAAATACTTATTATTCAATTGGCCTTGTTTTCATCTGGCTGAAATGTTAATTACCACTATATCTTACAATCCTGACTATCCTAATTATTTTTTTTTTTGAAGATTATAGCTTTAAATAAATCTGAATTCCCATGTTCCGCTCCATAAATCATTAATTTTGTTCAATAAAAGTAATTTAAAATTAATTTTTAGCTATTTTTATTACTTAATCTGAAAATCATTTGAATCCACCAATCCAAATTTTTAGTCTTCTATGATTTCAAAAGAGAAATCAGGCTTTGGAAATTTATTGCAATTTATTTTAATTGTCTTGTTTAGGAAATTATTAAAAAAAACAAAAATTACACCAGTATGTACTTTGGAATCATGTTTGAATTGACTGAAATAATAAGATAAACTGCACTGAGTTTCCTCCCCTTGTTTTTTTTTTATTTTCTGTACAGAATTTCTTTTTCATTCATATAATATGACAACTATGTATTCCAACTGTCATTCATTATGACAGTTTCTATTCACTATCATTGCATTTCATTAATTTCTGATTTATTTTGTTTCTTTTACAAAAGCTCTGAAACTATCTTTGTATTCCCCAAAAATACAAAGAGAAATTTTTAATATTTTGAGAGAAGTATATTTGAGTTGAGATCATTCAACTTGTATTGTCTTTAATTAAAAAAAATATATGGCAATCACTAAAATACTAAAGCCTAGCTCTAAAGTTTAAATGATCCTACTTGGCTAGTAACCTAGATATCTCAAAATTTGATACTTATAAAATCTGATTTTATGCTAATGATTTTTATAAACAAAAGGGACTTCATATTTTCCAAGATGAGGTACGAGGTGCCTTCAATAAGTTTCCAAACTTTTTTTTAGAAGCATTTAAAATTGTGAGTTCTTGAAATTGTATTGTTTTATTGCTATACATCTGATGAGATGACAGACCCATTTTTATCATTTCAGGTTGAAAGGGACAGCTGTAGCAGGACCCAGAAAACACCCTACTAAACCCTGGTCATCACAGCTGATGTTGAAAATGCAGTAGATCCAGCTTTCATTATAGGTCACCAGGGCCTCAAGAACTTCAGGATCTGAATCAATAAGCTTGACCATCTCCCTGCTGATGTTATGACATCTTTCCTTCTGTTTTTCACTGAGCACCCTTGGGATAAACTTCGCGTAAATCTTCTGCAGCTTTAGTTGCTCATGGATGATTGTGTGTACAGTGCCTACACTGACATCAAACTTTGTTCTTATTGTCTCTATAGATATACGAGAGTCCTCATCCATAAAATTATGGATTTGCCCCACCAACTCTGGTGTTTTGACTTCCTTACTCCTTCCACATCTCTCATCGTCTCTCACAGACACTCTGCCTTTCTTGAATCTCTTGTGCCACTCAAAAATCAATGATCTAGCCATGCAGGAGGGTCCGTAAGCAGTCTGAAGCATTCCATACATTTATGTGGCATTCTTTCCAAGATAAACACGAAGCTTTATTGTGTATTGTTTTTTTAAAGTGCCCTCTCACCTGGACTGCATTACCAAAAACGTCAGCTGTAACGACAAGGGTTTAGTAGGTTGTGTTCCAAGTCCTGCTGCAGCTGTCCTTTTCAACCTGAAATGATAAAAATGGATCTGTCATCTCATCAGATGTATAGTAATAACATAATACCATTTCAAGAGCCTACAATAATTTTAAATGCCGCTACAAAAAAGTCCGGAAACTTATTGAAGGCACCTTATATTGTAACAATTTACCCAGTTTGTTCTGTTGTTCCTAATTTTTGTTGTCACAGTTTTTTTGCCAATGTATTCTCTTAATCAATCTTTATTGAAATGAATCTTTTATTTCATCCAATAGGGTAAGTTTTGTTCCATATGCCATGCTTTTTCCAAATATGTCAATTTCAGTTATTTCCCGTTAATAACTCAACTTTCCAAGTTCTTGTTCACCTCTGCTGGGATATTGAACTTGTGGCAGACTTCTTAGATATTGTCAATCAGGCTGGTGTTAAATCTTGTAGCAGAATAACCGCGTCTGGCACAAGGACAATTTTCACCAGTTTTTCACTGATTGGGTTTTTGAAATATCTCCGAAATCTACCACGAATATTTATATTTGAGATTCAACGAGACATGCAAATAATTCAAATACAAGAGATAGGAATTGACAAACAATAATGACGATTTAACCAACAATTAAAACATGTATTAACAATATACAGTATTGGTTGAAAAAGGCATGCAATACGTTCGTCAATAGATGAGAAGACAAGTCTCCCCATTGACTGACGTCAAATGTTTCTCAAGAAAAATGTCACTTGTTGAATGAAATGAAGTTTGTTTGCATAATAGTAATGAATTGTAATGTTCATTGAATTGGTCGTTAATGTTCAGAAAGAAATAAGGTTGAAGAAAATTCAACTTGGTAAAGTTCTGAGTGTTTAGCATAGTTAACAAACAGTGTAGGTATGTGTATTTTATGATGTGAGAAGGATTTAGTAACACAGTTAGGTGGAGTTGTTTGGCAGCTAAAATCCAACTGCTGGAATGGAAATTCCAGTCATTTATATGTCTACTAGGTAGGCTCCAGATGACTTGGCAGGAAAATTCTAACTTACTTACCTTGTACAAAAATCTGTGATTGCTCATGAATGAACCAATCAGCTATTGTGTACTGAACCGTGATTAAAAGATGTTCCAGAATGTTCTTTACTGCGGTTTTAAAATTTATAAATCCATTTGATGCACATGTTATTGTGCATTATTAACAAAAGAACCATTCTATTTTCATTTACAATTATTCACTTGGCAATAAATACTAAAAATTGTATAAAATACATGATTTTTTTAAAACACTGGGGTGGCCTAATAATAAATAAAATAAGACCAGTATTAAAGTGTTCAATACATTTATATTGTAGACCTTTTCAATTTTTTTCATTTGGAAATGTGTTATTTTTGCAACATAGTCCTGAAGATACTGAAAAGTTGAAACCTAGGTTGCAGAAATAACTCATTTCCAAATGAAAAAAAAAAAAAAAAAAAAAAATATATATATATATATAAATATATATACACACACACACAATATTGTTATCTATATATATATATATATATATATATAGGCAGCAAATTTTCTTTTAGACATGTCAGATAAAAAACATCAAGTGTAGTTATTCAACCAATCAGAATTAAGCAAGTTGCAAAATTTATGTGTGTGGTGTTACACATTAAATAATGTATGTTTGCATGTGAATCAAATGTGTAAGTTCAACAAACTCATAACACTTTGAGTCAAGTCATTGGACTTGTGGCAGACATGAAATTAAGAATTAAAATCAACTTTCATCTTCGCTCTTAAAAAAATTCACAATGACCTATGAATTCTTGTTTTTTCCCAAATAGAAAAGGATTGACCATGTGCTTAAAAATAAGGTCAAAACCGGATTTTGCAAGTAGATGTTAAATTGATTTTCTGACCAATGGAAGTGATTTGCAAGACCATAAAAACTGCAGTCCAGTGCGAAAAATCTAGATGCCTATAAATGATTATGATCAGCGTCAGTTAGTCAGATGAAAGCAAGGAGATGACAGGCTAAAATGTAAGAGAAACTTCAACCACAACCTGTACATAAGGTTGCGTTTGCACTTTGTACTCTTTCTCTTTCTTCTCGTGTGCTGATTCCTTTTACTTTTTCTTTTCCATTCAAAGAAGATTCTTATCAAACAAACACTCATACATACATACATACATACATATGTACGTATGCATAAACTCTTTCCAACAAATTATTACTATGAACATTTCTTCAATTCTTGATACCCTTAACTTTCTCATTAAACATTAATTTCTACCACAATTCATGTTATCTCTCTTTTAATAAATTTATATTATAACATGAAAAATGTATATTTTTATTTTTTCACTATTCTATACTAATTCACAAAATCTACAACCTTCTGCTGAAAACCTGATGATAACAAAATTAACCTTCTAAGAATTCTGGATAAAACTTGTAAGATGTAGGGAGTTTGTTTATGTATGACACAAGGCTGAATTAATAAACATTAACCATCTCCCAATAGCTAAAGACTAATTCAGCCAATGCTTTTATCTACTGGGCCATGTGTCCTTGGGACATCAGTAAAGGAATTCTTTGCTGATTTTCTATTATAACAACAAACTTAACAAAAGTGATAAAAAGCATAAACAAAAATAAACTAAATGAAAAATTAAATTTAAAAGTTTAAAATTTCATTATCTTCTCTCCTTCATGTGCAGTTGTTTTTTGTTCTTTCCAGTCATTTCACTCCAAGTGAGGTGAGAATGCCACTATTATGCAGGTTTACAGAGTGAGAATGAGGGAAAAGAATGGGTATAGGGAGGTTTTAGGAAAGAACAAAAGATGAACGGCATTCAAAAAGATAGAAGATGGCAATTGACATTGCATTGAATTTTTTGAAAAGAGTTTCACAGACAGGAAGTGCAAGAAAAAAGTAGTTGAAGTAGTCTGTTATCCCTGCTATACTTTTGGGAGACTTGGCTAGTGTACCATAGACATATTAGATTGTTGGAGTGCTTCAACCAGTGCTGTCTGCACACTTTTTTGGGGAATCCACAAGATCACACATAATTCTGTTTTTGATTTGCAGAGAGCCAACACAGTTTCTGTGGAAGCTTGTATTCACAAACACAGGCTTTGGTAGACTAGGCATGTCTTTTAATTGGAAGACACTGAATTCCAAAACACATGCTGTACAAAAAACTGGAGATCAGCAAACATCCATAGCACAAGCCCAAACTCTGTTTCAAAGACTGTCTCAAAGATTCATTTCCCAAGTGTTACATTGATGATACCAACTGGGAAGAGCAATCCAGCAGTCAAGGTGCATGGAGAACCAGCATTTTTAACAGCATCAAACCTTCCACGAAGCATCCCAAAAGCAGACAAAAATAAAATGAGTGGCCAGGAAAGAGACTTTAATTAACTCTTATGTTCTGACTTGACCTTGTGATCAATGAGATTGTGTTTGTCTCTCTAAGGCTTGTCTGGTCAGTCATCAAACATCTCACTAATGACAGCAACCAGTTGACTATAAGGCATTTTGCCAAACAAATCTTGGTTGCTTGAACTGTCAGCATGTTTGCACATCTATGTCAGTCCTAACAAGAAAACACATGATGCAGATGCCAATGCCCAAAATCAGTGACTACTACCACCTATGGCAAGTTTATATGTGCCACCTGCAACAAACAATGCAAAACCATGCCAAGCCTCATGAGCCACTGCAGTCTCTTATAACCACAAAAATTCACATAGAAAGCCAACTACAAAAAAAAATAAAATGTGTTAGCAATGGTCCTGCTCATCTAATGAATTGACAACCATTTTATATATATACACACACACACACACATATATATATATATATATGCAAGTAAAATAGTGGCTGGTTGAACCAGCAGAGGGTATATCAAAAAATGTTCTCAATGCACAATCAAAGTAAATGAACTGAATATGCAGAACTAACAATATGTCAAAGAACCAAACACACACCACTTACTAGCTGCCTAGGTTTTGACTATGCTGGTCTCTTCAGACAGACTGCTTTGCCTAAAGAGACCAGCATGGTCGAAACCTAGGTAGTCAGTGGTGTGTGTTCAGTTTTTGACATGAAATATATATAAATAATGGGTAAACATTCTCAGTATCAGAGTTAGTTTGCATTGAAACATGAAACATACTGTCACCACTTGGCATTGATGCACTGTGTTTACTTACATATCTATATAATATTTTGGAATATATATATATATATATATATATATATATTTGTTCTGAAACTTGAAAATTTTTGTGTAGTGATATAATGCTTTCATAAACCATAGTAATAAAAAAAATTACAATATTAAGCTCTACTCTGTATCAAGCACTTTTTATAAAAGTAAATGGTGGAACAGTAGGTTCTAATCTATGTTTCCTTTCACTTTGCTATATATATATATATATACACACACACACACACATACAGAGACTGAAGCAGATTAAAGAAAATGTTCTGAGGAGTGAGGATATTATAGTGGAGCCTTCATGAAACTTTGAAGTCAGTGTGACTCTGCCTAGTTAAGTGACAAACTTCTCCACATTAATCTTATATTTCATATATATATAAAAATGTGTGTGTGTGAATAGTCTAGAAACTTTGTTCTAGAAACTGAATTGTTAGGTTTTCATATGTTGTAATTGACAGAATTTTGATTGACATAAAAAAACGTTCAACACACTGACTTAACTTTGTCTTTGATCATTTTAGACAATGTCCTGTAGATTCTTTTCTTTTAAATGTAAATCCCTGGCCTTGTAAGGATTACTTATGCCAGTAAATGTGTCTCGGATTACGCTCTCTAAATATCGGTCATTAAAAAAATTAAAATCCGCCCTTAGTTAAATGAAACATGATACGAAACTATTGTTCTTCTTTTTTGTCTTGCCTAAAAATATGTCTTGAATAAAATGTCTGTACATTTTAATAATGCCAATGTTGCTTATTTGTCCAAAGTTGATTTTTAAAAGTCTATCATATATTCCTATTTTTTTGTTTTTGTTTTCGAGATTTTTTTTATTGTCAGTCATTTTTGTTGTCCAGTGTTTGTGCTAGTAGCAGAAATATTTGCATGAGTAAAAGAATAGATGTTTGTCTTATCAGAAATGATACTGTAGACAAGATAAAATGAACATTTGTTCAGCATTGATCAATAATTTTGCAAAAGATTATTATTATAATATCTTAATAAGTGCCATATATTTTTAAAAGAAATAGCATAAAAAATGTCTAGCTTTATGTGGTTTTAAATGATTTGTTTCATAAAAGTTTGGGTTTGAAGTAATTCTAATGTCCTTGAAGTTAAAATTGTAAATTTATGTGCAACATATAAGAAATCTGCAATTATATCATACTTTGATATTGTGAAAAACAAATTTTCTCTTTGAGTGGATTTTTTGCTAAGTGCTAATTTGAAGAGGTTGTGAAAATTGTATTTCCATTTTTAAATCTCTTTATACTAAGTTAACATTTTCAAATCTAAGTTTTTAGCTGTCTGTAACACTTACGTTTGTCAGTGTTTAAATATTCGCTGTTGCTTAAATTTGCTATTGTTCTGATATCAAAAAATTCATTAATGAATTGTGATAATTGAAAAAAAATTTTTAAGCATGAACAATTATTTGAAGTGCATATTTGATTAAATATTGTGTCATCTCTATTTTGCTCTTGTCTTTCTTTACCAGGAATTCTGTTGTTTGTTTTTCTATTCGTATTTTCTATACTTTGATTTTTTATAAACCCAAATTTTAATTGGTTCTTTTTTCATTTTAAACAAATATGATTTCTAACTTTTCTCTTCTTATATTCATTCCAATTTTGACTTTTAACTATATCTCACTTTTCCAATAAATTTCTTTGACAATATTGGAGATATCTTTCATTAAAACTACTGACTGATAAAAATAAGATGTAGAATCTCACAAACCATATATTGCATCAGGAACTATTTTATAGATTGCAAAAAACAAACTTTCGCAATGAAATATAGTCCAGGCCATGAATATAATACCCAATTCAAGGACTGAGAAATTTCTAATAACTAGATAGAGCAGCCAAAGACTGCAAATCTCTGCCAAAGAAATACTGACATCATATCAGTAATTACTAAAAAATGATTATTAAAATGAGAAAAAATAGCTGCAATGAACTTGACTGCTCTCGACAGTGAAAATACAAAAAAAATGAACCTGAGCGCACTCAAAATTAAATGCGCACTAAAAATGAAAAAGTGGAGGGAATATTTAACATGATCTAGGGGAGATAATTTAGTATTTGGCATTTGAGTGGCAAAAATTAAATTTTATTAGTAAAAATGGAAAAATAACCAAGAAACTTTATCAATACTGGAGCAAACCCAAAATCTGATCAGTCTGTGCCATTTCGGAAAGTTTCATTCAAATTCATTCAGAAGGTCTTGAAATATCTGAACTAGGGAAAGACAGACAGACAGACAAATGCAACTGAATACAATAAAGCTTTCTCTGAAATACACTGATTTTCAGAAAAATATAATTTTTTAGACATTTTCTGAAATTATTAGATACTATTTTTACATAGATTTGACCTACTATCCTCATCTTTGTTTTGATTATAAAAACATTTTCACTATTGTGCTACCTGGCCATCATCAGGTGTCTTTCAACTTAACTAACCATCAATATAATCATTTCGTAGAAAATACCATATTTATATCTGAATTTTTAGGATGAGAAGTCATCATTATTTGTTTTATTTACAGTTGGACTAATGTCCTAATATTTGTTGTTATTAACTTGTTTCTCCCCCCCACACCCCACCCGGCATAAAATGCCAGATGAGTCAGTGTGTTGGATGAATTATGAGAAGAGTTGTAAGCTGACAGATGGCACACAAGTTGATATCTGATCAGTATCAGCTGGGTCACAGTGGAGAGAGGTATGGTGTTGAAAGCCCTCAAAACCCCCTCACAGTTCTCCCCCTCCGGCTAAAACATTACTGATAATGAGTTTGGATGCATCAAGCTGATATATTTCATGAAATATATACATACACATATATGAATAAAGTCATATGGAGATAGTTATCAACACTGCCTGTTTTAGGCTTAAGCCCAATCCTCACCATACAGTGTTGATACCTGTGTCTATGCTACTTCTGTTTACATAAACTCTTTCTCTGATATAGAGCATTTTTTCCATGAATATAGCATACAATAAAAACTACATTTCCTCATTCAGATATACACATATATACAGGGTGTCCATAAAGTCCATGTACACTTAAAAGAGCTTCTAACTTTATTTGTATTTGCAATAGAAGTAATTTGTAAAAATGATTAAAAAGAAGTGAATCTATATTTTTTAAGGTCTTATTGAAATTTTATTTAAGTTTCCACATGTCCTCCATCATTAGCAATACAAAGGGTAATACGATTTTGATAATAATATTTTTTTTACACATCTAAAAATTGTTGCAAATTTTGTGGTAAAGAATTATTCAATAATTATACTTAAAACGAGGCACATTAAACTTCATAACATTTTTTACAAATTATTTCTTTCACAAATACAAATAAAGTTATAAATTTTAAAAAATGTACAGAGACTTTATGGACACCCTGTATTGCACATGACAAGACCATAAAACAGTTCCTGGTATATATTGATATTTGTATAATTTCATGTTTTAAGTCTAAACATACCAATTTTGATGCAACACTGATCTACTAATTTATTTCTGTTTATACAACTAAAAGCTTTTTGTCCTCAGATTTAATTATGCTCACATCAGAGAATTATTTTCTGATGTTATTTGTCTCCATTTAAATCTAAGATTAAGCAATCATAAACCTGGTTATCCAAACCAGCTTTTAACCAAATAGGGATTTTCCTTGGTTGAGTAATAGTTAATCTGTGTTGTTCAATAAGGATTTTAAAGCTTCCTTAACATGGCTATGAAAAACATTTCTTAGAGTATCTTGATATTTTTTTGTTTATACAACTGTGCTCCATAGAATTTCACGTGTTTTTCTTCCCTGTATTAAGAGTAAACTTGGATTGTATCAAACACAAAGAAATAAATTCTATTAAATTAAACTTTATATTTTAATTATTTCTGGGTTGACTTTTTTAAAACTCTGAAGGTTAAGTCATAAATAATAATCTAAAATGTTTGTATTTAAAAGATTATTTTCTAGTAATGAATTCATGAACAATATATAGATAATTCTGGAAAAATCCGTTGAGAAGAATTTTTTAATCACTATAGACAAAAGTATTGCATCTCATGACAAGATATTGTATAAAAAAATTAACAATTGAACAAATTAATGCAAGCAATTTTTGCATAATTTATTCAGTATCTTTAATTGCTATACAATTCTGGGGCAGCTGCTTATTTAAATTTAAAAAGATATTTTTAATCTTGTTTTTGTTATAGTATTTGTGTATAAATATATATTCATTTTTCTTATTTTATTTATATAAAAGAAATATTACGTTTGTTATTGTTTTATTTCTATGAAAAAATATTATTTTCATGATTATTGTTTTATTCATTTATATGAAAATATATTCTTTTCATTATTTATATGCAAATGTGTTTTAATGTCTAGCTTCTAAGAAATATGCTTTACATAAAAGGAATGCATATACAGGACATCATTTTTTTCTGCAATATAAAAGCCCTTCAAAATTAAAACTAAGATTTCTAGTTATTAGACTAATGTGTTTCCATATTTTGCTTCAAGATTTTACAAAATGTGCTTCTGTTAATAAAAATTTTTATTGAAATCTCACAGCTAAACTTAAGTTAAAAATTTAAAATTTTATGGTTACAAGTAATTTTATTTCACCTTTTATTATTGTGACCAAAATCTGATTAAATTTTTCATTTACATTAAATGTGTCTTTTTTTTTTATCAGCCCATCATATAGGTAAAAATTCTGTAGTCCTACCTTCTTTTAAGCCAACCTCATTTTTTCAAAATGTTTTACATATACTTAATATTTGTGAATCTATCTAACCATAGTACTTAAGGCATAATATTTGTATAATTGATAAGAAATATTTGGTTATTATTGGATAAATTAACTCTGTCTTATGATATCTGGTTGTCTGACACAACATCTAACCCACTCTGCTTCTAAAACCACAATAGTTGGACTTTGGTTTCTGTTCAGTAAACCCCACAGTAAATAATATTTTTATACAGATAACTTTTTTAAAATGCTAGACTTTGATAATGCAATTAAAGTTCATAACCATACAAACTAAACATGGAGGGCTTGTGTTAACGAAACTTAATTTACCAACAAAACACTTGTGCAGAAATAGAAATAAGTTGTTACTATTTCATCCTGTCTTTGTTTCTTTCCTTAAACCTCTATTTTTCACAATGTGTGTCCCATTCATCACGGACAATGATTATGCATTTAATTCCTTTCCCTTTATTTATCACTGTCCAAATTATTGTTTCCTGATTGATTTTATCTTTCTAGTTTATTCCATTCATGATTACTTTATCTGCCATTTTCAAAACTTCATTGTTGGTCTTCTCTTTCAACTTAATATTTGGTCTAAATTCCTTTTTCAGTTACTGGCCGCAGTTCATCTGATGATGGTAATGTTGTTTCCATCTTTATTCCAACCCCAAACCTAATATTTTTTGTTTATAAAAATAATTTCCACTCTCTTCTCTAACAGTATGCTTTCCTTAAGCCTTATAGTTAGCTTCCATATTAGATTAAATGCAAATATTGTCTGAACTCAAGTGAAATTTGCTCAACTTTGAGAAATGACAATTAAAAGAATGCAGCTCTTTAATAAAAAAAATTGTGCAAAGCCAAAAAAAAAAAAAATGAACAGGCATGTAAATGTCATGTAACCCAAATGAAAATAAAACTACTGGAAAAATAAAAATGTATGGAAAGCCTAAAGTGTCTAAATCAAACATTGTATTTGTCTATACTTCTGAGATGAGGTAGTATTTATACTATTTACATTATTCGGAATATTGTCCTCATGTTTATTGCCATGTTTACAATGCTTCGACCTTCTTCAGGACTGAACCTTTTATTACAATCACTAGGGTATATCATTTTCATTCCATGTGTGATGCCACTTCTGGTAGCTATGTAATTATCTCCCTTTTACTTAGCTACTAAGTTATTTGTTTACCACTGCTGTAGCCTGGTATTGAACTTACAACTATTTGGGTTTAAGTCACTGGAACTAACCAACATCTATATCTGCTGGGCCATGTGTCATTGAGGATTAATTAAAGGGAGATAACTACATGACTACCAGAAGTAGCATTGCACATGGAATGAGAATGACATAATGCAGTGATTGTAATAAAAGGTTTGGTTCAAAATTTCTAGCAATTAAAGAAGCCCAAAGTGTACAACAGCCAAAACATCATAAACATTGCGATAAAGATGAAGACAATAGTCCGAACAATGTAAACCAAACATTGGTTCTGTGACATTTCTGGTTATGCTTCATCTGAAATAGTATTCATTTGGCGAGGCTTTTCTTATTTTTTTACTTTTGTAGATTTATTTCTTTTGTTATTTTTTTTGTGTTACTGCTGTTTATTTTGGTGCATTTAATGTGGCATTTTTATACTTGAAATTTAGTATTACTAATATTTAGTGATCACTTTTTTTAAACATGTAGTTACTAACAAATTAACTTTATAAATTATAAGTAAAACTGTAATAATTTTATGCCTGTCCTTTGTAATTTTAGTTATACTAATCAGAATATTTTCAGAAAAAAAGTATTTTTTTAATAAAATCTATTGACTATATTCCTTATTAATTACTAACAACCCAATGATTTAATCAACCCAAAATTTTAATCACTGAAAACTTTATCAATTGAAAATATTTTTAATGGCCATAACCAATTAGAAAACATGATTACTAAAGTTAAGCAATATTAAGCCTGGTCACTATATGAATGATCATATATATGACTAATTTTAAAAAAATAAGTATACAAACTAAAACACTTTAGGTTGTTACTAAGTCTTAAAATTTAATTGAAAAAGCATCACAGGCTTAATTAATAATTTAAAAACCTAGCTTTACTGTTCTTTACTTTTATTTAGTTTTTAGTACAAAGACTAATTGAAAAGTTATATTTTCAGTTTTTCTTTTGCAGTGAATGCATGATACTTTTTTTGTCAATCAAATGCTTTGAACCTATGTAGTGGATGTCTGTTTTCTCTATGTATACAGAATGAAGTGCATGGCTTTACAAAAGTCTATTCTCTGAAAGTATCTAATTCTCAGTTTACCTCAATTATGATTGCTCATTTAAGATAACATGTCTGCATTGTCTGCAATTGTAGAAAGCAGTGTGAACTTGTATTCAAGACCAGTTCTCAATTTCATATCATCTCACCCGCCACTAAAAGAGTAACACACTAGTCTGTGAGGCTACTGTATAATTTAAGAAAGTATAATTTGAAAAAAATTGACAGAATCTAATGAGGCATTATTATTCAACTAACAAGCCATATTTGGGCATAATTGGGCTGCTTATGAGAAAAAAATATTTTCGGTATATTTTTCTTCTGCAAATTCAGTATGAGGCTGTATGGATTTTTTTAAAAATTGTCTATCCAAATGATGCTTTTTAGAAAATATATTTAATAAAAATATATTTACTTAAATTCATTTTACCTAAAGACAATTTAACAGAATATCTTCAAGAAAAAAACTTAGCAGAAATAATTTATCTTTTGTCATTCTTTTTCACATTTAAAAATCATAATTTCTTAAATAACCTTTCAATCTCATTTTTTAATTAAATATTTAAATTTAATTAAATTTGCTAAATTAGATTTTTTTTAGTCTTGTTGGACCGGAAATTATTTTCTAACTTTTGTGGTAAATATTTGGACGGTATAAATATCTGACCAATTTCCCTTTTATATATTTGTTGATTATTATTATTATTATTTTTAATATATAATATTTAATTAAACAGTATCAATAAGAAAACCAAGTAGGCACCAGTTAGATTTGAATTCTTATCCAACATCCATGGAACCTGCATGACATTGTTATCTTAAGCATAGACAAAGAAACAAAAATTTAAAGAAATAGACAATTGCATTAACATAAAATGAAAAATCAATGTAGATGTCTCTCGGATGTAAAAAGGCAAAAATAAAGTTGTAAAAGGCATCTGGTGAGGTGTACAGAAGGAGAGGGAGGAGGAGTTGTGACTTAGTGAGGCAAAGGTCTTTAGAGAGCTGTCTCTTGGAGATGGAAGGTTACTTTCCAAAGAAGTCTGTGAACATGGACTAAGCTGCTGTCCAACAGCAGAATGTTCTTTTGATGAGTTTTTATTCTCTTTTTAGGCCCAAATCCGACCCAGTTTTTATTTTTGTTCTTTAGGCTTGAGTGGGTGCTACTGGGTGGAAAGTCTTGATTGTATTGCTTATCATTTTTTATTTATTTGTTTTTTATTGGTGTGTGTGAGTAAAAATGCAAGATATGTGTGGATATTTGCAAAGTTGACTGAATTCTAGTTCAGTTTTGCTTGTTCAGAGCCACATCTGGCCAGTGATGAAAATTAGTGTCCCGTGAATCAGAAGATCTGGTTCAAAGAAGAATTTAACAACAAGGATGGCTTTTTAGCAATTAAAGGATAAAAGTTACTTCTTGCTTCCTTATTATTATAAGACAGAAAAAATTCACTTTAGAAAAAGAAAAAGAAATAGATCGTCGAAATGTGGCCTCCCTTTGTCTCTTCTATAAATACTTTCATTGCTTCTGCTCAGATGAGCTTAAGTCACTGATGCCTCCTCAACAGGTGTTTACTCGTGCAACCAGACTGGCAACTGGGTCCCACCCATTCACAGTCATGTTAGCCAAATGCAGACGACAATTCTACTCCTGCAGCTTCCTCTCTCTCGCACTTCCCGCCTGTGGAACTCGCTCCCGTATTCTTGCTTTCCTGATGGCTACAACCTCCAGAAATTTAAATGCAAAGTCAATACTCATCTACTAACCACTGGACTCTAGCTCTCTCCCCTCCTCTGTATAACCTTCCCTTTCTCTCCACCTATGTATCTGTCATCGCACCTGCTTTCTCGGTTTCTATTGTTCCTTTCTAACTAGTTTGTACACCTCACTCTTTTCTAATTAATCTTTTTACATTTATGTAACCCCCTGCACATCAGTGGTGTTTCCGCCTTGCTCGGGGTGAAATGATTAAAAAAAAAAATTAATAACAATTTTTAATCTAAGAAATTCTGACAAGTTCGTTTCTTATGTCTTGATGCTTTTAATAAATTTTAACTACTATGTTTTTTTATGTCTTAACATGAGATAAACACATCAATAAGTAATGATAAGATACCTCGCTAGTTAAAAGTTTGCCAGGAATCATTTGGACTGTTAACTAAAATTATTCATGTTTTTGAAACTTATTCATTGGTTTATATCAAAGATTCCTAAACTAGCGTACATGTGATACGTTTGTACTCTTCAAGGGGTACATTGACTCTGAGAGAATAATCACTACTGTACAATACATGAAGTAATCTCCATTCAGATTGTACAATAATTTTATTTTCAATTTCTTCATTTCTTCAATTTCTTCATTTTAATAAACAAAACTTTTAATTCAGTCATATCAAGAGTAGGGTGAATTTTCATTATTATTTGTTTATTTTTTTTATAATCATATCCCCCCCAGGCAAGGCATTTTATTGCCACTGTTTTGCAGGAGGAAAGTTATGAGAAAGAGTGACAGGTTATAGGGGGTGTCAGGAAGTAGGCAAGAGAAGGATGTGAATACTGATGAGAGTGGAGTGGATGGAGAAAGGAGCATGAGAGAGAGGATGCAGGTTAGTGAGATAGGAGATGACGACTGACTTTACATTTAAATTCTTAGAGATTATAGCTGTTGGAAAAGCAAGGGAATTCCACAGGTGAGAAATGCGAGAAAAGTATCTGCTGGAGTAGAATTTGTGTTTACAATTTATTGTTTTCACAGTAAGAGGGTGGGACCTGGTTGCTAATCTTGTGGCTCGAGTAAGTCTATATATAGGGGGCACCAGTCAGCTGAGTTCATCGGAGCAGAAGCCGTGAAAATATTTGAAGAAAAAATTATTATGAAAAATATTATGAAACTTCCTGCTGCTGTTGTCTGTACCTGTATCGGATCTGAAAGATCAGATGGATTTTCATTATTATGAAACTTCCTGCTGCTGTAGTCTCTACCTTTATTGGATCTGAAAGATCCGATATGGGACATGTATACTAACTCAGGACCATGGCCGGCTTAGTTTTGATTATCAGTATATAGTTTTGAATAGGTTTATGTATTTTTACTTAGTAGTAATCATTAAAGATAATTAAATTAAATGTGTTTGAAAAATGTGTATGTCTATTTCATTAATTACCTGAATTTCATTCGCTAACGTCATAACTAATTGACTCTACTTGAAAAAAATTTGTAATAAAATATCAATTTCATTGTTCTATATATATTTTTTTTCATCCTCAGTTTTTAGAGGTACACAGAAATCTATAAAAATGTCGAGGGGTCAGTCAGTTTAGGTGCCATACGTGATACACGCTTGGGCGATCATGTCTCAAAAGAGACATGACTGACTGGGCAGAAGATTATCCCGCAGTAGGTTGCCATTGCTTTCTGCGGTAGACTGGTTGCCGACCAAGGCTATAGAACCCAATCTGTCCTGTTATTTATCCCATAACTGGAAGGAAGAGACGGATTAATACCTTTCCCAAGGGTATTTGCGCGTAAGTGAATACAATGGATTCAGCTGGAATTCGAACTCGGTTCGCCGGTTTCTCGTTCCGAGCTGATATCCACTGTACCACAACAGAAGAACAAAAAGATTGGGAGCTTCTGGTTTATATTCATTGACAAAATATTTAGGAATGTTAAACAAAAGTGAACAGGGAACTGGTTGTAAGTTTTCTAAACAAAATATTTGGGGTGTAAAAGTAGCAGAAAACTGTTCCTAAAAATTTGAATGGCACTCTTGTACCAATCTCAGAATTGTTTTGTCTTCATTTCGCATTTATATAGACAGAACAATTCTGAGATTGGTATGGGAGTGGCATTTAGCATTTGGATATATGTTATGATGCAGTTGATATTGACATGGAATGAGAAATCCCAGAGATGAGTTCAAATTCCAGTTGTCTTCACTTACATGCAAATAGCCCTGGGAACAGTTATTAATGCATCACTTCTCCCTCTAGCTATGGGTTAAATAGCAAGACAAATTGGGTTCTATAGCTTTTGTTGGCAAACACTTTACCACAATAAAAAAACTGACTGATATTTAGCATTTAGTAAGTTAAACATTTTTTCCTGTTCAGTACAAGAAATATTGGGATATTTTAAGAAGCTCGGATTTGGTAAGTCAAACACAGTCATGAAAATATGGCTTATTAAATGTTCAAGTTTCTTATATAATAAAGTTTCTAGTATATAAACATACATGGTGTAGCAGAAATACTTCCTACATAATGGTAAGCCAGTAGGAGGTACGTTTGGGTGGTATACACTACCAGTCATAATTATTATCCACCCCAGTGTTTTATAAAATGACGTATTTAATAATATTTTTTAGTATTTATTGCCAAGTGAATAACTGTAAATGAAAATAGAATGGTTCTTTTGTTAATACTGCACAATGACATGTGCATCAAATGAATTTATAAATACTTAATAATTATCTATATTACAGTTTCGTCAATGAAAGAATGAAGAAAATTTAGGGTGATTTGGATGAGTTCCTCTTTGCTTCCTTGCCTTGCAAAATTTTGCAAAGCAATAATACCATTCTATTTTCATTTAGAATTATCTAATTGGCAATAAATACTAAAAAATAGTATGAAATATATCATTTTTTTTTTTTTTAAATGGGGTGGCCTTATAATTATGGCTGGCAGTGTATGTGAGAGGTATTTCTCATATTTTATTTTGTGATAGTTTTATATAAAATTTTTGTAAATCTATTGTTCAGTTCCCACTCCACCTTTGTCTTTTGAACAGGAGTAGAAGTTTACCCCTTGTTTATTATTGGGTTTCCAGATTCTTCTGAAGACTGCTTCAGATCTGTACTACTAATGCCTGTGTCTGAACTCTGAAATTTTATTCCCTAATTATTTTATTTTACTTTGTTTGTCCTCTCCTCCACCAATAGAAACAGATAATTTTGCTTCTCATCCAGCTCACACTCTTTGCCTGTCTTTCAAACAGAAATAGTAGTTTATCCTTTGTTTCCAATTTTGCATTAAGTTTCTGGATCTTTCTAAAGTCTACTTCAGCCTTGTACTCCTAATGCATGTCCGTTTTTACACTAGTCTTTTGCAACTCCATAAAATAACCCTCTATCTTGGCTCTTGGGTCATGTAGTGGGTGAACCTTAGTAAAAAAACTTAAAAAATATCAAATGTCTAACTAAGAAATTTTAAATGGTTTGAGCTAGAATTTTTCTTACACATCTGCTTGAATTATGTTTTTTTCTTTTATGTGCCTTGTTCTTTCAAGACGTAGGTGATCATGGCTTTCCACGTCTCCCTATCCCTGGTGGCTCTTGGCACGCTTTCTCCTGTTGCACCATGCAACCTTCATTCTCTCATCCACCTACTCAGGCCCTTCAAATATGTTATCTACTGCTTTCCCCTACCTCTTTTTACCTCTATCTGACCTGTTAGTATCAGGTTCTCCAAGCCCTTCTTCCTCATTGCATGTCCCAGCTGTCTTTTCCTGATGCTCCGTATTAATTTCCTTTTCATTTCCATCCTTTTCAAAACGTCATCATGCTCGATCCATGATATCTGCATCATCCTTCTGTAGAACCATATTTCAGTTGCTTCACACTTTTCCTTCATCTCTGATGATATTGTCCAGCATTCACTGTCATATTGAAGAACAGACATCACATAGCAATCCAGTACTCTTTTCTTTGTTTTTAGCAAAATTTTCCTGTCTTTTAATACTTTACACAGCTTCTGGAACACGTCCTTTGTCATGCCAATTCACATTCGGATCTCTGTGTCACACTTTCCCTCTTTTGTACTTTGATGGAATTTATTTGACAAATCTTTAAACAAAAAAGAAAAAAACGTGTTGGGCTTTCTGAGGATTGTTTTATCATCTTAACTTTTGTTTCATACACTATTATACAACATACAAATACTTACTTTAATGAGGGAGTTAGGATACTTATATCAGGGTGACCCGTTGCTTTATTTTTATCTGAAAATGTCACTATATGAAATTAAATCTGTTGTAGATCAGCTGACACCCTCTCCAGGGCTCTCAAAGATGAATGGTCTGTGGACTGAGATCTAAACTTATTTATAAATGAAACTTTGTGTGTGTGAATTACCAATAAACTTTGAAATGGCTGAACTGATTTTCTTGAAAGTTTACACAGTTGTACTATAAGTGTCTGTGAGTATTCTTAGCTAGGTTTTGTGTCGAGGTACCCCTGATAAATATTGAGAATCAATAATCGAAAAAATCGGGTTATAGAAGGAGTGCTCTGATTTTAATCAAATTTGATACACTCATAGACAAAGACATAAGAAACGATATTCAGAAGTTTCAAGGTTGCAGTTCTTACAATAGTACAGAAAATCGATAATATATATATATATATATATATATATATATATAAGGCATGATGTTTGTGTGTGTGTCTATTTATCTGCCTGTATGTCTATTTTTTTTTCAGCCTTTTTATTTTAGTTTTTGCTTCGGGTTTGGCTCTAAGTAGGTATAATTGTAGTTCTTAGTCTCAGCTATGATACCATTTACTCAGAGGACTTATTTAGCCTTCAAAATTCAGTTTATGATGAAAAAAACTTATTTGACAAATCAAAATTTCACTTACATCCATTCATTTTTCTTTCAGTCTACGGTTTGGCTTTAACTGGAAACAACTATTGCTTTTTAGTCTTTCGTGCCAATGTCTAAAGTGTCTTAGCTCCAGGACCATGGATTAGTTTTAAAGCTTTCATTATACCTGAGCAATGCCAAGCTATACTCCTAGTAGATATATATTTAATGATTAATGGCAGTCAGGGATTTGGAGTGTCATTGATGATTATTATGGGACTGTGTTATTTGCAATTCTAACAACTTAATCTCTGCTCTCTTTCTAGTTATTGTTGTTCTGTTTTATCTGTGTTTGTCTTGTTTGTGCTTAATATCTGTTAGCATGGATATTGTGCTGTAGATATTTCAGCACACATTATCTGGTGTCTTACTGCCACTTCAGCAATAAAACACAATCTTATTTTTTATTCTCACCCAATTACATATATGTGTTATCATGGAACATCCTGTCATCCCCTGAGAATAGAATGCTCTACTTTATAAAAGATGGTAACGAGTAGTTCGAATGAGGTCTTAGGCGATGCCATTCACTATTTGATAGTCGATTCTGCTCCAACCCATGGCTTGCCTATATGTGTATTATTGTTAATTGTACCTTAGTACAATAAATCTGTATTTATTATTCCTGGTGTGGAGTTCCATTCTTCAACTGATCATTTTATACTGTATTCCTTTTCGGGATATATCAATATGTGATGTCCATTTTATTTGAAAACTGACCATAAACACTCCATGAAATTTGCTTTTAATTTCAATGTCATAAAGATTCTTTGGTTCTCTCCTTTGCTTATAACAAAGTGACCATCTCCCAAATTCTAGAAAAGTGTGCCTCTGATTTTTAACTATTCAGGACCATTTATTCCAAAGCAAAAGTACAATTTTTTTTTTGACAACTGATCTCCAATTCTTTAGAAATGAGTGCTTCTTGTTTACACTGAACCTCAAATTTTTCACCTTAATAATAGCTTTTTCTTCACCAGTGGTCCTCACTCTTTCCAAATGTTTTCCCCTTGAATCTGACATTTTTCATGTTTTGCATCCTCTCTAGCCTTCTTTATCAATTCTTTTCAATTGTGTTGGGTTAACACCCGCCTGATAATAATCACAGGCAGCATGAGTTTTGAAAGCCTCTTCCTTTTTCTCCATTGACTTAGTAAATGAAAAGACATGTTCTTTCTCATTCCAGTAGACACAAGGCATGTAAGTACTTCAGAAACACAGTCTGAATATTGTGTGATCTTTTCATACCTTTAATTTTGTTTCTTACTTTACATTTTCAAAACATGTTTTCTTCATATATTTATTGTTGTTTGAATTCTTCGTTTTGTTAGTTATTTTTACTCTGACTCACATGAGTGTACCAAATATGGTTTGCAGAAAAAAATGTACCAAGAGGCATAAAATGAATAACTTCTATTCCCACAACATTTGTAAGCATGTGATTTATTTTTTACTAATAGTTTCACCAATAACTTAACTACTAACTCCGAGTGTAAATTTGAAAATTTCTCAGAAACTCCTACAAAAGATAGACCTGAAACAGCAGCTTCTGAAAATGATTATTCTCTATTTCACAAAGATTTAACATTAATAAGCACTTCCATAACTTTTCATGCCTGATATTAATCAAAATAAGCAATAATAGATGAATATTGACACAAAGAGTTGTGAGTTCAATACCTTACTACTGCAGTGGTGAACAAATAATTCATAGAGTTGAGTTAGAGGGAGATAACTACATGGCATCCAAAAGTGGCGTTGCACATGGAATGAGAATAATCTATGCCAGTGATCAAAATAAAGGGTTTGGTTCAAAATTCATAGCACCTGAAAAAAGCTAGAGTGTACAGCAGCCAGAATGCCGTAAATATGACAATAAAATGAGTATTACAGTTTGAACAATGTAAATCATGTGCTTTTGATTTAAATGTAAAGTTTGTAAACAAAATTGGTTTTGAAATTTCTTCTTTGCTAATATGCCTTTACTAAGATTAATGGTGAAAAAAGTTTTTGAGTGAGTAAAGCTTGAAGGTCTTGACAAAGATCAGCTTTCTTTAAACATTTTAGAGTGGCACTACAGAATCACAAAGAACTATCTCAAATAATAGAAACCATATCACTTGAAGACTGCCAACAGCAGCAACAGCTAAAATGGATAGCACATGTAACTTGAAGAGAAAATAAGATCAAGACCACACCATATCAATTAGGTTTGGAAGGAAACCTCTTATCATTCAATCAGTACTAGAAAAAGTAATAACAGCCACTAGATATCGCCCGGTTCACACTCCACCCACGTCTATTGAACAGGTGTAGAGGCTCATCCCTTGTTCCCTGTTTAGGATGTGGTTTCTAGCTTTCTCTCTCCCAATCTTTTCACTATTACATAGCCCCCTGCACATCAGTGGTGTTACCGCCTTGCTCGGGGTGATACGATTAAAAAAAAAAAAAGATTTGAGAAACATGTTTTCCTATAAAAAAACTTTTTCAAGTGAAATATTTTATGAATTTCAACCAAAAAAAGTGCTGTTTGCTCAGTTAATGAATAGCAAAATTTTCCTTGGCATGAAACATATAAAGTTACCATTTTAAGCAACCACTATGGAATGCAGTAGCCACTCTATGGAGTTATTGATCATGGTTAAGTGTAATTGGCAAAAATGCTCAAGAAGTGGAATTGACAATGCTTCCATTGAAAAAGAAAAAACAATAGAGCAAAATAAAACAAGACAATACAACAGTAATAAAGCAAATAGTCCACAAAGTAAAACTGGTGTTGATATTCAAAAGGGATACATACAGTCAGGTGATGAGAGGGATTGATTTTTATTGGTTAGGAAGAAATTCCAGCATGCATCTGTAGGATTTGTCTATAAATTAGGGAAATGAAATTGAAACCAACACACTCGAAGTTGGGCGGGGGCTTCAAAATTGTATAGGGGCATACAAGGAGATATGTTGTGGGTGTACACTATAGGAATATGTAGGATAGACAATGGCTGACCCTCAACATTAAGATGTCAAGATTGTAGTGATTATGGAAACATTTTCTTAGGTGTTATTCCACAACAGTTCTGGGGTAGAAACTATCTGAATTGAACTTTCTTCTCACCAGTAGAATATAAAAGGAATGAAAATGTCGGCTCTGTGTGTGTCAGGTCCAAGCTGTGAAGGTCAAGACTGATGGAAACAAGCAATGCAACTCGCCTGTACATCTATCATGAAAATGTGAAGAAAAGCTGAGAAAAATTTTGGTCCAAGTTTGCTGGTAAAATTTCAGTAAAAATCATTTTACATTTTCCATCTACATGCATTATACACCTCTACGTCTAATACACAGTTGTCTTTTTAGGTATAAACATTATTAATTTGCATTGTTACATGGTGATAGGTTGCCTTCTCCTTTGTTCTTTCTCAGCCAGCATGGAAAATAAAAGAATATAAGAGGCCAAGTTGCTACATTTCATTATAATGATGATTTTTCTCTTGTGGATGAATAATATTCACCTTATTGATATTCAGTTGGTGTAGAGCAGGGCTTCCATGACAGCTACAATCTCGAGGATTTAAAGTGTAAAGTCAATAATCTTGTATCTTGCTAACTTGAATCCTCTCCCTCATGCTCCTTTCTCTGTCCACTCCACTCTCAGTATCTTAATCCTTCTTTTACCTACTTCCTGACACGCCCTGTAAGCTGTCACTCTTTCTCATAACTTTCCTCCTATATAACCCCCTGTGCACCAGTTGCAGTAGACTACCTTGCTTGGGGTGATATGATTATAAAAACAAAAACAAAAACAAAAAAAAAAACTTGCAATATAACTAAATTATTAGTTTTCAATGGTCATGTTTGCTGTTTAATATGGTTGTATTAACAGCAGTAGTCACATAGTCAGTGTTAATTGTTACTTCCCTTTAGTATTTTGTACTTTATCAAAGTGAGTTTATGAAACAGTAACAAACTTTTATCAAATAATTTCAAATTTACTATACTGATTGGCCGTGGAAAGTTTTCCATGTGAAAATGTTGATGATGCAAGAGAAGGTTGAAAGTCCCCAGGATCCACAGTTATGCTTATAACGGAGTCTGCTGAAAATTTCATAGACTGAATATGGAAGCACAAGAAAATTTTATGAAAAATGGAAACAAAAAAGATACTTACAATCAAAAAGGAACGGTTGAAATTTCTTGGGTACATAATAAGGAAATAGGGCTTGGAGAATCTGACACTATTAAAGGCCGGAGAGACATAGGAAAGCAGAAAATAATCTTTATATCTTTATCTAAATTGTTAACAGAACAGAGATTAGGAGAGATAGCAAAAAGACAAATCTTACAAAGAGCTACAAATAATAAGTTGTGGACGGCTATGATCGCATATTATCTGAGAGTATTCAAGATGAACAAACATGAAATACTATGTGAATTGAAGAGTGAAGTTTTATGGAAGCTTTCTTGTAATGCTGATTTCAATTTTGATAAAATGCATATGCTTTGAAAGTAGCGATCTTGGGTTGGGGATAGAAGAGAAAGTCTTATCTTATTTGTTTACTCTTAAGAATTAGAGACGAGTTGTAAGAGAGAGTGACAGACAATGTTTTAGAGTGCCCTACCTGTATAAATGACAAGTAGACAAAATTGAGATCTCTCATTTGCTTTCTTTACTTTAAGTAATAAATCTCAAACTGCCAGGTTTCCATTTAACTTTTAATGCCTAATCAGTAGCCTTAAGAAAAAAAAAAGAATTCTGTTTCTCATTTAATTGTTACTTAGTTAAACACAAGAAATAGACCATTTTGTTTCCTGTTTCTTAATCTACCTTGAAAATTAACATTTAAGACTGGTTTTCCCTACTTGGCTGTGCCAGAAGCACCTGTGAAGTATTTTCTAGGTGCAGCTTAGGTGTGGCACGAGGCCAAAAGTATGGGACACCCAGTGAGGATCAAACTCACTACTCTGTTATAATGGTCCTAGCAAGACAAGCTTGCTAACCATTACACCACCTCAAGGTGCACGAGAAGCACCTGTGAGGTGGCATTGTGTCTATAAACAGGCAGACATTTCCTTCTCTCTCTCTCTCTTTTTGGTGGGGTGTAGTGTTAATAACCTTGTCTTGCTAGATCAATGATGACTGAATTAAGAGATTGATCCTCACTGGGTGCCCTATACTTTCAGCCCTGTTCCACATCTAAGCTATCCTTGGAAAATCTACTCTTTTTTTTTTTTTTTCCCCTCTTGCTTCTGGATGAAGTCAAACCTAGTTAAAGAATACTGCTACTGGGACGCATTCGCTTCTTTAGTCCTCTTTTGACTTAACTCTCACACATACACACACAAGCCCATTCACATAGCTAGTTTTAATATCTAACCTTCAATTTCAATTTGTACAAATGTAATTTTGTTTGTTTATAGCTTGTATTAATTGTTATTTGTTTTAAATTCCATGTGTGCTATGTCTAGACTCACATGACTCCGCCAATATTGTTTGTAAGACTAATGTTCCAGAATCCCATAAATATTTACTATGAAATGTCCACACGCTCATACCAAATGTGCTGATTACTGCCACAAGATCCTGGTTTTTAAAAGAACTGAAAACATTGACATTAGTAATAAATACCCAAGTATCATGCTTCTCTCAATGCTTTGGGAAAATAGTGAGACATAAAAATTTTCAATTTTTTAAAAGTAATGTATATATTTTTAATCAGCTCACCTAAAGCAAGGTGATAATGCTGCTAAGATGCAAGGAGGCTACTGATAATGTAGGAGAATGCAAAATCTTTCAAAGGAAATTGAAATCCAATCCTAAACAAGAAACCAGGGATAAATGTCTTTTTCTGTTAAAAAGACCTATTTAAAAAAAAAAATAAATAGTAAATAAACTTTCAAAATTTAAGTTGCAATGTTAAAAATACAGGGTTGAAGTAGAATTTAGAAGCAACTGGAAATCCAATCCTTAACAAGAGACAAGGGATAAACTGCTACTCTTGTTCAAAAGATCAGGGAGAGTGTATTTTTTTTTTTTTTATAAAATCTTTAATCCAAAAGGAAAATCAGGAAGGTAAATCCCAAAGACCCGATCCTAATTAATATTAATATTTGAATATTAAAACATGATACAGGTGGAGGGCTCAATGTAATTAATATTTAAATTACAGAGCCAATTATAAATAAAATAAATTTCGAAGTTCAAAAGTCTTGTCAATGTGAGTGTTAAAGTAATGTTGTCAGTGTGAGAGTTAAAATAATCTCTCTTACGGATTTCATGTAGAAATGATCATACAACACTTTTGAACTTCGAAATTTATTTTATATATATATATATATATATATTGGAAGTATACTCTGCAGTTAGATATTTACTTTTATAAAGTACTCAATACAAAGATAGAGCATAGATATATGGTAATTATTATTATAGCATACTGCATCTCAACAGCTATAAAGTTCGGTATTTAAAATGCCATCATCAGGCAGTAAAATGTACTTTTAAAACCTTTTGAAGACAGGGTGCGATGAGTAAATTGTCACTATTTTATATTTTTAATTTTGCACAGTATAGTAGGGTTAGTTGGACAGAGTCTGTGATAAAAAGAGCACCATGATGCAATTCACTGTACCAGAAAGTTGAAAATGGCATGTTGTACTACTTGGCGTTCTTGATGGGAGCTTCAATACAAACATTTTAAAAGTGTTTGGGTTTCAGTCTGATGACAATACAGAGAATTAGAAAAGAGTTGGATGTGTCTAATCTTGGTTACAGAAGTGTTTCGGGTGATTACTGCATTATGTCTCCATTCATCTTCCCTCAGGGCCTCAGACTCAACACAGAGGCCTACATCAACTACCTTGTGGAAATAGTGTTAACCTGGGTCAAGACAGTGACTGCTGGAATACTTTATATCTGGCAAAAGGACTCTGTACCATGCCACACAAACAGAAGAACCCAGTCATAGCTGTCAGACAATTTCTGTGACCTCATCACCCCTTACATATGGTCACCTAACTCCCCAGATTCCAACTGCCGTGATTATTATATGTGGGATACAGTTGAGAGAGAGAGAGACCAACAAAACTTCTTGTAACACCAAAAAAGAACTGAAGACAAGGATTATGGCAGCTTCACCAAAGTCATCTGGAGGTTGTGGTTAAAGCCAATGGTGATTTTATTGAATAAATATACTCTTTAGTATTTCAATATGTTTTTGTGTAATATTGGTAAATATATCTGTTAAAATGAGATGTTAGTGTTGTTTTTATTTTTGTGTCATTTAAACGACAATGTATCCCTCGCACCCATGACTTCTGTAGCTGACGGTAACTGGATCACTAACCGTTTCTGTATAAGGAAACATTTAGCATTCGTTGACTAAGCAGCCGGTACTATTTATGGTTGAAATTTATGAAAAAATCTTTCTATTAAAACAATTTTTCAGAAAAATAGTCTTATGCTATCGTTCTTTTCTGTTTCGATAGGGGCTTTCTTCCTAACTTTTTCTTTAAGGTAGTGTGACAAGTCATCTTGATGATGTCATTATTTTCTCTTTGGGTTACATAATTAAAATCTATTTGGGCAAATTCCAAATATATTGAAAAGCTTAAGTGTATTGAGTGTCTGGCAAAATTTTAGTTCATTGCACCTCATAAAATGTAAATTTTAAAGAAGAAAAAATTTCATTTGAGAAAAAAAGTACAAAAAAAAAAGGTTCAATTCATTGATGTTATCTTCGCAGTTCTTACCTGTTTTCATTATTGACAAATTTTAAATGTATTGAGTGCAATAAATTATTAAAAAAAGAATTTTGCTAAAATAAATATTCTACATTATTTGAAATAAATCTCATATTTTAAAAATATCCTCTTTATGATCATGCTAAAAATTAATTTAAATTTTTGTTTTTGTCAGAATTTTATTTTTAGAAAGTTTTTGCAAAAGAGTTCGTTTTTGTAAGAAATCTAAATGATCCTGATTTCAATTGTTGACAATAATTGTAGGCTTTTTAGAACAAAAACAAAGTGTTTCCCATCTTTTAAGCTGAATTCCATGAGCCACTAATGGCTTTCAATAAGCAATATATGTAGTTTTTTCAATTTAAGTGAATAACTTTTGATAATTCAGTAATGGAGATTGTCTGTGCCATGAGAGCTATTAAAGTTTAAAAATTTCCAAAGAATATTTCTCACCTTTTCTTCACCACTTCCCACAACCCAAATCCCCACCAAAAGAAAACATTTATATTATATTTCATAGGAATTTGTGTTCCAATCGAACCCTCCCAGTTTCCTTTCTCTCTGATTGGCTGAGTAAGTTGGAGACACCCAATACAAGATCAATAATTTCTAATGATCGCTTAATACTTTCACTTTCACCACTTTTTAACAGCTTTTATGGATTAATTCTTATTTATGATTTTATTTTATTGTTTTGGCTTTTTTTTTTCTTTCTGCAATTTTAACCAATCATTACTCCTTAACTTCCTCTCTCCTTATCACAATTTGTATTACAAAGCACACAGCAAATGGCATTGGGATTTTTTTCCTTTCCTTTTTCCTTCCTCTACTCATTGAAAATTTTGCTAAAAGCTCTCAAATACTAAAAGGGTATAGTATGACTGGCTTACTAAAATGTTTAAAAATGCAGTGTTGCTCATTGTAATTTGAGAGTTTTAAAACTCTGAGAAAGTTTTTTATGTGCTGTTTCCCTTCAAGACATGGGTAATCACGGCCCTCCACAACTTCTTATCCTTTGTAACTCTGAAGAAGATTTGTCTTTTTGTTAAATCTTCCAATTCTTGTCCTGCAATTAATTTACACAAGCTCATTAGGTAGGTTAAGTGCTTTTTTTTCTAACCCTTTTGCCTTTGATATGACTTGTAAGCATCAGATTCATCAAACCATCTTTCCTCTTTTTGTGCCCATAGAAATTTTTTATATAATTTCTGAATCCACTTTCCTCGTCAAACATGTTATTTCTGGTATACTTTTGTCAAACCACATTTTTATTGTTTCAAGTCTCTTCATTAACACTCAGTATACTTTTCTTTGTTTCTAACTAAATTTTTCTGTTTCTTAATTCTTTGCTTAAATTTTGGAAAGCATCTTTAACTATTCCAATACACCTTCTGATTTTGATTCTGTCACATTTTTTTTGTTCTCTGTTAAAACACTTCAGATATTTAAATTTTTATACTTGCCTGACTGTGACATCTCCAATTCAGATTTGGACTGTTCCTCTTGCTGATAAACATAAATTCTATATTCTTACTGTTGGTGTTTAGTCCTTTCTTCTTTCTTTCCTTCATTACCTTCTGTAGAAGCTCCTGTAGTTTCCTTTCTATGTCTGCTATCAACACTGTGTCATCTGAATATCTTAGGCTGTTAACAATGTGTCTGCCAATTATAAATCCTGGTAGTAGTTTTCGTCATATGGTCCTTTGTTTTGTACATGGCACACTTTGTAACATAATCTTGGTTTTTCCAGGTGCTAATATATTTTAAACTCACTGATTTCATGGTGAGGATGCTTCCAACCAAAGATTAGGCCACCTCCACCATCACTAGCAGAATGACCCACATGACTGCTGGGAAGATTGTGATTAGAGCATTTGAACGACAGGAAAGTTTTAAGGATGTCTCGTTCCGAGCCGATATCCACTGTACCATAACACACATCCAGAAGATAGCTGAAGAAAAAAGAACTGCAAACAAACTACAAAAAAACTGAATGCATGGTCATCAGTAAAAAAAAGGAGCACAAAATGCCAACTACAGGCAGGAGATACTAAAATCAAGCAGGTACAGAAATTTAAATATCTAGGAAGCGTTCTAACAGAAGATGGAAAGTGCAACAATCCGAAGGTAAATTGACATTGACAAGGATGCATTCAAGAAGCTAAGTAGAGTATTGAAAGACAGGAAAATTTTGCTGGAAACTAAGAAGAGTGTACTGAATTACTATGTGATACCTGTCCTTCAATATGGCAGCAAATACTGGACAGTCTTGTCAAAGATAGAGATTTGAAGCAACTGAAATGTGGTTCTACAGAAGGATGCTGTGGATATCACAGACCTAGAATGCAAGCAATGATGACATTTTGGAGAGGATTAAAACAAAAAGGAAACTAATACTTAACATCAGCAAAAGACACATGAAGTTTCTTGGACATGCAATGAGGAAGAGGAGGGCCTGGAGAATCTGATACTCACAGGTCAGGTAGAAGGAAAGAGAAATAGGAGAAAGTAGCACATAACATACTTGACAGGCTTGAGCAAATAGATGGCATAGCGGGTTGGGTGGGATAGCTGAAGAAAGCATGCTAAAAGCCAGGGATAGGAAGATGTGGAAGGCCATGACTGCCTAAGTCCTGAAGGAAAATGGCACATAGAAGATTATAATAATTATTGAAATATAAGTGTCACTCTCATTAGTATCCATTATGAAGTTGATGTTGCAATGAATGTACACACTGAAATGTTGTCACACAAAAAAAATAAAACAAAAAGATTGGTTGAAAGCACACACTGGAAAAAAGTATTATAGGTGTTAATACTTTTGTAATGGGTTAACTAGGCAAACCAATTTCAAACTTCTCGTCTTGATCTCCAATACACCACACATGGTCAGAATGAAAAACTCAACCCCCCCTTAAATGAGCATACCATGTTTTATACACTCAACTTAGCCACCACTCAGCCAATGAGCATCCAGAACCAGCCAATAAAAATGGCTACAAGCAACACCACCACCCCTGTCAGCATGAACTGCTGTCTGATTCACATTCGGTTTGAAGCTTGTCGATTCGCCATCTCCACACTTCCTTGCAAAACATACATGTGACTGTGGACCTTTTGGGTCACTGAGATAAGTCACTGCTACAAATGTATGATTTAAATAGCAATTAATAGTCATTACTAGTGGCAAGAGAAAGATTCTGAGAATACCATGGACCAAACAAATGAGTAATAACAATATTTTAGAGAAAGTGGAAACAAAAAAGAATGCCTGTACTTAACATCAGAAAGAGACAATTGAAATTTTCGGGGTACACAATGAGGAAAAGGGGCTTGGAAAATTTGATACTCACAGGATAGATTGAAGGCAAGAGGGACAGATGCAAACAGTATATAACTTACCTGGCAAGCTTTTGTGAATGGGTGGCTGAACTGGGATTAGAAGAGATCGCAAAAAGGCACAATTTTGTAAGATCTAAAAGCAGAGGAAGTTGTGAAGAACCATGATCGTCAATGTCCTGAATTGACATAGCAAATGAAGAAGACTACTTGTTATCAAAAATATTATTATGCAACAAATCTTTTCTGAATCAGTCTTAGAATTTTTCAGCATTCCCTCATATATTCTGCATAGCACTTTTCACAGATTGCGAAGACATTAAACTGAACCCATGTAAGTAAAACTGCCATTTTTGGCAGGTACTATGCTAGCATATAATTATTTTTACCATCCTGTAAAAATGAAGTATTTATAAATATATATACATATATTCAATTTCAGTTAAATTGGTTGGTGTTAGTAAGGGAATACAGCTGTGAAATTCGTTCCAATATTTCATGATGGTTCAGTTACAGAGACATCAGAAAATCATCTTCAACCCATGCTAGCATGGAAACAAACATTAAATAACAATGATGTTGATGATGAATAAAATATTCTGAATGTTGGATTAGTGTCTTGTGTGTGGCAGAACTATCTCCCACATATGACATTAATGGTAATGATGTCTTACTATTACATGAGAAGTGTTTCTGCTGCACCTTGTATATTCTGTCTTCATAAAATTCCAAATCTAATAAGCTTTATTCCCTGGCACGCTGACTAAATGAATTTAAGCATACTACTAGACTGGCAATTAGGTCCCTACTGTTTTATTGTTGAAAAAACTAAATGTAACTGCTATTTATAATCCAACTGTTTTTTCTCACTATTTTCACTTGTGGAATTCCCTTCCATTTGCTTGCTTTCCTGATGACTGCAATTTAAAAAAAACAAACAAACAAATGAAATGTATCTGGGGAACGTCGAGGTATACCAATTTATAGTGGCAATAGAAGGCTGATAAGATAATTAATGCTTAAAGTAGTGTGGAGGTCTCTTGTATGTAAGGAAACAGTCTTTGAATATGGGTACAACAGACTTTAAAATGTTAACGGCAATAAAATGCTGAAAGAGAATTAATGCTTTGGAATTTGGGAGCGTGTAAGTAAGGAATATCTTTGATGTATTTGCTCCTTAGATCAGTAAGTAGTTTTTGAGGCAGGGAAGAAGGAAAGAGGTAAGGGAGGCGAACGTAGTAAACTGCTTGACTTGGTCAAGGGGAGATACTAATTACTCTCTTCTCCTCGAGTCGGTCTGCCTGGCGATGCTTTCTGTATCCACTTTTTATATCTTCTTTTTGGATCACAGCAGCTCATTTGGGATTTCACACTTGTATTTGGTTCTGGGCTTCCCATTAGCTGATAAATAAAATTTGTGTAGGCTCGCAAACTAGAAATTTAATATTTAATTCATTTTTAGTTTTCAACCGGAACATCTATGTGGAGCCGGCGGAGCAGCAACAACTTTTGGTCATGAAGTCGCAAACATCCGGTCCATCACTTTTGCTCAGTATCACCACATATCAAATGCCATCTTCTGTCATCCTGAACCCTGTTTAATCTTTTGTCCCTTCTTCAATCCTCCTGATTTGTAACTCCAATCATTACTGTCTTGCATGGGGTAAAGTGATTAAAATATTATATATATCTATAATTGATTAATTTTAATCATTTAAAAAAAGCATTTAATTATTTTCTGTCATGTTTAAAAAAAAAATAAAGTAAATGGAATATTTATTTTCATCTTTTGTTACACTAAGTAACTTTACCATCCATCATTGTCACTGTTTTGTCAGTTCTTTTGTTTTCTAGTCATGGGTTAAATGTACCTGAAAAAATATCTTATTATGTCTCCAAAAATAGTTAATGCACTATTTGCTTGCAAAAAAACAAAATATTCTTACAATTCAAAATAGGTTTTGGCTTTAAATGACCCATAGAAGTACTGATGAACCATATAAAACAAATCAACAACTTCAAGTACACACTCTTTCTTTTATTATGTACTGTGAGTGTTAAGTTCTTTAAGCCTTCTTTTCTCATTGCATCACAGTGATTTCAAATGTCTTTTTCTGATAGTACATAAGTTTCTTTTTTTAATTAAAACTTTCTCAACCAGCTCGAATATTTGTTTCTACTTGTTTTTGTGTTTGATAAATGAAAAATCTATAAAATAGATTACCACTTCTAACAATAAATTCTCAAATAAGAGCCCATAATTCCTGTCACCCATTCTTCATTGTCCCAAGAGTTGGAATATTGGTAAAAGGCATCAATCAATCATGTCACATTCTCTCCATCTTGGGATTTACAATTGAAGCGTCACCCTTTCAATGAAATGAAATTTCAAGATAACCAATAAAGTATTGCTCAGACTTTACATTATCGAGAAAGCCAAAGTTAGACCCCAACCTCTAATCCAATCCACTGGAAGAAATAGATTTTAATTTAACCCTTTCAATGAAATGAAATTTCAAAATAACCAATAAAGTATTGCTTAGACTTTACATTATTGAGAAAGCCAAAGTTAGACCCCAACCTCTAATCTGATCCACTGGTAGAAATAGATTTAAATTTAATCCTTTCAATGAAATGAAATTTCAAAATAACCAATAAAGTATTGCTTAGATTTTACATTACTGAGAAAGCCAAAGTTAGACCCCAACCTCTAATCCAGTACAGTGGAAGAAATAGATTTTAATTTAACCCTTTCAATGAAATGAAATTTCAAAATAACCAATACAGTATTGCTTAGACTTTACATTATTGAGAAAACCAAAGTTAGACCTCAATCCAATCAACTGTTAGAAATAGATTTTAATTTAACCCTTTCTGTATTGATTATTCTAAGTTTTTACTTATCTATTTTTTAATATCTTCTAGCAATTAAATGTTAATTACTTAATATAGTTTGTTACAACTGAGATATTGGCACACAAACAGGTACTGAATGACAAAAGACAACAAACAAAATGAAGACTTGAATAAAAAATATATTTGATCAGTCAGTTAATTGCCATTCGTAATAAACACTTGGGAGATCATGTCTCAAAAGAAACATGCCTGACTAGAGAGAATATTTTCCTGCACTATGTTGTCATTAATTCCTGTGGTAGACTGATTTCCAACTAAGGCTATAGAACCTAGTCGTTCATGTTATTTAACCCACAGCTGGCGATCTTTCCCAAGGTTATTTGCGCATAAGTGAAACCAAGTTAAGTAGAGTATGAAGAGACAGAAAAATTTCACTAGAAACAAAGGAAAGAGTACTGTATTGCTATGTGATGTCACTTCTTCAATATGGCAGTGAATGCTGGACAATATCAACAAAGATGAAGGAAAAACTTGAAGCAATTGAAATGTGGTTCTACAGAAGGATGCTGCAGATATCATAGATTGAGCATGTGAGCAATGATGAGGCTTTGGAAAAGATGGAAACAAAATTAATACTGAGAATCAGGAAGAGACAGCTAAAGTTCCTGGGACACACAATAAGGAAGGAGGGCTTGGATAAGCTGATTCTAACAGGCCAGATAGAGAGAAAAAGAGACAGGGGAAAGCAGTGGATAACATATTTGAAGGGCCTGATTGGGTGGATGACAGAATGAGGGTTGTATGGTGTAAAAGGAGAAACTATGCTAAGAGCCACCAGGGATAGAGAGACATGATCACCTATGTCCAGAAAGGACAGGGCACATAGAAAAAGAAGAATGTAACAAATTCAACTGAAATTCATGCTCGGTTCTTTGATTTCTTGTTTCAAGCTGATATCCACTGTACCACAATACACATCCAAAAAATATTTTGCCAATTGTATTTCCATTAAAGAAAATATTTCAACAAAAAAAAAGATTATAGTGCACTTGGCAAAGAATATCTCTGCATGCTCAATGAGAAGGTGAAAAGAGTATTGACCTAAAAAGGACAGTTTACTGCATATTGTTGCTTCTGCTGGCAATGGTTGGAGGCCTACTGGCGACAGCAGCCAATGGTGAGTTGATGATGATGGTTGACTAACTAGCGGGAACTGTTACCAAATTTCCAAACCAGAGCTTTTATCCTCTAGGTTATTGTATTAGGCTTAGTTGGTATAAATAGTTCAAATAATGATAACTTCATATCTCAGAATGTGATCAAGTGTTAATAACAACAAAGATGAGGACAATAGTCTGAATATATATAGTGTAAATAATAATTCCACATCCCAGAAATTTTCACAGAAGATATTTTTTAATATTTTTTTGTCTAAAATTCTGAAATGATGTCTGATCATTTACTTATATTATTTAGCCTATTGTCTTAATATTTTTATTGGCAGCAAAATATTTTGGCTAATATATTCTTCCTTGTGTTGTCTGAAGTCTGCATACAAAGAACTTTCATTATTCTATGTTGGTCAATATATCCTTTAGGTTTTTGTAAAAATCATATCTGGTCATCAAAGTTAAGCTTCTCACTATCACAATAAATATTTAAATTTGTTTTTCTTTCATGATTGTTAATTTTGTTTGCTCTAATTTGTAGAAAGTTAGAGAATAAAGAAGAAAAATTTAGAAAAAATTACATCTGCCATATATTTCTTCTGTGTATACTGTGTTCTTTCAGGACGTGGGCAATCATGCCTCTTCACAACATCACATTTTTTGTAGCTCTTAGTAAGGTTTGTCTTTTCACCATCTCTTGCATTCCCTGTTCTGCTATCCATTTACGCAAATGTTTAGGTAGGCTGTTTGCTGCTTTCCACCAATCTTCTTGCCTCCAGTTTATCTTACGAGTGTCAAATTCTCCTAGCCCTCTTTTGCCATATGTTCAAGAAATTTCAACTCTCTAATTCTAAATATAAACATTATTTTTGTTTTCCTTATCTTTAAAACATCATTGTTACTCAAATTTTCTATCTCAGCATCCTTCTTGCCTCAAGTTTTCTTTCATCTGTGAGCAGGAGGTCCAGAATTCAGTTCCATATAGGCAAATTATGACATTGTAGCTCAACCCTCTTTTGTTTATAATTAATTTTTTCTGTCTTTTAATACTTTTCTCAGCTTTTGGAAGGCATCTTCAGCTGTTCCAATGTATCTTCAGGTTTCAGTGCCACATTTTCCTTCGATCAAGGCTCTGTCCTATGTCTTACACTGTTTCTGATCTTTATCAATGATATTCCTGGTGTCATCAGTTCCCAAGTAGGCATCTATGTAGATGACACCACCATTTACCTCCATCTCAATAGAAAATCTGCCTAGGTTGACAAAATAAACCTGGATTCTACTCTTCAAAAGTACCTCCAATCAGTGGTTAACTGGGTCAGAAAATGGCTTGTAAATTTGTTTGCCTACAAAACAAAACTACTCTCCGTCATAACCACCAGAGAGAAACTTTCCTACCTGCCATTAGCATGACTGATGCTAGTCTCCTAGAAAGCAACACACAGTGCCCTCCCTGATCTCACTTTTTTAATATACCTGAAGTGGAATGACTACATTGAATCTATAGCTGTACTAGCAGTATAGCCCGGTGTTGCTCGGGTATAATGAAAGCTTTAAAACTAATCCATGGTCCTGGAGCTCAGACTCTTTAGATGTTGGCATGAAAGACTAAAGAGCAATAGTTGTTTCCAGTTAAAGCGAAACCGTAGACTGAAAGAAAAATGAATGGATGTAAGTCAAATTTTGATTTCCTGGTATTGATATCAAATAATTTTTTTTTGTCGTAAACTGAATTTTAAAGGCTAAATAAGTCCTCTGAGTAAATGATATGGCTGAGACTAAGAACTACAATAATATCTACTTAGAGCCAAACCTAAAGCAAAAACTAAAATAAAAAGGCTGAAAAAAATACAGACATACAGGCAGATAAACAGACACATACACGAACATCTTGCCTTTTATATATATATATATATATATATATTATTGATTTTCTGCACTTTTGTAAGAACTGCAACCTTGAAACTTCTGAGTATCATTTGTTATGTCTTTCTCTATGAGTGTATGAAATTTGATTAAAATTGGACCACTCCTTCTATAACCCGATTTTTTTCAATTATCGATTTTCGATATTTATCGGGGGTACCTCAACACAAAACCTAGCTAAGAACACTTGCAGGCACTTACAGCACAACTGTGTAAATTTTCAAAAAAATTGGTTCAGCCGTTTCGGAGTCTATAGGTAATGGACACACACAGACAATGTTCCATTTATAAATAAGTTTAGATTAGATTAGATTAGATCTACTACTGGGAAGGTTGGGTTACTGTGTTGGGCTATAAAGCTTTTCTCATCAGAATCTATCTTGAACATTATAAATTACCATTTGCCCCTGCTTCAAATACTGTTGCCATATCTGGGTGGGTGCTAATGTTATTCATCTTGAGGTTTTCAGCAAAATCCAAAGAAGGATCTGCAATGTAATCGATCTTGACCTGGCATATTGATCTCAGTCATTTTCTTACTAAGGTAATGTAACTTCCCTCTGTCTTGTCTACAAATATGTTTATAGTAACTTCTCTGGCAAGATTTTTTCCTGGTGCCAATTTAAGGATGCTACTAGATTAGCATCAAGATATCACTATTTTACAAGTGAAATAGTTAAATGTAACTGCCACTTCTACTCTAATTTTTTTCTTGCACTTCCTGCCTGTGGAACTACCTGCCATTTGCTTGCTTCCCTGATATCTAAAATTTCTAAGAATTTAAATGCTACGCCAACTGCCATCTTCTATCTTCTTGAATCCTGTTCATCTTTTATCCTTTCTTCATTATCTACTGTACCAAGTCTTTTCTCTCGCTCTAACTCCCTGTGCACTAGTGGATGTCTCACCTTATTTTGGGGTAAAATTGCCAGATGCAGTTTACCATCATGCATAGTACTGAAGGATCTTTAGAAGAACCAGATCAAACCAAAAATGGTGTATTGCTGCCATATCTAGATTGGAGCTGCTCAGCCATGACTTACCTGTAGGTAAAGTTAAAAAGCATTTACATGGCCTTGTGGATGATGAATTATTTTCCACTCTACAACCCCTTTCCCACAAATGCAATGTCAAAGCCTCTCAACTCTGATGAGCTACATTCCTTTGTTTCTCATCAAATTCTGACTTTTGCAGCTAGGAATAATTATGGTGCATACACATGGATGAATCATTCTCATTCCCTTTGTATTTCATTAGTAAGGAGGAAGTTCCAGTCTAACAGATTCTTCCTAAAAGCTTCTGCTTCATTAAGCATCTGTCAAGATATTTTTTCCAATCACTTCAGTCTTAACCACTTCTAACCAAAGTTTAACCATTATCTTTTCAGCATAACCTCATAAACTGCACTTCTTGTGTCCTCATACATTCACACATTATAGAGTAACTATCTACCATGAGTGGCTCTTGTGTCTTGTATTGGGTGAACATCATTAAAAAATAAATATGCTGTTATAACAATCAAAAACAGTAGATGAGAGAAAACTGGTTTAAGTATCTAATAGTGAAAACGCTTTTCATTACTTTTTCAATAAAATCATAAAAAAATCAGCCCCTTCTTTGGCTACCTCCAGATAAAAACAACAAAGATCAAGTCAACCATTTGAAAGCATAGATTCATTAAATTTTTTTGTATGAGAAATCCAGAAAACAATAAAATCAAAGACAACAAAGTTAATTAAAACAATTTTCGGACAAATCTTCAATCAATGACGATTTTCTCCTTTCTGTATTGGCTCATATATCTTTAGATTTTAGAAAGCAATGGTTATTAATATTGACTAAAAAATTTTTCAATGGTTATTTTTTAAAAATGTTTGTGTTATAATCATATTGCCTTAAGCAAGGCATTTTATTGCTAGTGTTTTGCAGGGG